>JBAMBD010000280.1:0-54176 GCA_037043625.1 Drosophila melanocephala
CGAGGAAGACAGGAAATACAAAATAAGTAAGACGTAAAAATAAAAATAAGAGGAAAAGCTTTATTGTAGAGGTTTTGACACATAAATCTGCATGACAAGCCAATTCAAAGCAAACAAAGACAAAACAAAAAATAAATTAAAATAAAATAAGCAATTATTCGGCAACTTTTAATTAAAACCTGAGGCATAAACAAAGAATGCCAATTAAACAGAAATTGTTTCTAGCCCATGAGCATAATTGTATTTCTTTCCGTTATTATTGTTTTCTTGAGAGGAGCAACACAAACAGAGAAAGAAACACTTGTTTTGCCCAATAAAGTTTCAGTACCAAGAAAGATCTACATTACCAATGATGACAAAATTTATATTTCTGTATATGATAAAACTGAAGAAACCTGGAGTGTGCCTCTACGTCTGTTTGCTTTTATTAACTAAGCAGAAATAGAATTGAAGAGAAAGAAAAAAATAAATAAATAAATATTATTTCAATTGTCCGAGATGACATTAAACTAGAGTAGGAAAGTAAAATACATTCTTGCTGTTCCGCAGTTAATATGAAATTTATACTGCGGAACTGGGGATTGCATCAAGAGTTGGCTTTCTCCCTCTAACACCTGAAAATATGTATGAGGCATAAGAATAAGGAAGACAGCAGACTACAGTTGTCTGCATGTTTGTCTCTTTAATTTCTTTCTTAAACTCCTTCAAGATCTTTTCGGCTGTCATTTTGGCATATTTGGTATTTGCCTCGACCCTCTTGTTGAATATTTCAGTTTGTTCACGTAAAATGGCTTCTGCTTTCTTTTCAACTTCTTGTCTCTTTACTGACGAAACTGGTGCTTGGATGGAGCTCATGAGGGTTAAAAAATTTAGTAAAATTTTTACGGATTTACTAAACACCTGTAAATAAAAAATTTATTATCAATAGACAATAGCACAGAGAGATAAAGCAAATTATGGAAAAATATAAATCTCTTGAGACATAGCCATTATTCATACCATGAGGGTTCTGTTTGTAAAACTTTGAGGATTCATTTTTGTTCTAACTTCAAAAACCAAAATAGTAAAGCAAAATTGAGACATTGACTCAAGTCATCAAACTATGATCAGGGTTGGCTCCAGAGTTTAGAAAATATGAGTTTTATTGAGTTAGTAAAAGAAAGGTTTAATAGTAACGCTTGAGGAGATTGTTTCGAAGTCGAATCAATAAATTAAAATTTTTAAAGCAAAATTTGAAAATCTTTGAAAGATCAATTTAAAGAAATCAAATAAATTACGCAACAGAAGAAGAAGCTTGATGGATTTGAAACAGTAAATAAGAAGATCTGATAGGGTCAATCCTGTATAATACAATTTGATTAATTCCCGAATACTGCTACGGATATGAATAATAATTGTTATCGAGGGCACACATATATTTGAGAATCTTATACTTGAACATCTACAAATATATTTGAAGCAACTACAATAGCTTTGCATTTAAATATTTCTTTAAGGAAATGTTTTCCGAGTTACATTTATCTTGATACAATAGTCATTAAACTAATGTTATTATTTTTGAAGAACCTAACTGTAAGTGTTTAAATTTTCGCTTAAAAATTAATTATTGTGCAATTAAGTTTTAATTTAGTTGAAATATTTTCAATAAAACAGATGAAAGGAATCTATCGATTAATTAATAAGAATTTGTTCAATCGTGTTTGACCTGAGTTATTGAATAATTTAGATTTCGTAATAAAACTTGAATTGATTATTTCAAAGAAAAATTTTGATGATTCTTTAATTCTGTTTGAACCATCTTAGTATTCTAAGATTATTAATCTAAATTGAAAGTAAAATTTTATAATATTTTTTATAGTGCTGATCAAATATTACTAGATTCCTTGTGAAAGTACTGGAAGAAGATTTAGATAATATTATAAAATATCGAACATTATTCAATTAAATAAAATTTAAAGAACTTTTATATTTCGGTTTTCTACAATAGTATATTACAAAGATCTTAATTAGGAGATTCATAGAATGAGGTAATAGCAAAGATCAGGACTAGTTTTAAATGAACCTTGTCATTACTAAGCCATAAATAGTCATTGGCTATTTCTACTGTAGATTAAAATTCAGAAAAAAGTTGAATTTATGAAATAATTTTAATGAATATTAGAGATGATCAACAATTTTCATGATATTCGATATAATTTTGATCAAAAATGCAATGTATTAAAAAAATTTTGAAAATGATTATCAAATTCTTTTTATTAATTATATACTGTATTGGTTTGATCCAGGTTACCCGTATATAGATTTATTAGAATGAAATAATCGTATTAATAGGAGTCGGCTTTACTTAATATGTTAATGAACTAGAATAGTATTAAAAGGTGGATTATAAAGAATCAATAAGTGTTATTCAACTTTTATATCTGTAAAAATTCAAGAATAATTATCTTAAGCTGCTTTCTTATATTAATAACCCAATTGAATATGTCATAGACCATGATTTACATATCGTAATGGCGGAGCTATAGAAATTATAAAAAACTGTTGTAAAAATTAATCTAGTTCAAATTGCTTTGGGATTATTTAAAATTTCAGCTGTCTGTAGCAAAAACAGTATTCCATTAAATTCATGAATTTCTGATCTTCAAAAACTAACTCTCTGACATGATCTTAATACATCTTTGAATGTCTACTGAGATTAATATGTAGCGATTGAAAGAATGTAACAGGATTGATCGATTTGATTGGTGTGTGATGCTTCTCACTGCTTAAGGTGCCGTGTATGTTTCATTTATTTTTGGATACATCCAAATTACACCTGTAAATATGGGTTTCTATTATAATTTCAGGTTTATAAGTAACAATATAGTATTGTGCTATAGGATTGCAAAATTATATTTGATAGATAATGTTTCTCTTAAATCAACCACTTAAAAACTAATTAATTTATTTGTTTTGGAAATGACCAGTTAAAACGGTTTACCCCTTTTAGTGATTTAATAAAACTTATACATGAGAGTTAGTCATGGACTTTAGCTTACAGGAGCATAAAAAATTGCGCTTAAGGGATCTCCTTTCTAAACAGCTGGACTTTAAAGATTCAACCCCACTAAATCCTTGCGAGCTCAGAAATTATATTTATTATGGATTTTCAGATAACCAATTGAGGCCAAAATACTGGAAAATCCTACTAAATTACTATTCTCCCAACATTTATTGCTCGGATATATACTATTCCAGAGCTCGCATTGCTTATTCCTGTGTATTAAAACAGGCAAACCTTGAGGATGAATGTAACCAAAATTTAATAACTACCTTAAAATCAGAGATAAAAAGATCAAACAATTTATTTGCACATTTGAATGGGGATGAAGAAAGAGATTGCATAGAAAGAATTCTCTTCTCCTTTTGCATTGCAAATCCCAAAATAGGATATATTCAAGGGATGATTAATTTAGTACATATTTTTTATAGGGTTCTGAAAGAGGATGCATTATTAGAAGACGCGAAATTCGCGGACGAAGATACTTTTCACTTATTCAGCAATTTGATTTCAGCACAAGTGTTTTTATTTACTCAAGAATGTGATAATTTGCCTAAAGGATTATTATCCAAAATTGATGAGGTCTACGATATAGTAAAGCTCAATGACCCCATATTGCATGCAGTTTTTATAGCAAAAGAACTTGATAAGGCTTTACTTCCTATAAGATGGATATTGCTTATGTTCTCCTCAGAATATAACTTTGAAGAAACAGTCTGGCTGTGGGATAAAATTCTTAGTGATTCCTACAAATTTGAAATTGTGTCTTATTTATGTGCAACTGTAATTCTAAAGATGAAAGATGTAATTTTACAGGAAAGCTTTGAAAAATGTCTTTTAATCCTTCAAAGACCTTACATAATTTCAGTAAAGGAGATATTTGAATCTGCAGACGGACTAAGAAGAGAAGATAAAAATATTGAAAAGTCGAAAAGGGAAAGATTTGAGACAAATATATCCGGGAAAGAATAGCTGCTATCAAGATCCATGATTAAAGCTCACTCACAAATAAATACTCTTTATTTTATTATTGAATATCAATTTGTATATCCCTTAATAAATTAAAAATGAACTTTGACAGGTAAATATTTATTAATAATTGCAAATTAATATATATATTAATTATTTGACCTATAGATCATTAGCAGAGCAGAATCTAATAACAATTGCGAAAAAGATATTAAATTTATTTTTCTATTAGCTTGTTTTAAGAAGAATTCTATTTTATTATCAGAACAAGATTTATTTGCTTGTAAACTTAAAATCAATTTATCTGAAACCGTTATTTAATTTAAAATTCAATCATCATATTCATAGCCAATTTATGTGCAAATTGAGAAAGCCTTGCCATCAAAAAGGCTGCTAAAAACTTGACCTAGGCAAGATTTCAAAATACTGTCGAGCTTAGAGACTTGAAGTAAAAAAATATGTTTTCTACTTATAGCGGAATAGCTTCTTCCCTTACCATTTCTTCAATTTATAACAAAACCTTACAAAAAATTCTCATTTCCTTGAAGAGTAGAGCATCATCGTTACAGATTCATCTATTGGTGATGATTATAAGCTTGTATTATACATAATTGTAGTCTCCCTCATTTTTATTCTTATTAAAAACTTCTAAGAGTTTATAATGTGATGACTAAATTCTTAAAAGAAAACCCTATCTCTGCACATAGATTGTACAAAAAGCCAAAAGGATGAATACGATCTTCTCTCCTGCCCTAGTTTATAGTCACCTCAAATAAATAACTAAATTTTACATATTTTTAGAAATGATTGAAAATTTTGTTTAATTTTTTTTTTGAGCTCAATGGCTGAAGAATTTTTTGAAGGAACTGCAAAAATAATCAAAGAGGAAAATACATTTTTCAATCCTGCTCAAAAACTTAATCGAGATATTTCGATTGAGATACTTAAATCCTATTTCGTAGAAAAAGAAAATATTAAAATCTTAACAGCCATGGAGGCTACCGGACTAAGAGCAATTAGATATTTAAAAGAAGTTCCAAGCTGTCAACTATTTTTGAATGACATTTGCCCGCTTGCCATTGAAACTATTCAGAAGAATTTGAAATACAACGGATTCGAAGATTTCAAAGTAGTTGCAGATTCGGATAGTTTGAGGCAAAGTAAAGACAGAATTAATATTGTGTTGTCTGACTGTCAAGTTTTGATGAATAAGCATCGTGGATGTTTTGATGCCATAGACATTGATCCTTTTGGAAGCTGTGCTGAATTTGTAAATTCGGCCTTTAAAGCTATTAAACACAACGGTCTAATATTCTTTACGTCTACAGCAATCAAGAAACTGTATTGCAAGAACGAAACACCAATTAGAGTATTAATCAGCTATATTTCCAGGGAGTTTGCCAAATATGATGCCAAGATAGTTCCAATTTTAAGCTTTAGCGTAGATTTCTATGTAAGAGTCGTTGTAAAGGTTGTAAAAGGGCAAGGAAAATCAGTTTTAGAAAATAACAGCTTCTTAAATATCTGTGACTGTTTAAATAAAAAGAACATTAAAATATTTCATGCAATTAGTTCCATGTGTGAACTATGCGATAAAAACATAAAATTATTTGGGCCATTTTGGAATAAGGCGCTATGTGATTCAAAATTAATTAAAAAAATACTTGAAAATCTAAAAATTGAGGGCAATGAAAGGATAGTTGGAATAATAAGACTACTTGATCAAGAATTACCTGATATGTTCTATTACGAAATGAGCGAATTGGCATCAATTTTAAAAACGAACTGCTGTAAACTAAGGGATACTATGAATGCCTTAGCGAATCTAGGATTCAAAGTCTCACTTACTCACTGTGACAACAATTCATTCAAAACGAACGCTCCTATTTCTGTCATTAATGATATTATTGTTTCTCTTAATAAGGGAGATACTAAATATTCCAAGGAAAACCATATTGAGGTCAATCAAATATTTGAAGGGGTTTACTTTAAAGGTAAGCTTTCATCAGGATTAAAGCCACTGTCTTTACCTAAGAAGTAAAATCAAATAAATTTATTTATTAACTTGTATTTTAATTAGTTCTTTGATTTCATCTTTTCTAAGTTGTATTTCAATGCAATTATCAACAATCTTAATAATGTTATGGTCAATAAATTCATGTAGCATTTCTACGATCAATGCTGATTTTGTAATCATTAAAGGCCTTTTAACGACTTCGAAAAGCTGAGCGACACTGCAATTTCCCAATTTCAATAATTCTATAAAAATAAAATTTGATTTTTGACTTAGATTCTTGATGATAGATTGAACATTCATGACATTGCTATCTATCAAATCTATTTCCATGGTTTCTTCTGTATAGTCTACAAATGTCGTGAAATCCCTCATTATAAAATTAAAGTCTCCATTATCTTTAATTTGAAAATTAATATTAATATTTTCAACTGTGGCAATAATTTTCATTGCTTTTAAATCACGAAATTCATTCAAGCCAAAATCAAAATTAATTAGAATTAAAATTATTTGCTTTCCGTTATCAAATAACTGTTGATCAATTTCTCTCAATGTTCTTTTATTTAAATTTAAGTCGCCTTCCAAAATTAAGTCTTCAATTATATCTTTGATTGTTGAATATCGTAAGTTAAATTGGAAAGAATCAGGAAATATTTCATTTAAAAATAATTTCTTACAGCCATAGCCATATAAAAGAAGATTGAAGGTTTCTAAAATTTTTTGAAATTCTGGTTTGCAGTTTTTGTGAAAATTCAAGAGATCATTTTTGAAAGCCATAGTGTATGGCCAAGATAAAATTTTAAAAAACTGAATTGTCTCTGATTAGTAGAAAGAGGTAAAATTATAAAGGTTCAACATAGAATATTTAAGATAGTGAGTTTACGTGTAAAATGTTAGCTAGTGGCCATTAACGAAGAAGATTATAGTCGTCTTCAACAAATTACTGCTAGAGTTTAGAATTAAATATCAATATCTTATAAGCTAAGGCAGATGTGTTAACGTAAGGATTTTCATCTATTATGTTAGTTTTGTCGAGTCGTACGTTTAAATCCTGAGAAATAGGAGACATAATTTATTTAACGAATTCCGTATTTATATCTTACATTATAAATAAGATTGGTTCTTTAACAATCATCATATCTTATTTATTGCTTTCATAGGCTTTGCATTGGTTCATTGAGCTATCAATAATCAGCTATATAAATCAATGGGGTTCCAAATAATTATCACAACATATTAAATACGAGTATTTAATTAGTGAGAGAAATTTCAAAGGTGCATGTGGGAAGGATCTCCCACCTTTGCGTCTTTAATAAGATTGGTAGCATTATATTACACCCCTTGTGAAGGAAGAATACGCACACTTTAAAGAAGAGGAAGACAAGGAAAAAAGCCGGCCAATGTCAGAAATAAAACCTAATAAAAACAAAATAGGAAAGTAGTCACAAGACAATACACGAATTGCATGGTGTGATAGAAGATATCTGCCGAATCACAAAAGAGCTACCTTGAAATACCTCGGAGATCAAAATTTCTTTTACAAAGGTACAATGAAGCTTGTCGAGTTGAATAAATCATCTTTTTTTAGAGTTACCCTAAATTTGTATTTTTTGATGTTGTAAGGACACAGAGCTCATACACATTTGCTTTTCATCAAAAGGTAATTTAAAATCAGGTAATTATTTTTGATATTTCATTCGAGGCCTTAAAATTCACTATTCTATTTCTTAAATATTTTAATGTCAAATATAGATGAAATAGTTCTGAAGAAAAAATCAATTTAATAGGTAATTCATGATAGTAAAAATCATATTGTCACACCAATTCCCAGTAATTGCATTCATTCCGGGATAGAATATTTAATCAAATCACTATTGATGAAATACTCAATGAATCTTTCTAAATCTGAAAATTGTCAGTCATATCATGGTGTGCTTGGATAAGTACGAGCAAATTTATTAGCTTCATGCCCAAAGCGTAATGGTTTTCTGTCATGATACAAATATTTTAATCATCAATCATTTTATTGCCAATTACCCAGCGCTCCTGTTATTGTAAGTATTCGAGCTTAGTGCCACCCAGCTATCTTCTATGTAATAACTGCAGACCTGTTTTATGGACAGCTGAAAGCTTCCTTTCTTTTACTATGTAATGATTTTAAAGGAATTAAGAAAGACTCAGCCAGGTAAGCTTTTAAACTACAAAGATATGCTATATCATAAGACTGTATAAAGAAAATTTATTTTCTTGCTCTAATTTTTATCATAACTTCCTTAGATTGAGTATATTGTCTGTAATGCTAGAATACAAATTTCTACATTCATTTATTCTGAAACTCAGAAATTAAGATGGGTTTTCATTTTGACAGAATTGAAATAAAATGGATCTTCTTGTCAAAAATTTCAATTATTTTCTTGAATCTGATTTTTTAGATCTTTAAAATTATTTTGCAAAAATTTTATTTGAATAAATTTTGTTATAATTAAAAATTTTATTAAGCTGTTTGAAAAGACTTTCAATTTCATTTTTTGAAGACAGACTAGAAGAAAATGATATTTAAGAGATACTTGGGTGACACTTATTATATTATATACATACTCCTTAGTGTATGAATATAAGAATTAACCATTAAATAAATACTTCGTTCAGCTATTTTTCAGTCCTTACTTTAGTATAAGAACTTTAGAATAATTGTACAGTTCACAGTCCAGAGATTATATCAGTCCTTACTTTAGTATAAGAACTTTAGAATAATTCTACAGTTCACAGTCCAGATGTTAATATCAATTTGCCTCTTACTCGGCTTTATCTTTATTAATAGTAAATTTGATGTCAAATCTAAAAATTTTACTTAAATTAAAAGACTTTTTAAACTGTCCCATGGAAAAAGAAGCAAAAGCTTGGATAGAAGAAATCTTGGATATGAAATTAGAAACTGAAGATCTTCAAGTTGTTTTAAAAGACGGTGTTATACTCTGCAATCTTATGAATAAATTATTAGAAGATAAGAAAGATGAAAAGCCAATCATCCCAAACAAAGGTAATTTGTCATTTTTTCAAAGGGAGAATATCGTATGTTTCATAAATAAAGCAAAAGAAAATGGTGTACCTGACAACGAAATCTTCCAAACGGTTGATTTATACGACAATCAGAACTTTAATCAGGTCTTAATTTGCATTTACTCATTATCAAGGAACTTATACAACAATGGTATCACCAAGTTTAGAGTGATAGGGCCAAAGCTGTCGAGAAGAACATCTTTAAAATAACAACTTTAAAATAAATATTTGAGAAATAAGGTGCGAGTTTTTGTTTTAGACTTTTTTGATTGATTATTTTGCTTTATATTCTTTTCGTGCTGGTTTTTAATTTATCAATTTAATAAGATCAATTGGATTCAAAGTGACACAATTCCAATCCTTCTTTAGGTTGAGGCAAGCTCAAGGAAATAGACTTTAATAGTGTGATCGTTTCAGGAAGACTCGGTGCGATCAATACCATTTCAGAAAATTTAATTGGAGAGGCGTAGATTGAATTTGAAAACAATATTTCATTCATCAACTAAACACTCACCGTGTTGAATTGAAAACTATTGATGCTATTTTCTTGGCAATTATTTATAATGAAGTTTAAATTTAATCTTCTGTAACCGTTTCTATTTTTAATGAATAAAATCCTTTAAAATAAATATTCGATTTAATTCTATTAATTTCCCTGATTTTAATACTTTGAATTGAAATTATAGGAATTCCTTTTGTGATCGAAAGAAGATTCGGTTAAAAAATAGATTTCTAATTACTAATTTTCATTCCTTTTATAGTTATAAAAAGACGACGGGCATTGAAGAGGCTGACAACATGAAGTTTGAGCAGTTAGTACTTAGATCATCGGGTGTAGACAAGAGACTTGACACGGAATCAATCAAAGAGTAAATATTAGATTACCCATTAAATCAATTCTTTTTATAGTTATAATATCAATTTCTAATATTTGAACATTATCATTTCCAATATATGATTGGATACATAAATATTTAAGCAGAAGAAAGTCAGTTCTGAATCCCTTTGCTTTTATATCCTTTTACTGCTTAAAACAGTTTTGGCAAATTATTTAAATTTGTGGTTGCCAAGAAAGAGGTTGAAGAATAGTAAAAAATCGTAATACTTTGTTTGAACACAAGAATATAGACTAAGAATGATAAGAATAATGCTTTATATAAAACACTTTAAGGTATTTGATTATGAAGTATTCTTATTGGAACAACGACAATTATAACATTTATAGAGATCTGGATAGCCGATTAACTACTCGATCATTCAACTGTTGTTGCACATTTATATTCTAATTGATTGACATAAGAAGACTTGATTTGATTCGTAGCCTATTTGACTCTTTTACATCTATAGGAAGGCAGAAGTGCTAAAAGGAAGAAGATCTTATCAAATCAGGCAAATAAAATATCAGTTTGAACACCACCTTCTTGATAAAGGACATCATTTAGAAGCTTAATGTCTATAAGAAGGTGGAAACTCGAGTAGATTTTGATTTAAAAAATTAAACGTTCCAGTGGAATGGGGTTTTAAGTTCAAGTTAATGAATGTTCTTGTACCTGAAATTGGGATTGATTTATTTGCAGTAAGGTAATGAGTATCAGGCAACGAAAAAAACAGGCAAGAAGAAACGGAGTAAGACTTAAGAACTATAATAATGAAAGGAAAGGCTTTATTGCAAAGTTATTTACACGTGAACCTACAAGACAAGCTAATTCAAAGCAAATAGAGGCGAAACAAATTGAAAAATAAGTTAAAACAGGGAATTATTCGGCAATTTTTAATTAAAATCTGAAACATAAACAAAAAAGGTATATAAACGAAAATTATCTCTAACCCATGAGCATAATTGTATTCCTTTTCGCTATTCTTGTCTTCCTGAGAGGAGAACAACAAACAGAGAGAGAAATGCTTGCTTCCCCCGATAAACTTTCAGTATCAACAAAGATCTACATAACCAATGATAATAAGGTTTATATTTCTGTGTATGATAAGACTGAAGAAACCTGGAGTGTGCCAATACAAATGTCTGGCTTATCTACATCAGAAACATATCCATTGAGAAGTCCTTGGAATAACCTAGAAATAAGTGAAGCCCCGGATAATCCAACCACTCGTTACGCCAATGATAGACCTGACAATCTTGCAAAGGAAGATATCTTTGCTAATGAGACTCAAGGGCAGAATCCCATTATTGATGATGATCCTGGTCCTAACAAGTTTGATACGATAAAAAAGAAAACTGGCAAGGATGAAATAGAATTACCTGAAACTAGTTCAGACAGAAACAAAATACCCAAAAATAGTAAAAGTAAGTCAAATAAAGGCAAGAAGAAAGAGGAGAATAGTGCCCGAAAACTATTCAAACGTCCATTGTGTGTGATAGCCATCATCTGTATCTTGCTAGTGCTTTGATGAAAACGGTTAATAAATGATTCGTACAAAATTATATTAGATTATTTTATACCTAAACAGAAATAGTATCAAAGATAAAAAAAATTGGATATGATTTTAATTATTTGAGATCAGATCAAGAAGTTGTAGCAAATTAAAATGTCGAGATTCGTGTAGATACAAGAATTAAGACGGACATTAAAATACAACATGACAGACCAGATATCTTCTTACATGATAAAAAGAAAAATGAAATAATTTTGATCGAGGTTGGAATTACCAATCTTGACCTATTAACTCAAGTTGAAAATGAAAAAACTAGAAAATATGATTTAATAGCAAATGAGTTATCATTGATTTACAAGTGCAAAGTGAACATAATTCCATATGTAATGACCTGGGAAGGGCTGGTAACGAAATACCACAACAAGTATAGTAAAGAAGAGAAATTGAGCCTAAAGTCGAAGCGTACATCCAGTCTATTGTACTCAAGAAGACTCTGGAGTCTATTTCATTTGAAAGACGACGAAGTATTGAAGAGGCGGACAACCATGTGAGTCTTGAGCAGTTAGTGCTTAGATCATCAGGTGGAGATAAGAGAACCGACACGGAACCAATCAAAGAGTAATTGATAATTATTGGATTAACCCATTAAATAAATTCTTACATTTGAGATGAGATTAAAATAGAGCAAGAATTTCAAGTACTTTCATGATGTTCTATAGTATAAGGTTGACTTTATATAGTGAGCTTGGTGCTTCCAGTAAGAGATTATATTTCTGTTTTCCAATTCCTTGAAATTTTTCATGAGATTTAAAATAACAAAATCAGCAGGATGTTGTTGTTTGTAAAACAAGTCAGTTGTTAGGGGAGAGATATAATTCTCAAGTATTTGTAACATATGGAAATCATGTGTAATGGGTGTCTTCTTAAAAGTGGAATAGTTTTGTGTCCATAATCAACTACTTTAGAGATAATCATATTTGGTAAAGCTAGCTATCAAAGACTGCCAGGATGTGATAGGATTTAGCCCTGAATTTAGAGTAATTCGTTAAGTCCGAGATGACTTTAAACTAGAGCAAGAAAGGAATGCATCTTCATACTGTCTTGAGATATACCAAACAGCAGGCTGCAGTTGTCTGTAAAACAAGTCTCTAGCCACTACTTAAGAAATAGAGGTGTAAGGCTCTTGCTCGAGAATTTACGATACATAGGAGTCCTGTGTAGTGTTTGGTTTCAAAATGCAGGGTGGTACAAGAAAGTGTTTATATATGGGCACAAAGCCATTTCACTTTGTGTATAAAACATATATATTGCTATTAGTTATCGAAGCGCGCCAGGGTATGATAGGGCTTAGCCCTATATTTAGTGGGATTCGTTTGGGTGTTTTTCTGATCTTGCCTGGGCCAAGTTTCCTCCATCCCTTGTGAGTGGAGTTTTTAACAACCCGTTTGACGATAAGCATTTCGCCGATCAATCACTAGCTATAGCAATATAGTGAAAATAAATTACTTTTTTTTCGTTACTATTTTAATTTCCATTTAGTTAATAAGTAATCTAATATAATTGTGAACGAATCATTTATTAACCGTTTTCATCAAAGCCCTAGCAAGATACAGATGATGGCTATCACACACAATGGACGTTTTAATAGTTTTCGGGCATCATTCTCCTCTTTCTTCTTGCCTTTATTTGACTTACTTTTACTATTTTTGGGTATTTTGTTCCTGTCAGAACTAGTTTCAGGTAACTCTATTTCATCCTTGCTAGTTTTCTTTTTTATCGTATCAAACTTGTTAGGACCAGGATCATCATCAATAATGGGATTCTGCCCTTGAGTCTCATTAGCAAAGATATCTTCCTTTGCAAGATTGTCAGGTCTATCATTGGCGTAACGAGTGGTTGGATTATCCGGGGCTTCACTTATTTCTAGGTTATTCCAAGGATTTCTCATTGGATATGTTTCTGATGTAGATAAGCCAGACATTTGTATTGGCACACTCCAGGTTTCTTCAGTCTTATCATACACAGAAATATAAGCCTTATTATCATTGGTTATGTAGATCTTTGTAGATACTGAAAGTTTATCGGGGGAAGCAAGCATTTCTCTCTCTGTTTGTGTTTCTCCTCTCAGGAAGACAAGAATAGCGAAAAGGAATACAATTATGCTCATGGGTTAGAAATAATTTTCGTTTATATACCATTTTTGTTCATGTTTCAGATTTTAATTAAAAATTGGATAATTCTTACTAATTTTAAATTGCATATTAATTTGTTTCGTCTTTATTTGCTTTGAATTGGCTTGTCTTGTAGATTCACGTGTCAATAAGTTCACGTGAAACCCGTTCATTTCATTGTTTTTCACTTATTATAGTTCATAAGTCTTACTCTGTTTCTTCTTGTCTGTTTTTTCGTTGCCTGATACTCATTACCTTACTGCAAACAAATCAATCTCAATTTCAGGTACAAGAACATTCATCGACTTGAACTTAAAACTCCATTCCACTGGAACGTTAAAGTTTTTGAATCAAAGTCTACTCGAGTTTATACCTTCGTATAGACATTAAGCATCTAAATGATGTCCTTTATCAAGAAGGTGGTGTTCAAACTGATATTTTATTTGCCTGATTTGATAAGATATTCTTCCTTTTAGCACTTCTGCCTTCCTATAGATGTAAAAGAGTCAAATAGATTTCGATTCAATTCAAGTCTTGTTATGCCAATCAATTAATAAATCCAACAACAGTTGAATGATCTAGTAGTTAATCGGCTATCCAGATCTCTGTAAATGTTATAATTGTCGTTGTTCCAATTAGAATACAAAATATTAAATATTTTAAGGTTTTTTATATAAAGCATTATTCTTATCATTCTTAGTCAATATTCTTGTCTTCAAATAAAGTATTACGATTTTTTACTATTCTTCAACCTCTTTCTTGGCAACCATAAATTTAAATAATTTGCCAAAACTGTTTTAAGCAGTAAAAGGATATAAAAGCAAAGGAATTGAGAACTGAGTTTCTTCTGCTTAACTATTTATGTATCCAGTCATATATTGTAAATGATAATACTCAAATATTAGAGATTGATATTATAACTATAAAAGTAATAAAAATTGTTTATTAGAAATCCGTTTTTTTTAACGGAATCTTCTCTTTGATCACAAAAGGAATTCATTCATTAAAAATTAGTTGTCAACATTGTGTCCGAGATGGCATTAAATCAAAGCAAGAAAGTCGAACATTTTTTTATTATTTCGCAGTTAATATGAAATTTATATTGCAGAAGTGGGGCTTGGATCAGGACTTGTTTTCTCTTTCTAACACCTGAAAATATGTATGAGACATAAAAATAAGGAAGACAGCAGACTGCAGTTATTCTAAGACAAGCCTGCAGTGACTACTTAGAATTTAGAGGTGTAAAGCTCTCGCTTGTACATTTACAACACATAGGAGTCCTGTTTAGTGTGTAGTTTGGTTTCAAAATGTCAGGTAATTCAAGAATGTATTTATATATGAACACAAAGCCATTCCACTTTATGTATAGAACATATATTATGCTTCTAGTTATCAAAGCTCACTAGGGTATGCAGATTCCTGAACTGAGAACCATTAGATGTGTGCTTTTCCGATCTTCCCTAGCCTAAGCCAAGTTTTCCACATCCTCTGTGGTGGATTTTTTAGCAATCCATTTAACAATAAGATTTTTACCGACCTCTCACTAGCTATAGCAATATAATGAAAGAAATTCACCTTTTTTTAAGTAATAGTTTGATATTAAATACAATTTTAATATGTAAATAAAGATCGAAAGACATTTTTAGGATGTGTAGGTTCGGAGATGAATGATATCAATAAAGTACATCATTTTGATCAATAGAAAAGTTTAAAGCATTATCTACAAAAATTTTGTCTTAACATAATTTGCATATTTTAAAGAAATTGTTAAAACGAAAATTTTTGCTAAACCTATTGTAATTAAATCAACGAAGGAAACGAATTATATGAAAGATGCTGATACAAATAGTATGATGTCAATGCTCTAAATAGACAACAAACTGACTATTGGGACAATTCTATTGGAAGATGAAGAGAAGAGTAGTGAAATCAATAAATTTATTAAAAAAAAGTCATTTATTTTCAATAATTGTTATAACCAATGAATGATCGGTGAACTTTTATTGTCAATCAGACTACTAAAGACCTCCAAACATGACAGAAAACTTGGCCCAGGCAAGAGAGGATAAACACTTAACAAATCACCCTAAATTCAGGGCAAAATCCCATCACACACTGACAGTCTTTAATGGCTAGATTTACCAAAGATGATTTATCTCCAAAGTAGTTAATTATGAAAACAAAACCATTCCACTTTGGAGAAGACACCCATTACACATGATTTCCATGTGTTACAAATTCTTTAGAATTATATCTCTCTCCTAACAACTGACTTGTTTTACAGACTACAACATCCTGCTAACTTCTTTATTTTAAATTTCACAAAATTTTCAAGAAAGTTAGAAAAATGAAATCAAATCTCTTACTGGAAGCACCAAGTTCCGCCATATTAAGTTCATCCTATACCGGAGAAAAAAATGAGAGTACTTGACTTTCTTGCTTTAGTTTAATGTGATCCGAATAATTAAAATCATATCTAATTTTTTATATCTTTGATACTATTTCTGTTTAGTTAGAAAATAATCTAATATAATTTTGTACGAATCATTTATTAACCGTTCTCATCAAAGCACTAGCAAGATACAGATGATGGCTATCACACACAATGGACGTTTGAATAGTTTTCGGGCATCATTCTCCTCTTTCTTCTTACTTTTATTTGACTTACTTTTACTATTTTTGGGTATTTTGTTCCTGTCAGAACTAGTTTCAGGTAACTCTATTTCATCCTTGCCAGTTTTCTTTTTTATCGTATCAAACTTGTTAGGACCAGGATCATCATCAATAATGGGATTCTGCCCTTGAGTCTCATTAGCAAAGATATCTTCCTTTGCAAGATTGTCAGGTCTCTCATTGGCGTAACGAGTGGTTGGATTATCCGGGGCTTCACTTATTTCTAGGTTATTCCAAGGATTTCTCATTGGATATGTTTCTGATGTAGATAAGCCAGACATTTGTATTGGCACACTCCATGTTTCTTCAGTCTTATTATACACAGAAATATAAGCCTTATTATCATTGGTTATGTAGATCTTTGTTGATACTGAAAGTTTATCGGGGGAAGCAAGCATTTCTCTCTCTGTTTGTTGTTCTCCTCTCAGGAAGAGAAGAATAGTGAAAAGGAATATAATTATGCTCATGGGTTAGAAATAATTTTCGTTTATATACCATTTTTGTTTATGTTTCAGGTTTTAATTAATAATTACCAAACAATTACCTACTTTAATTTAATTTTCAATTTGTTTTGTCTTTGTTTGCTTTGAATTAGCTTGTCTTGTAGTTTCACGTGTCAATAACTTTGCAATAAAAGCTTTTCCTCTCATTTTTATAATTCTTAAATATTACTTTCATTGTCATTATCTGTTTCGTTTGTTACCTGACAGTCCTCACCTTGCTCTAATTAAGCAATCTTAATTTTTGATACAAGAATCAGATCATACAAATTTTTGATGTATGATAGAATAACTGATATCGCTATACTTTCAACATTCTTGCTTTAAATCATCCGTTTAAAAATAATACTCGAAACTGGGACTGTACAATACTAAGTCCTGATTGATAATTATTTATTGAAAGGGAATGCAGCTTGCTTTATTTTGAGCTGATTAGCTTCAAATTATAATCTAAATTTCAAGAAATGAATTTTCGTAAAGATTCGAGTAAACTTCACTATTTTTAAATAAATGAAACACAATCATGGCTTACTGGTGAAGAAGTGGACAATGAAATCCCGAGTCTAGTTTCGAACGTAATATTTAACACGTAAAGCATTTTAAGAGCTTGAAATATCGTATCATCCTCAACTTAAACATGAAATGTTTATTTCTTCTACAGTAATCAAAGGCTAATAGAGTAATATGGGTTTGTCCCGAAGTTCATCTTATGATTCACGTATAAATTTAGTTGAGATTTTAGATATCAAATGATATTATATCATAAATACCAACAGTGTTTTTTAATATACTTGAAATCCCATTTTTCCTTAATGTTAATAGTTTGGAAAATGCTATTTAATATGAAAAATTTCTACAGAACAGCCTGATGATCCCCCTTTTCTTACACAATGCTAGTAATATACTCCCCTAACTTAATTATTTCATAGACTTTTCATTCAATTAAAAAAAAAGTAATTTAATTTCACTAACTTTCTATAACCAATAAATAAATGATCGGTAAAAATTTTGTTGTCAAACAGGTTGCTAAAAGCTTCCTATGATTAATAAAACAAAATTACACTCAAAGGATCACCCCTTTTTCGGGTCTTAACCCACCATTCATCACGACACAACCATACTCTGGCGAGTTTGGATAATTGTGAACACTATATATGCTTTATGCTCAAAGTGGAATGGCTTTATACCTATTCGATAAAGAGCCAGTTTCTATAAATAAAAGAAACATCACATAAGACAGATATGTGTAGCAAATACTTGGGTACTACACCTCTATCTTTTAATAGCAGATTTATGTTATAGATAACTGTAGTCTTCCTTATTTTTTAAACATGTAAAAAATTTCAAGGAGTGAGAGAATGAACTGACTAGAATGTAAATAGTCAATCCAAATTTCTACATTATAAACTGTGTTCAAGTGACATCCTCTCTTGCTTTGGTTTGGTCTTATTTCCGATGAAATAAATAATACTAAAGACAATACTATAATAAACAATATAATTGGATTGAAACCAAATCAGCTTTTAATTGTAAAATGCTGTTGTAATTAAATCAAAGAAGGAAAAGAATTTACTAACAAATGTTGATGTAAACAGCATGGCATCAGTGTAAGAAATAGATGGCAACCTGAATGTCGAAACGAGTTTATTGGAAGATGAAGAGAAGAGTACAGAAGTAAATAAATTTATAAAAACTAGTAAAAATGTTAAAAATAAAAATTTTGTCAAAATTTGTAATGAAAAAGAGAATATGAATATATTAAGTAAAAAGATCAAAATTAATAATCAAAAAAGTTTAAGTAATGAAACTGAAAGCAAGGATAAACCTAGACCATCAAATTTGATACTAGACTGCACCAAATGACCAACTATCTAAGAAAAAGATACAGCAAGCAAGAGAGGTAGCTACACTGGGCAGAATCTATCGTAAGATGGATGACTGTAATCTTTTCGTGGCTGCCCGGATAAGTAGCACACTTATGTGTGTGAAACCAATAACAGTTTATATCAGAACGTCACAGCCAGCCAGCCGACTCATAAAAAGAAAACCCCAAAAAAGATGAGGTGGGGCCGGATGATTGCATGCGTGTGCGGGAGCGGCATGGATAAAAAGGGCTTGCCCGAAGCTGGAAAGAGTAAGCTTAGGATTTTTTCTAAGTGCCCAGGACCTCAGTAGGAGATTTAAAATTTACTCCTATAGAGGCCAGGCGCTCGGCAGAATCTGCCGTGAGACGGATGACTGTAGCCTTTTCGTGGTTGCCCAGATAAGTAACACACTTATGTGTGTGAAACTAATGACAGTTTATATCAGAACGTCACAGCCTCCCCATAAAAAGAAAAACCCAAAAAAAGGGGAGGTGGGGCCGGATGATTACATGCGTGTGTGTGTCTGTGCCGAGCGGCATGGATAAAAAGGGGCTTGCCCGAAGCTCAAAAGAGTGGCTTAGGATTTGTTCCAAGTGCCCAGGACCTCAGTAGAAGGTTTAAAATTTCCTCCTATAGAGGCACAGGCGCTTTAGTTGAATAAATTTCGTTTTTTTTTTAAAGTTTTTCGTTTGAATTTTTAACACTTTTTTTAACTTGACTTATTAACCTAATGAATTTAACTAAAGGGTAAAAGTCTTCTGATATTTCTTGTGGTCAAAAGAAGCCGGCTATTTATCACCTCTTGGGCACTCTGAATCTCAAGGTCGATGAAGACTTTCCTGAACTTAACAGTTCCTTTGCCTTATTCTTACATCAAAAACCATAGGGCCTGTTTATAGCTGGTTTGCCATTTTCTGTCCATTAGTTATGGTTCTTATTCTCTATGCATGATTGAGTTATTATACTTCTAAGCGAATATCCTTCTTATTGAACTCCCCGTTCTTTTTCAATTCAACTCATGAATATAACAACACTCCTTCTATAGTTCTTCATCATATTTTCGTTTAGACCAAGGTTTACTTCCCCATTCAACAAAATTTTACCAGCTTGTCTATATGCGTATTTCTAGCCTTAATTCTTAACACCTCTTTTATTTTATTTAATAATATATTTCTGTCTTCATTATATTTTGGATAGTCTAGTATCCAGTGAGTAATATTCTCTTCACTCTTCCAATTGTTTAGTTAATAAACAATCTAATATACTTTTGTACGAATCATTTATTAACCGTTTTCATCAAAGCACTAGCAAGATACAGATGATGGCTATCACACACAATGGACGTTTGAATAGTTTTCGGGCATCATTCTCCTCTTTCTTCTTACTTTTATTTGACTTACTTTTACTATTTTTGGGTATTTTGTTCCTGTCAGAACTAGTTTCAGGTAACTCTATTTCATCCTTGCCAGTTTTCTTTTTTATCGTATCAAACTTGTTAGGACCAGGATCATCATCAATAATGGGATTCTGCCCTTGAGTCTCATTAGCAAAGATATCTTCCTTTGCAAGATTGTCAGGTCTCTCATTGGCGTAACGAGTGGTTGGATTATCCGGGGCTTCACTTATTTCTAGGTTATTCCAAGGATTTTTCATTGGATATGTTTCTGATGTAGATAAGCCAGACATTTGTATTGGCATGCTCCAGGTTTCTTCAGTCTTATCATAAACACAAATATAAGCCTTATTATCATTGGTTATGTAGATCTTTGTTGATACTGAAAGTTTATCAGGGGAAGCAAGCATTTCTCTCTCTGTTTGTGTTTCTCCTCTCAGGAAGAGAAGAATAGCGAAAAGAAATATAATTATGCTCATGGGCTAGAAGTAAGCTCTGTTTAAATATCCTTTTTTGTTTATGTTTCAGGTTTTAATTAAAAATTGGGTAATTATTACTAATTTTAATTTACTCATTAATTTATTTCGCCTCTATTTGCTTTTAATTGGCTTGTTTTGTAGATTTATTTGACAATAACTTCACAATATGGATTTTCTTTGCATTGCTGCCTCTTATTATGATTTTTAAGCCTTACACTGCATTTATTGCCTATCTTCCCCGTTGCCTGACACTTCTCAGTCTGCTCTAAATAAACAATCTTAAATGCTGATACAAGAATCAGAACATCCATACAAATATTTGATGTATGATAGAATAAACGATGTCGCTATACTTTCAACATTCTTTTTCTAAATCCTCTGTGTAAAAATGGCTGGTTTAGCTAAGACTTTACAATTGTAGATCCTAATTGACAAATATTTGAGTCATCTTATTGAACCTGGAGAATAGTTTTGCTCAATTTTGTGTTGATTCGCTTTAAATTATTATCTCAATTGCAAGAAATGAATCTTTAGAAGAAGATTCGAGAAAATTTCAATATTTTTTAAAAAGTGAAAAATCAATTATGGCTTACTTGTTAAGATGTAGACAATGCAACACCGTGTCTAGTTTCGAACGTAATATGTTGCACGTAAAATATTCTAAGATTTACAACTATTGTAGAATAAATTCTGCTGTAATGTACAAATGCCTCGTCGAAAAATGTTCATTGATTTAGTCTTGCTAACGGTTGAATTCAAAGCTATGCTTCAAATGAAATAGAAAAAGTTTAAAGAAAACTCTAATACTGAAAGTTCCAATTTCCTTAGTCGGATGATTAATCAATTCGCTTTTCACATGTAAACGCATTATCCTTCATTCTGAGAACTAGCGGTCATCGTAAATCCGATTATACTTTGTAGGCTTCGATTAGTGAATAGAAGAGGAACTATGTGTGTTTAAGCTGAAACCTTTAAAAACGCCCTTTCAAACTATTCTATTTAATACATTATAGACTACAATTTCTCAATCGCACTCTATTTAACCTAAGACATAGTCCTCTTCAAGGACTTTTTTCTAGACAAGCGATTTTGTAGTTAATTAGTGGCTATTTTGCTTTTATTGAATACGCTTTACATGTTTTTTTACAAATATTTACAAATTACTTTATTAATCAGGCTTCGAACCCCAGCCCAGACTCAAGATTTTCATTATTGATCAAAGTCAACTTCACACCACTGCCCTACTAAGGTTTCTAAAGGTATAAGCGGATCATAACATCCTCGGCTCAAACCCGAACTACTCTATTCTTCCTACAGTAACCAAAGACTAGTAGGGTAATATGGGTTTGCCCAGGAGTTAATCAAGCAATTCACTTGTGAAGACAGCCGTGTTGTTCGGCGTATTAAGTGATTTTGATATCCCAAATAATAACAGTATTTTTAGTTTACATAAAATTCCATTCCTTCCTTAACCTTAGTGTTCGGAAAATGCTATTTAAAGTGAAAATTTTCAACAGAATTGCCTGATGATTCTCCTGTCTTTATGAAGCATCAGTAATATTCCTTTCTAAACTGAATTATTTCATAGATTTTTATTTCATTAAAAAAAGTAATTTATTTTCAATATATTTTTATAATCTAATAAATGATCGTTGAAAATCTTGTTGTCAAACGGGTTATTAAAAACTTCCTTGAATGAATATATTTAGCCCAAGTAAAGGAAACTACATAAAACGAATCACTTCAAACTCATGAATAAGTTCAATCATATCCTAACAGATTTGTATAACTAGGAGCTCCGCATATATTTTATGTCTAAAGTGGACTTACTTTGTGTCCATTTCCAAACAGCTACTTCAATAGCCGAACGTGCTTCACATGAGACGAATACCTGTCTTGAACACACAAGCTTTATGTCTCTATTTCCCAAGGCAGACTTATGCTATAGACAACTACTGTCTTCCTAATTTTTTAAATGTACAAAAAACTTCAAGAAGTTAAGAAAATGATGGACCAAATCTTAATAATCAACCCAAATTTCTGCATTATAAGTTGCATATTAAAGCAATTCACTCACTTTCTTAGCTTGAACTCATCTCTGACGAGATAAATAGTATTAATGAGAACAATGTAATAATTAATATTATTAGATTAAAACCAAGTCAGCAAAATCATTGTAAAATACTGGGGAGAGTCTGTTGTGAGACAACATGACTGTAACCTTTTTGTTGTTCCCCGGATAATTCAAACGTTTATGTGTGCGAAACCAATAACAGTTTATACCAGAACGTCACAGCCAGCCGACTCATAAAAAGAAAACCCCGAAAAAAGGGGAGGTGGTGCGGGAGCGGCATGGATAAAAAAGGCTTTCTCGAAAGAATGGGCTTAAGATTTGTTCTAAGTGCCAAGGATCTTAGTAGAAGGTTTAAAATTTCCTCTTTTAGAGGCACAGGCGCTTCTAGTTGTTTCGTTTTTTTTTAATAACCTTTTTCTATTTTTCATAATAAGTCTCACCTTTGTGTGTGTGAAACAAATGACACCCAACTCATAAAAGTTAACCGCGAAAAAATGTGAAGTGGAATCAAAAACCCACCGATCACCACACAAACGCAAGTTCTTGTAGTGAATAAATCTCGTTATTTCGTATGGCAAAAATGATGGAATATTAAAATTTAAAAAACAATTTATTGAAAATGAACCTTCTGTACATTTCAGGAAAGTTTTCAAACCTTTGAATCATTTTTACATATGATTATCGATCGTTTTATAGCCATATTTTAACTGCTTCCCCTCGTGCTTTTGTATGTCTTATTTTTGAGCGAGGGGTTTCACAATGTTCTCGACAGACCAAGCACTGGCAGGTCTCATATCATAGTGATTCCTTGTCAATCCTCTTTAATTTGTAAACCCTTTTCTCACAAAAAATTGTCATCTGAAATGCTGTATATACACAGGAAAGAAAAAATCGGAACATTATAAAATAAAAACTTGAAAAAAAATTTACAAAAAAAAATAATTTATTTTCACTATATCTTAATAGCTAGTGAGTGATCGGTGAAAACCTTATTGTCAAACGGATTGCTAAAAACTCCACCCACACGGGATGGAGAAAAACTTGGTCCAGGCAAGATCGGAAAAACACTCAACGGATCACTCTAAATTAAGGGCAGCGCCCTATCATATCCTGGCTGCCTTCGACAATTACCACCAGGTATGACTCGTATCCAAAGAGGAATGGCATTCTATCCATATGGAGCCACCTTGGATAATCATCCACTATACATGCCCTACATGTGCTGTAAATGCTGAGAATTGCATCTCTTCCCCAACGATAGACCTGTATGCAGTCAACTCTAGTCTGCTGTCTTCCTTATTCTTATGCCTCATACATATTTTCAGGTGTTAAAGGGAGAAAGCCAACTCTTGATGCAATCCCCAGTTCCGCAGTATAAATTTCATATTAACTGCGGAACAGCAAGAATGTATTTTACTTTCCTACTCTAGTTTAATGTCATCTCGGACAATTGAAATAATATTTATTTATTTATTTTTTTCTTTCTCTTCAATTCTATTTCTGCTTAGTTAGTAAATGATTTAAGATGATTTTGTACAAATCATTTATTAATCGTTTTCATCAAAGAAATGGTATAATACTTAGCAAGACTATCGCACACCATGCAACTTTCAGCTCGTTATTTGGCATCATTCCTCTCTTTCTTCTTGTCTTAAATTGATTTACTATTTCGGGGTATGGTGTCAATGTCAGAACTGTCATCCCGTAAATCGACCTCAGCCATGCAAGATTTCTTTTTTTAACACCCACTTTGTCAATATCAGGATCATCATCAATAATAGGATTCTTCCCTCGAACCTATTAATGAAATTATCATTGCTTGGAATATCGTCAGCTCTTTCAGAATTTAAGCATGTGTTTGTATTGCCTGGCCCTTCATTTATTTCTAGGTTATTCCCGGGATTTCTTCTTGGAGATTTTTCAGATATGTGGGAAGCAAACAGAGGTAGCGGCACACTCCAGGTTTCTTCAGTTTTATCATATACAGAAATATAAACTTTATCATCATTGGTAATGTAGATCTTTCTTGGTACTGAAACTTTATCGGGGAAAGCAAGTGTTTTTTTATCTGTTTGTGTTGCTCCTCTCAATAAAACAAGAATGGCGAAAAGAAATACGATTATGCTCATGGGGTAAGGATTATTTCTGTTTAATTGGCATTCTTTGTTTATGCTTCAGGTTTTAATTAAAAATTGCCGAATAATTGCTTATTTTATTTTATTTTAATTAATTTATTTTTTGTTTTGTCTTTGTTTGCTTTGAATTGGCTTGTCATGTAGATTTACGTGTCAATACCTTTACAATAAATCTTTTCCTCTTATTTTTATTTTCACATCTTACTTATTTTGTATTTCCTGTCTTCCTCGTTGCCTTACACTTCTCACCTTATTGTAAATAAATTAATCTTAATCTCTGGCACAAGAACAAGTACCGGCTTGAACTTAAATATTCATTCCACTGGAACGGTTAGTTTCTTTAACCACAGTCTACTCTAGTTTCTACCTTCTTAAGGACATTAAACCTCTAAATGATGTCCTTTATCAAGAAGGTAGTATTCAAACTGATATTTTATTTGCCTTATTTGATAAGATCTTCTTCCCTTTAGCACCTCTGCATTCCTATAGATGTAAAAGAGTCAAATAGATTTCGAATCAATTTAAGTCTTCTTATGTCAATCAATTAATAAGTGAAACAACAGTTGAGTGATTGAGTGGTTAATTGGCTACCCAGATCTCTATAAATGTTATAATTGTCGTTTTTCCAATTAGAATACAAAAGATTAAATATTTTAAGGTGTTTTATATAAAGCATTATTCTTATCATTCTTAGTCAATATTCTTGTCTTCAAATAAAGTATTACGATTTTTTACTATTCTTCAGCCTCTTTCTTGGCAACCACAAATTTAAATAATTTGTCAAAACTGTTTTAAGCAGTAAAAGGATATAAAAGCAAAGGAATTGAGAACTGAGTTTCTTCTGCTTAACTATTTATGTATCCAATTATATTTTGGAAATGATAATGCTGAAATATTAAAGGGTGATATTATAACTATACAAGTAATAAAAATTGTTAATTACAAATCTGTTTTTTTAACGGAATCTTCTTTTTATCACAAAAGGAATTCATCCAATTTCAATTCAAAGTATTAGAATCCGGGAAATTAAATCGAATATTTATCTGAAAAGATTTTATTCATTAAAAATTAGTTGTCAACATTGCGTCCGAGATGGCATTAAACTAAAGCAAGAAAGTGAAATAATTTCTTGCTGTTGCGGAGTAAATATGAAATTTATATTGCGGAGCTGGGGCTTGCATCAAGAGTTGGCTTTCTCTTTCTACCTTAAAACATATATGAGACATAAAAATGACGTAGACAGCAGGCTGTTGTTGATGAATATATACAATGCTTGAGTATTTGCGGCACATGAGGGTGTCATGTATCATATCTGATGCATCTAGCTATCGACTACTGCCAGTGTATGACACGGGTTTGTCCTGAATATAGGGTGATTCATCAAGTGTTTTCAGATCTTGCACGTACCATGTTTTCTCCTTTTGTGGAAGTTTTTAGCAACCCGATTGACAATAATGATTTCGCCGATAACTTATTGGCTATACTAATATAGTGAAAATGAATTACCTTTTTCTACTGTGCTTACCTTTCTATCGCATTCTTACATACACTGGGTAGTGGTCTGATATAAACCAATCCTATAAAAAACTTTCTTAATATTGCTTATATTGTAATCAACAATTTAACTAGCTTCCACATTATTCGCTGAAGATTTCCTTCTATCATGCTTCCGATGGTATATATACTACCATTGTATCTCTTAAATTTCTCCTTTGTCTGCATTCCTGTTTCTAATACACCGTTTCGCCTTTTCTCTTGCTAAAAAATCTTCGATTTTACTTTAAATATCATCTCTTTCTCAATCTTTTTTAGTCGCTTAGGTACTAATAGTATAGAAATGTTGGCAATCTTATCGTTTTATTCTTAATTCAATCATATATCTTTCAAGCTTAGTTACTTTGATACCATATTTCAGATTATTTCAAATAAATACAATAAATGCATTTTCACATATTGTTTCTGTCACATAGCTTCCTATACAATCCCAACCGTCTAAATGTTCTTCCTGTCTTTCATCCGTCTCATAGTCTCTTGTAAACAGATTATGTCAGATGATTCTTTAAGTATTAATTCCTTAATTTCATTGAAGTTATCGGAGTTCCATTATAATTTAGACCAACTATTCTGATCTTGTCTTTATCTTCATTTTCCTTCGTTCCTCACCTTGTTCTAATTTAATCTTAGCGTTTATCTCGCCTATATCTTCTACTTCAGTATATATCCTTACATCTTCTGGCTAATATTCATTCAGGTTTTCTTCTTTATCCATCAGTTTGCTAATGATATTCATCATATTAGTATAAGTGCTTTCAATCATATTGTCAAATATCTCTTCTTTACTTAGGTTTTTGTCTAAGATTATTCTCTTAGTAGTAACATTGATTTTCATTCTTTTAATTTCCTCGATGTGTGCCTCTTCATTCTCATCCTTATTATTATATCTGTCTTCAACCCTCTTTTTCTCAATTACCATTTCATAATTTCTTTCTATTTCTATACATATTGTAACCATTGCATTGTTTCACTTCTTGAGCGCGCTTACATTCGTGTCATTCTTCCTTATCAACGTTAATCTTGCATTTGTCTTTCTTAATATTTGACTCGACTGCAATTACCTTTCTTTCTTGGGTACTGCATCTGTTTATTGGTTTGTTCGTCATTTTGGTACAGTCCAATGTCTACTCTGATGATCCAAATTTATCCTTACTATCAGTTTCATTACTTAAACCTTTTTATAATTAATTTTGATCTTTTTGCATGATATTTTTGTATTCTCTTTTTTATTACAAATTTTGTAAAATTCTTATTTTTAACATTTTTATTAATTTTAATAAAAAAAAGTAATTTATTTTCACTATATTGCTATAGCTAGTGAGTGATCAGTGAAAACCTTATTGTCAAACAGGTTGCTAAAAACTCCACCCACGAGGGATGGAGGAAACTTGCCCGAGCAAAATCGGAAAAACACTCAACGGATCTCTCTAAATTCATCTAAGCCCAGATCTACCTGGTGCGCTTCCATAACTAGAAGCAGCACATATGTTTTATATCCAAAGTGGAATGGCTTGTGCCCACTCCATATATATACATACACTTTCGACAACCACCCGGCATTTTGAAACCAACGCCACATAGGACTCTTATGTGTCGTCAATGTCTAAATGTTACACCACACCTCCTAACAACAGATTCGTTTTACAGACAACCGATGCTGCTGTCTTCCTTATTTTCAAATTCCTAAAAATTTTTACAGGAGTTAAGAAAGAGATTGCCAATCTCTTAATGGAAGCACCAAGTTTCAGCACTATAAAGTGTTTATTATACCGCAAGACAGTATAAAGATGCATTCCTTTCTTGCTCTAGTTTAAAGTCATCTCGGACTCTATTAATTTTAATAATCTTATTTATTTCTGTACTCTTCATATTCCAATTAATTTCTCTCAATGTTCAGTTTGCCTTCTATTTCTTGAATTGGTGCCATACATTTTGTATCAGCATCTTTCATGGCACTACTTTCCTTCTTTGATTTAATTACAACAGAGTTTTATGATTAAAAGCCGACTTGGTTTCAATCCAATGATCTTAATTACTTTAGTATCGTCTTTAGAAGGAATTTATTTAATGGGTAATCTAATGGATACTCTTTGATTGATTCCGTATCAAGTCTCTTATCTACACCCGATGATCTGTGCAGTAACTGCTCAAGACTCACATGGTTGTCCGCCTCTTCAATGACCTGTCGTCTTTCAAATGAAACAGACTCGTATTGTCTTTGGTATTATTTATTTTGTCAGAGATGAGGCCAAACAAAGCAAGAGAGCGAATCACCTGAATGTAGAAATTTGGATTGAATATTAAGATCCTAGCTTATTCCTTTTTTTAACTCCTTGAAATTTTTCATATATTTGAAAAATATGGAAGATTGTAGTAGTCTATAAAACAGGTCTGCCTTTGGGGTTAGAGGCATAAAGCTCTTCCATTTAAGACACAAAGCGTTATATGTGATGTGGCATTTGATTCACGAAGGTGGCTGTTCATGGAAGAGATACAAAGCCATTCCACTAAGAATATGAAGCATGTATAGTGCTCATAAGTATTTAAATCCGCCAGAGTATGATTGTGTCATGATAGATGGCTAGCTTAAATCTGAATTTGGTGTGATCCGTTGACTGTAATTTTGATCTTGGCCAGGTTTAGTTTTATTTATCTTAGGGAGTTTTTAGCAACCCGTTTGATAGCAAGGTTTTCACCGATCATTTATTAGATATAGAAATGTACTGAAAATGAATAACTTATGTCGATGAACTAAAAGTCTATGAAATAATTCAATTTATGAAGGAAAAACACTTGTATTATAGAAAATCTGGGGAATTATAAGGCTGTTATATTGAAAAATTTCACTTTAAATAGCAATATCATTTTCCTAACATTTAAGATCAAGAAAGAAATATAATTTGAAATGTATAAAAAATACTGTTATCATTTAGGATATCAGCATCCTTTGATATCTAAAAACTTAACTGAATTTACACGTAAATTATTAGACGAACTTCAGGAAAAATTCATATTAGCCTTTGATTACTGTAGAATAAAGAAACATTTCATGTTTGAATCGAGGATGTTACTATAGGCTTGAGTCTTTTCTATTTAATTTAAAGCATAGTTGCTAATCTAATCTTTGGAAAGGTCCATACAAAGAGCATGTTTTGATCAGACATTTTACATTAGAGTAGTGGCTATTCTAGACTGTTTGATCTTTAGTAGGTTTACTACTAAAAGAGTCCATTCAGAACTGGCCTCAAGATTACTTTGCACTCTTCTTAGCTAGAAAACCATGATTATTTTACATTTGTTTATAAAGTGATGAAAGTTTATAGAATCCTTTTCGAAAAATTCACTTCTTGAAATTGAGGTAATGATTTAAAGCGAATCACCTCAGCTGGTGCAAATTTAAATTCCCTGTCTAATATGATTGCTCAAATACATGTCAATCAGGATCCAGCATTGAATTGTCACAGTTTCGAGAATCATTTTTAAACAGAAGATTTAAAACAAGAATGTTGAAAGTATAGCGATATCAGTTATTCTTTCATAAATCAAAGACTTGTATAGATGTTCTGATTCTTGTATCAGAGATTAAGATTGTCTTATTTGCAGAAAGGTGAGGAGTTTCAGGTAACAAACGAAAGAAATAAGGACAATGAAAAAGTAATACTTAAGGAACGGAACAAGTGACAATAATGACTGGAAAGGGTTTATTGTGATGTCATTAGCACGTAAATGCACAAGACAAGTCAGTTCAAAACAAACAAAGATGAAACAAATTAATATTAAAATAGGTAATTATTCCGCAATTATTAATTAAAACCTGAAACATAAACAAAAATGGTATATAAACGAAAATTATCTCTAACCCATGAGCATAATTGTATTCCTTTTCACTATTCTTGTCTTCCTGAGAGGAGAAACACAAACAGAGAGAGAAATGCTTGCTTCCCCTGATAAAATTTCAGTATCAACAAAGATCTACATAACCAATGATAACAAAGTTTATATTTCTGTGTATGATAAGACTGAAGAAACCTGGAGTATGCCAATACAAATGTCTGGCTTATCTACATCAGAAACATATCCAATTAGAAATCCTTGGAATAACCTAGAAATAAGTGAAGCCCCGGACAATCCAACCACTCGTTACGCCAATGAGAGACCTGACAATCTTGCAAAGGAAGATATCTTTGCTAATGAGTCTCAAGGGCAGAATCCCATTCTTGATGATGATCCTGATCCTGACAAATTTGATACGAGAAAAAAAGAAAACTGGCAAGAATGAAATAGAATTACCTGAAACTAGTTCAGACAAAGACAAAATATCCAAAAATAGCAAGACGAAATCAAATAAAGGCAAGAAGAAATAGGAAAATAGTGCCCGAAAATTATTAAAACGTCCATTGTGTGTGATAGCCATCATCTGTATCTTATTGGTGCTTTGATGAAAACGGTTAATAAATGATTCGCACAAAATTATATTAGATTATTTATTAACTAAATGGAAATTAAAATAGAATCTAAGATAAAAAAATTAGATATCATTTTAATTATTCTGATCACATTAAACTAAAGCAAGAAAGTCAAGTACTCTCATTTTTTTCTCCGGTATAAGGTGGATTTTATATGACGGAACTTGGTGCTTCCAGTAAGAGATTTGATTTCATTTTTCTAACTTTCTTGAAAATAAGGAAGTTAGCAGGGTGTTGTTGTCTGTAGAATAACTCAATTGTTAGGGGAGAGATATAATTCTCAAGTATTTGTAACACATGGAAATTATGTGTAACGGGTGTTTCGCCAAAGTTGTTACATTTGGACACAAGGCCATTCTACTTTGGAGACAAATCATATCTGGGTATCTGGTTATTGAAAACTGCCAGAGTATGATAAGCCTTTGTCCTGATTTTAGAGTAATTCGTTGTGTGTTTTTCTATCTTTTTTTGCCTGGGCAAAGTTTTCTTCATTTGTAGAAGCTTTTAGCTAATAAATTGACAATAAGGATTTTGTCAATCATTTATTGGCTATATAAATATAGTAAAAGGAAATTGCTTTTGTTTGCTGTGCTCAACTTTCTATCGTATTCTTGCATTCACTGGCTAGTGGTCTGATATAAGCCAATGTTTTAAAAAGCTTTCTTGATATTACTCATATTGTAACAAACAATTTATCCGGCTTCCACACCGTTTACTGTACGACTTCCATTTACCATGCCCCTGTTTATATATTTACTATCATTTATTTTATTAAATTCTCAACAAGTTCTTCTTCTCTTTATTACAGTCTTCAATACACAATGTCATCACTTATCTTTTTAATAAAAATTTGACTATATTGAATCTATCATGTCTTTCTTCATCTTGGTTCGCCACGTAGGTATTGATAATGTTAAGCGCCTTGTCATCTTGTCGCTCTAATATTATTCCAACCATCTACTTTTCAGTTTTGCTTACTCTAAGACCATATTTCAGACCATTTCTTATAAATAGAAGAAATCCATTTCCACATATTGCTTCTATCGCATAGATTTCTATATAGTTGTATCGATCTAAAAATATCATTATATCATTCATCCGTCTCTTAGTTTTTTGTAGATATGTCATATCAAGTGCTTCTTTAAGTATTAATTCCCCAATTTCATAAACGTTATTTAGGATTCCATTATAATTTAGACTTACTATTCTGAGCTTGCCTTTATATTCACTTTTCGTCGTATATTCTTTCGTCTTTTCTAACTTAATTTTCCCATTCTCTCACTTATATGTTCTAGTCAGTCGTTATTTGGGTTGCCTTCTATATCTATCGATTTGCTGACAATATTCATTATATATTAATATGAATGCTTTCGATCATATTGTAAAATCTCTCTTCTTTATCTAAGTTTTTGTTTCAAATTGTCTCTTCGCAATGACATTTAATATCATCCTTTTGATTTCATGGATGTCTATCTCTTTATTCCCATCCTTATTATTACACCCGTCTTTAATCCTCTCTTTTGAATTACTTTTTCATTTGCATACATATCGTAAACATTACATTGTTTCACATCTTCAGCCGGCTTATGCTCGTCTTTCTCTTCCTTTTCAGTGTTAACATTGCGTTTGTTCTTCTTAATATTTAACTCAAATGCAGTTACCTTTCTTGCGTGGTGTATCTGCTTCTTAATTTGTTCGTCATTTGGTGCAGTCTAGTATCAAGTCTGATAGTCCAGGCATATCCTTACTATCAGTTTTGTCAATTAAACCTATTTAATTATTAATTTTGCTCTTTTTATATAATGTATTTGCATTCTCTTTTTTATTACAAATTTTGAAAATTTGTTATTAATTTTAATAAATTTATTTATTTCTGTAATCTTCTCTTCATATTCCAATTAACATCTCTCAATATTCAGTTTGTTATCTATTTCTTACACTGATGCTATACTGTTTCTATCAACATCTTTTATTAAATTCTTTTTCTTCTTTGATTTAATTACAACAGGATTTTACTATTAAAAACTGACTTGGTTTCAATCCAATTATATTATTTATTATAGTATTGTCTTTAGTATTATTTATTTCGTCGGAGATGAGACTAAGCGAAAGCAAGAGAGAAAATCACCTGAATTACGAAATTTCGGTTGATTATTAAGATTCCTATCCAATTCCTTCTTTTAAACCTTGAAGTTTGTTACATGTTTGAAAAATAAAGAAATCTGCAGTCTTTTATAACCTAAGTCTGCCCTTTGGGTTAGAGGCATAAAGTTCGTGCATTTAAGGCACAAATCGTTAAATGTGATGCAACATTTGGTTCATGAAGGTGGCTTTTTATCGAATTGGTACTAAGCCATTCCACTAAGAATGTAAAGCAAATATAACGCTCACAATTATCCAAATCGGCCAGGATATGATTGTGTCGTGCTAGCTTGCGGGCCGAGGCCTGAATTTTGTATTATACGTTGAATGTAATTTTAATCTTGGTTTAATTTAATTCATCTTAGGAAATTTTTATCAACACGCTTGACAACAAAATTTTTACTGATCACTTATTAAATACAGAAAGAAATGCATAGAAAATAAAATTTTTTTTTATTAATGAAAGGTCTATGAAATAATTCAGATTAGGAGGGATATTACTAGTATTATATAAAATAAAAAGGCTGTACCTTTGAAAATTTTTGCTCTAAATAGCAATAACATTTCCCAACTATTAAGATCAAGAATGAAATTAAATTTCAAACATATTACTAAGCACTGTTATCATTTAGGATATCAGTATCCTTTGTTGTCTAAAAACTCAACTGGATTACACTGAATCATTAGATGAACTTCAGGACAAATCTATATCACCCTATTAGCTTTTGATCACTGTAGAAAAAAGAAACATTTCATGTTTGAATCGAGGATGCTATCATCTGCTTGAACGCTTTCTATTTCCTTTAGAGCATAGCTGATAATTTAACCTTTGGCAAGGCTCAAACAAAGAACATTTTTTCGACCAGGTATTTGTACATTGAAATAGTTGCCATTCTATGATCTTTTGAACTCTTAGAAGGTTTGCTAGTAAAAGAGTAAAAATCAGTAAACTGAATTAGAAAATAGACTCGGGTTTACATTGTATACTTCTTTATAAGTGGGCCATGATTGTTTTTCACTTTTTAAAATATGATGATGGAAGTTTCTCGAATCTTTTTAGAAAAATTCAATTCCTGCAATTGAGAGAATAATTTGAAGCGATTCTGCATAAAATGTACAATTCTTGCAATTGAGAGAATAATTTGAAGCGATTCTGCAAAAAATGTATCCCCTGTCTAATAAGATGACTCAAATATTTACAAATAAGAACTTAACATTGTATTGTTCCAGTTAAACGAGCTATTTATATACAGCGGTTTGAAACAAGAAGTTGATTATTGCGATATCAGCCATTCTTTGCCACATCAAACACTTACATGGAGGTTCTGATTCCTATACCAGATATTAAGATTGATTTATTTACAACATGATGATGAATGCCAGGCAACGAGGAAGAGAGGAAATGCAAAACATGTAAAACTTGAAAATCATAATATGTTAAAACAATGAGAGAAAACTTTATTGTAAAGGTATTGGGACGCAAATCCACAAGAAAGGCTAATTTAAAGCAAATAAAGACAAAACAAATTAAAAAGTAAATAAAATAGGTAATTATTCAGCAATTATTAATTAAAGCCTGAAACATAAACAAAAAAGGTCATTTAAACAAAAATTATTTATAGCCCATGAGCATAATCATATTCCTTTTTGCTATTCTTGTTTTCTTGAGAGGAGCAACACAAACAGATAAAGAAACACTTGTTTTTTCCCAATAAAGTTTCAGTACCAAGAAAGATCTACATTACCAATGATGACAAAGTTTATATTTCTGTATATGATAAAACTGAAGAAACCTGGAGTGTGCCGCTACCTCTGTTTGCTTCCCACATATCTGAAAAATCTCCAAGAAGAAATCCCGGGAATAACCTAGAAATAAATGAAGGGCCAGGCAATACAAACACATGCTTAAATTCTGAAAGAGCTGACGATATTCCAAGCAATGACAATTTCATTAATAGGTTCGAGGGAAGAATCCTATTATTGATGATGATCCTGATATTGACAAAGTGGATGCTAAAAAAAGAAATCTAGCATGGCTGAGGTCGATTTACGGGATGACAGTTCTGACATTGACACCATACCCCGAAATAGTAAATCAATTTAGGACAAAGAAGAAAAGAGAGGAATGGTGCCAAATAACGAGTTGAAAGTTGCATGGTGTGCGATATTCTTGCTAAGTATTATACAATTTCTTCGATGAAAACGATTAATAAATGATTTGTACAAAATCATCTTAAATCATTTATTAAAAAAAAAACGAAATTTATTCAAATAGAAGCGCCTGTGCCTCTATAGGAGGAAAAATTAAACCTCCTACTGAGGTCCTGGGCACTTGGAACAAATCCTAAGCCCCTCTTTCGAGCTTCGGGCAAGCCCTTTTTTATCCATGCTGCTCCCGCACACACACACGCATGCATGCAATCATCCGGCCCCACCTCCTCTTTTTTCGGGTTTTTCTTTTTAGGAGTTGGCTGGCTGTGACGTTCTGATATAAACTGTTATTAGTTTTACACACATAAGTGTGTTACTTATCCGGGCAACCACGAAAAGGCTACAGTCATCCGTCTCACGACAGATTCTGCCCAGTAGATCATTTATTAGCTAAGCAGAAATAGAATTGAAGAGAAATAAAAAATAAATACTATTTCAATTGTCCGAGATGACATTAAACTAGAGTAGGAAAGTAAAATACATTCTTGCTGTTCCGCAGTTAATATGAAATTTATACTGCGGAACTGGGGATTGCATCAAGAGTTGGCTTTCTCCCTCTAACACCTGAAAATATGTATGAGGCATAAGAATAAGGAAGACAGCAGACTACAGTTGTCTGCATACAGGTCTATCGTTGGGGGGAGAGATGCAATTCTCAGCATTTACAGCACATGTAGGGCATGTATAGTGGATGCTTATCCAAGGTGGCTCCATATGGATAGAATTTCATTCCACTTTGGATACGAGTCATACCTGGTGGTAATTGTTTCAGGCAACCAGGATATGATAGGGCGCTGCCCTTAATTTAGAGTGATCCGTTGAGTGTTTTTCCGATCTTGCCTGGACCAAGTTTTTCTCCATCCCGTGTGGGTGGAGTTTTTAGCAATCCGTTTGACAATAAGGTTTTCACCGATCACTCACTAGCTATTAAGATATAGTGAAAATAAATTTTTTTTTTTTGTAAATTTTATTTTAAGTTTTTATTTTAAATGTTCCGATTTTTTTTCTTTCCAGTGTATATACAGCATTTCAGATGACAATTTTTTTTTAGAAAGGGGGCCAACAAGTAAAGCAGGTTGATAAAGAGGATTGGTAAGGAATTACCCTGATATGAAACCTGCCAGTGCTTGGTCTGTCGAGAATATTGCGAAAGCTCTCGCTCAAAAATAAGACATACAAAAACAAAAGGGGAAGCAGTTAGAAGATGACTGTTAAGCCAGTTAAGACTGATACATAAACAAGTTCTAAAGCGTAGGGATAAAAAGTTTTTTCCAAGATTTATAGGAGGTGAGATCTTTTACCCGAAGTGTACAGAAGGTTCTCCTTTAATAAATTTGTTTTTTTAAAATTTAATATTCCTTCGTTTTTCACATATATCTAATTAAATGAATAAAAATTTATGAAATTTTAAAACATACATAAGATGTTCTTTACTTGCATTCTATCTCGGTTATTGAAGATTAGGTTTAATTTATCTTTATAAACGGTGCTTTACTCTTCAAAAACTGAAATTCCTCATCTAATGAATCAATAAACCAGGATTCTAAAATCTCGAAAAGTATTGAGAATTTAAATTCTCTTTCCAATTATATTGGTTTTCTTCTATTGGTCACATTAATTATTTTCTTTTCTTCCATTGTTATTTTAACAATACATAATTATTTCAGAATGAATTTCTAATGTGCCACACAAATTATTCCTAATCAATGTTTAAAAATTCATCTTAGCCATGGTAAAAATGGATAAAACCTTTTCAAATTTAGAAATTGAAAATGTCGGAATCTGATTGGTTCACTAGGGTTTCTGTAGTAACCTATTGACACACTTAATCAATTACATTTTATTTTAAATACTAATTAATTCAAAGAAATCAAGCTATTGGTTTTCATTGTGAAGTAGCAGATGAAATTCAAATGGGAGTATTTCATATTAACTGGTCCAAGCCTTTGAGACTATAAAGGGAAAGACCAAAATATTTTATGTGATCTGTAATAACTTGTTTACTGAATATTTACCAACCATAATTATTTAGCAGAATTGATTTGAATCAAAATTGATATGTGATACAATATTGCATGATCCTTGTGATAGAATATCAAATCAATAAACATGCTCAAGTCTAAAAGTTTTGTCTATGATATAAATAAATTATTTTCTAAGAAACATTTATTTTTGCTATCAATCTATACATTGTGAAAGCTGGCATGTGCTTCTACCATCGAACCAAATACTTTTTGTTTTAATTATCTTCATTTTATTAACCAATTCCATGCCATTTCGACTTATAATTACTTCTTTTATTTTTTAACGGTTTCTAAAAAATTTGTTAAATTTTTATCCCCATGTCTAGCTCAATCAAGAACTCTTACCCATTGGCCGCACTTATGATCCACGCCACTAACCAGGAAGTCACAGTAGACAGATAACAAGCCGTATTCAAAAGCTTAAATCTTGAATTTTCATCTAAGCTAGCATCTATGTTCTGCTTATCTGCTGATAAATATCAAAATATGTTGTCTGCCACTGGATCCGCTCCCGCAGCTGCCACTTCAAATGCCGGCTCTGCAGCACCTGCCGCTGCAGCCAAAGAAGAAGTTGTTGAGGAGTCATCATCATCAGCTTGTTTAGATTTCTAAATAATTAAAAATTATTAGCATTTAAAAAATTTATTGTTTCTTGATTTTTTGTTTCATTTGAAATGTGAAAGCTGTTATTAATTTGGAAGAATTAAAGTGAATAACAGCAAATCAAAAAGTTATTTAATCGATTTCTCTTTTTACTGTAATTTAGAATCTGAAACTTTAAGGAGACAAAAAGTGCTTAGGAAGATCATGGATCTTTCCAAGGACCAAGTTGCTTATAACAAGAAGATGTAATTCTTTTTATTTCCATTTATTAACCTGTCGGAAAGATTTTAAAAGAGATTCGCTGATTTGGTAAATTTTTAAAAGAAAAATGAAAATTTTTAATTTCCTTCAGAATTTCACAAATAATCGAGTTCTAAACGGAATATCAATCCAGAATTATTCGGGGAAGGCATTTAAGTAAGCATTATTTTTTAAATATATTTTCTCTCTTTTGAAATTTAGCTATTAAACATGGCTGAAGATATGTATTGAAATTTATACATTCTAAGCTTGAATACGAGTGTTAAGAAAAGCTTAGATCCTTGCTCAAATAAGTCATGGAAATTAATCCATTTGTAACAGAATGCAATTCTTACACAATGCTTGAAATTAGGAATCATTGAAGTAAATAAATTGGGAAGTTTAAAATGAAATAGAAGAATCGAAACTGGATGTAAAGAATCTTCAATGAATAAAAGTAAGATCTGAGGACATCCCTATGCTTTATTTTTAATGATTTAGTAACCATCCTTCCTTGAAGATTGATTCTTTAATAAATTTGAAAATTTTTGCAGGAATTCATTCATTTAAAAAAACTGAATTTATTTTCAGTCTATTGCTATAGCTTGTGAATGATCGGTGAAAACCTTGTTGTCAAACAGGCATTAAAACTCCCTAAAATGAAGAAAATGACTAGGACAAACATATGATTGACATCCTAAGTGGAATGGCTTTATATTCATCCCGTATACAGCACCTTTGAGAACCTTAGGCATTTTGAAATCAAATGTGTCAAAGAATTCCCATTTATCGTAAATACTCTAGCATTTCATCTCTATCTCCCAACAACAGACCTGTTTTATAGACAACTGCAGCCTGCTATCTTCATTATTTTTATAACTCATAAGATTTTTACGAGTTAGAAAATAAATAGCTTGCGTTTCCGTATGATATCAAAAATGGATAATACATCGCAGAACAGCATGGAGATGTTTTCCTTTTTTACTCTAGTTTAATGTTGTCTCGGTTGGTAGTTATTCATTTAAATTATTAATTGTTTTAACTGTTCATTTTCATATAGATTAAAGCCGGCCAATAGATAAAATTCATTCTTTATTTAAAGTCAAAGTTGACAGATCATTCACAGTTACTAATTAAAAAGCAAAATATCTTCAGCTGTGGTTTGAAAAGAGTTCTTCGGAAATATCTGTAAAATTGATATAAATCATAATTTTAAAAATTTCTATAAATTCCTTATATATTGGCTAATATTGCAGGCCTATGATAGATTCAAATATATATAGTTAACCTATGAATTCATTCCTAGGAGATGAAGTTTGGATGTTAAAGCTTTGGAATTGTGTATTGATCCTGAATAAAAATTTTTTCGATACTTGATTTGTCTTATTTAAAAAGAATGGATATAAAGAAGTTTCATTAAACAAACAACTGAACATTAAATAGTCTTATATTTTTGAAGTAACAATCGTTTATGTTGACTGAGCCAAATCCCAATATTCACAATATTATTGATTAGTTGCTTCAGATCGGTTATAAATTATTACCTTGGAATTACATATAATAAATTGTTTTTAAGACGGGTAGAAGGCATACATGAGCGAATCGACACGGAATCAATCAAAGAATAATCGACAATCATTAGATTTGCCCATTAAATAAATTCTTATAGACGGGTAGGAATTAAAGCATGATGAGACAACAATAAATCGTTCAATCCAGACAGTTTATGTCAAGAATGTCAAACCCTAAAGTTGACAATATCTTCAATTAACGATCAAAAATTAATTTAATAAATATTTTCATGTCCGAGATGATATAAAACTGTGTTAGAAAGGAAAACACATTCAAAGTTTCTTATGGTATAGTATACACTTTTACATAGTGCAAAATGTGATGCTTTCATTGGAATATTGGTTGTTTCTTTCCTAACTCCTTTAAAATCTTATGAGTTTTAGAAATAAAGAAAATAGCAGGCTATACAGTTGTTTATTAAACAAGTCTGTTGTTAGGGGATAGAGGTGAAATGCTAGAGTATTTACGATAAATGGGAATTCTTTGACACATTTGATTTCAAAATATCCAGTTATTATTAAAGGTGGTGTATATGAGATGGGTATAAACTCATTCCACTATGGATATAAAACATATATAAAGCCCCTAGTTATACAAATCCGTTAGGATATGGTTGAACTTATAATGCAGATATTGGAGTGATTCTTTGTATGTGGATTGTCTTATCTGTGCCCAATATCTCAAATTCTAGGAAATTCTTAACAATCCGTTTGATAATAAGGTTTAATAGATCAATTATTAGATATAAAAATATAGTTAAAATAAATGATTTTTTTTAATGAATAAAAAATCTATGAAATAATTCAGTTTAGAACGAAATATTACTGGTGCTATTTAAAAGCAGGAGAATCATCAGGTTGTTTTGTTGAAATTTTTCACTTTAAATAGCATTTTCCAAACTATTAAGGTTAAGGAATGAATGAATGAAATTTTAAGTATATTAAAAAAACACTTTTATTTTTTAGGATACCAAAATCATTTGATGTACTCAACTACTCGGTTGTCTTCACAGCTGAATCATTCGATTAACTCCCGGGCAAATCCATATTACTAGTCTTGATTATTGTAGAAGAATAGAATAGTTCAGGTTGTGATCTACTTATTCATTTAGAGGCTATTGTAGCTCGGCGGGGTGAAGTTTCTTAGAACAATAGTGAAAATCTTGAGTCTCGGGTTCGAATCCTGATGAGTAAAGCAATTTGTAGCTCCTTGCAAAAGACATGTAAAGCGTATTCAATAAAAGTAAAATAGCCACTAATTAACTACAAAATCGCTTGTCTAGAAAAAAGTCCTTGAAGAGATCTGTATTATTTTAGGTTAAATAGAGTGCGATTGAGAAGTGTTAGTCTATAATGTATTGAATAGAATAGTTTGAAAGGGGTGTTTTTAAAGGTTTCAGCTTAAACACGCATAGTTCCTCTTCATTCACTAATCAAAGCCTACAAAGTATAATCGAATTTGCAGTGACCGATAGTTGTCAGAATTCAAGGATAATGAGTTTACGTGTAAAAGATATATTCTTTGACCATCCAACCAAGGAAACTGGAACTTTCAGTACTACTGTTTTCTTTTAAATCTTTTCTGTTTCATTTGAAGCATAGCTATTAATTTAAACTTTAGGAAGGCTCAAGCAAGGAAAATTTTTCGACGAGGCATTTGTACATTACAGCAGAATTTATTCTACAATAGTTGTTAATCTTAGAATATTTTACATGCAAAGTACTACGTTCGAAACTAGACACGGTGTTGCATTGTCTACTTCTTAACAAGTAAGCCATAATTGATTTTTCACTTTTTAAAAAATATTGAAATTTTCTCGAATCTTCTTCTATTGCATAAAGAATTTATTTAATGGGTAATCTAAAGATTATCAATTATTCTTTAATTGATTCCGTGTCTGTTCTCTTATCTCCACCTGATGATCTAAGAACTAACTGCTCAAGACTAACATGGTTGTCCGCCTCTTCAATACTTCGTCGTCTTTCAAATGAAATAGACTCCAGAGTCTTCTTGAATACAATAAACTGGGTGTACGCTTCGACTTTAGGCTCAATTCCTATCTCTTTACTATACTTGTTGTGGTATTTCGTTACCAGCCCTTCCCTATCTTCTTCTAAACATTCTTTTCTTGCAATTGAGACAATAATTTAAAGCGAATCAACACAAAATTGAGCAAAACTGTATTCCCGATTCAATAATAGGACACAAATATTTGTCAATTAGGATCTACCATTGTAAAGTCTTGCTAAACCAGCCATTTTTACAGAGAGGATTTAAAACAAGTATGTTGGAAGTATATCGATATGAATTACTCTTTCATACATTAAAGACTTGTATGGATGTTCTGAATCTTATACCAAATGTTGAGATTGCTTTATTTGCAGCAAGGTGAGGTGTGTCAGGTTACAAACGAAACAGATACTGACAATGAAAGTAATACTTAAGGAACGGAACAAGTGACAATAATGACTGGAAAGGGTTTATTGTGATGTCATTAGCACGTAAATTCACAAAACAAGCCAATTAAAAGCAAATAAAGACGAAATAAATTGAAAAATAAATTAAAATTATTAATTATTCCGCAATTATTAATTAAAACCTGAAACATAAACAAAAATGGTATATAAACGAAAATTATCTCTAACCCATGAGCATAATTGTATTCCTTTTCGCTATTCTTGTCTTCCTGAGAGGTGCAACACAAACAGAGAGAGAAATGCTTGCTTCCCCCGATAAACTTTCAGTATCAACAAAGATCTACATAACCAATGATAATAAGGCTTATATTTCTGTGTATGGTAAGATTGAAGAAATCTGGAGTGTGCCTATACAAATGTCTGGCTTATCTACATCAGAAGCATATCCAATGAGAAATCCTTGGAATAACCTAGAAATAAGTGAAGCCCCGGACAATCCAACCACTCGTTACGCCAATGAGAGACCTGACAATCTTGCAAAGGAAGATATCTTTGTTAATGAGACTCAAGGGCAGAATCCCATTATTGATGATGATCCTGACAAGTTTGATACGATAAAAAAGAAAACTAGCAAGAATGAAATAGAGTTACCTGAAACTAGTTCAGACAAAGACAAAATATCCAAAAATAGCAAGACGAAATTAAATAAAGGCAAGAAGAAATAGGAAAATAGTGATAGCCATCATCTGTATCTTATTGGTGCTTTGATGAAAACGGTTAATAAATGATTCGCACAAAATTATATTAGATTATTTATTAACTAAATGGAAATTAAAATTGAATCTAAGATAAAAAAAATTAGATATAATTTTAATTATTCGGATCACATTAAACTAAAGCAAGAAAGTCAAGTACTCTCATTTTTTTCTCCGGTATAAGATGGACTTTATATGGCGGAACTTGGTGCTTCCAGTAAGAGATTTGATTTCATTTTTCTAACTTTCTTGAAAATTTTTGTGAAATTTAAAATAAGGAAGTTAGCAGGGTGTTGTTATCTGTAGAATAACTCAATTGTTAGGAGAGAGATATAATTCTCAAGTATTTGTAACACATGGAAATCATGTGTAACGGGTGTATCTCCAAAGTTGTTATATTTGGACACAAGGCCATTCTACTTTGGAGGCAAATCATATCTGGGTATCTGGTTATTGAAAACTGCCAGAGTATGATAAGCCTTTGTCCTGATTTTAGAGTAATTTGTTGTGTGTTTTTCTATCTTTTTTTGCCTGGGCAAAGTTTTCTTCATTTGTAAAAGTTTCTAGCAACCCGATTGACAGTAAGGATTTTGTCAATCATTTATTGGCTATATAAATATAGTAAAAAAAAATTGCTTTTGTTTACCTTGCTCAACTTTCTATCGTATTCTTGCATACACTGGCTAGTGGTCTGATATAAGATAATGTTTTAAAAAACTTTCTTGATATTACTTATATTGTAATCAACGATTTATCCAGCTTTCACACCGTTTACTGTACAACTTCCATTTACCATGCCCCTGTTTATATATTTACTATCATTTATTTTATTAAATTCTCAACAAGTTCTTCTTCTCTTTATTACAGTCTTTAATACACAGTGTCAGCATTTATCTTTTTAATAAAAATTTGACGACATTGAATCTATCATGTCTTTCTCCACCTTGGTTCGCCACGTAGGTATTTATAATGTCAAGAGTTTTGCCGCCTCATCGCTCTAATCTCATTCCAACCAGGTATTTTTAAAGCTTGGTTCTTTTAACCACTTATTTCAACTCATTTCTAATAAATAGAAAATCATTTATTTAATGGGTAATCTAAAGATTATCAATTATTCTTTAATTGATTCCGTGTCGGTTCTCTTATCTCCACCCGATGATCTAAGCACTAACTGCTCAAGACTCACATGGTTGTCCGCCTCTTCAATACTTCGTCGTCTTTCAAATGAAATAGACTCGAGAGTCTTCTTGAGTACAATAGACTGGATGTACGCTTCGACTTTAGGCTCAATTCCTATCTCTTTACTATACTTGTTGTGGTATTTCGTTACCAGCCCTTCCCAGGTCATTACATATGGAATTATGTTCACTTTGCACTTGTAAATCAATGATAACTCGTTTGCTGTTAAATCGTATTTTCTAGTTTTTTCATTTTCAACTTGAGTTAATAGGTCAAGATTGGTGATTCCAACCTCGATCAGAGTTATTTCATTTTCTTTTTATCATGTAAGAAAATATCTGGTCTGTCATGTTGTATTTTAATGTCAGCCTTAATTCTTGTATCTACTCGAATCTCGACATTTTCATTTGCTACAACTTCTTGAACGGAATGAGATTTCAATTTTCTTGTCTTCTTAATTCCGAATCTTCTACGCAGTGATAAATGTATGCATCTTAATACTTAATTATGCCTTCTCATGTAATCATGACCAAGCATACGGTCGCATTTAGTGGCAAGATGATCTACTGTCTTTGGCACAACTTTGCAATGTGGGCACTTGACTTTTTCTCAAAAGAATATATTTCTATCCTGAAGGAAGCAATAAGCTCCTTCATCTCTTGGCTTCATATTTCCTTTGGTAAGCCATACTGAAGAGTCTTTAATGGAGGCAAGTTCATGATCACAAACCCTAAACAACCTTTTGTGGAGTTGTTTTCTTTTAATGTTGGTCATTAGGGATTTAATTTGTGATTCATAAAGAGATTCTTTGGTAATCTCGCCTTCTGTATTATATTTCAGTCTTATGTATTTGTCAATTGTTGAGAGATGTGTCTTATTGTCTTCTTCAACCTTAATTATGGCATTACGCCTTAAGGACATACTTCTTGATCTCTCGAGGGAATTCTTTAGTTGGAGGAGCATACTCTCACTCTTATGCTCAATTTTGGACATTCCTCTTCCCATCAATTCTCTTGGAAAATACAGCCTTTCTTTGTTTGCTGGCTGTAAGTGAACTTTATATTCCATTAGTACTTTCCTAATGGATTCATCGAGTTTGACATATTCTTCCGGTTCAAGCTTTAGTACTCCTACATGGTAGTTAATCACAGACACTGCATGCTCATTTATCGCTTTGAATAAATTCTTTGCATTCAGTTTGCTTTCACACAAATTCTTGACTCTCTTTAAAATTTCATTTCTTACTTTTTCAAAGGAATCTTTGGATATTGTGCTACTAGCTGTCTCAATAATTCCCAAGTATTTGTAGCTTTCTTTACCTTCCAAAAATGTAGCATCTGATTCGCAAACTTTGCTATTGGTTGCGGATTTGATCTTATTCATTTCCAAGCCAATTGCTTTAAAGAACGATTTTGTCTCATTCATCATTCCTTGAAGTTCTTCTTCAGATTCAGCAAGTAATTTCAAATCGTCAATGAATAAAAGGTGATTTGTAATATACATATCAGATTCGGTTTTAACACCGACTTTCTGATATTTGGCACTTAGCTTACGGCTTAGTGGATCCATGCATAATACAAATAAGAGAGGGGACAGGCTGTCTCCCTGTAGAATTCCTCTCTCCAACCTTTTCTCTAGAATTGATTCACCATTAAATCTAACATCAACTTTCCATCTTGAAATAGTGTCTTTAAGGAAGCTTGTGATCCACTCAGGGAATTTCAGGCTCTCTATACATTTGATAAGGTAGTCGTGATCAACCGAATCAAACGCCTTTTTGACATCTATCCAAGCAGTTTTTAAAGAGTTGGAATGCTCTTTGTTGATGGCTAGATTTAACAATGCTTGCTCTTTTGCTCCTTGGACCATTCTTACAGTTCCGAGTTGGTTTTCACTCAAGAGACGTCTAAACTCAACAATGTTTTGCATTCCTTGCGTAACACATTTAGTTGTGAGTTTATATAGATTCGACATACAGGTTATAGGCCTGAAGTCTCCTCCTGTTTGAGGATCTCCTTTGGGAATAAGGTATGTGATACCTTTGTAAAACCAATCATCTTCACATTTAGAATCCACACAAATGCCTTTGATTATCTCTTATAGACTTTCATGAAGAGGTGTCAATTTCTTTATAAAGAAATTATAGACTCCATCTGGACCAGCAGCTTTCCAATTTGGAAGAAAGCTGATGGTCTTCTGGAATTCTTCAAAGGCTAATAAATAGAAAAAATACATTTTCACATATTGCTTCTATCGCATAGATTTCTATACAGTTGTATCGATCTAAAAACATTTTCATATCTTTTATCTGTCCCTTGGATTCTTATTGACATATTATATCAGCTGCTTCATTATTTATTAATTACTTAATTTTATAAACTTTATTTTTGATCCCATTATAATTTAAACTTATTATTAACTTGTCTTTATCTTTATTTTCGTTGTTCCTCAATCTTTTCTAACTCTGTTCTAGTCATTGTCTCGCTTATGTCTTCTTGCTTCTGCATGTATTCTTAGATATTCCGATTACCTTCCTTATATATCGATTTGCTAATGATATTCATCATGTTAATATAAGTTCTTTCAATCATATTGTAAAATCTCTCTTCTTTGCTTAAGTTTCCACCAGACTAATAGAAAGTCTCAGATTATCTTCTAAGTACTAACATTGATTATTATTCTTTTAATTTCCTTGATGTGTGCCTCTTCATTCTCATCCTTAATAATACACCTGTCTTTAAGCTTCTTTTTATTAATTACTAGTTCATCTTTTCTACTCTTCTCATTTATATACATATTGTAACCATTGCATCATTTCATTGCACTTCTTCAACCGGCTTATGTTCGTGCTTTTCTTCCTTATCAACCTTTATCCTGCTCTTATATTTATTAAGATTTAATTTGACTGCGATTGCCTTTCTTGCATGCTGCATCTGTTTCTTGGTTTTATTGTAATTTTCAGTGCAGTCTAATATCGATTTTGATAGTCCATGTTTATCCTTGCATTTTTTTTCATTATTTAAACCCTTTTTATTATTAATTTTGTTCTTTTTAGTTAAAAAAAATAATTTATTTTAACTATATTTCTATAGCTAATGAGTGATCGGTGAAAATCTTATTGTCAAATGGGTTGCTAAAAACTCCACCCACTAGGGATGGAGGAAACTTGGACCATGCAAGGTTGCAAAACACCCAACGGATCACCTTAAATTCAGGGCTAAGCCCTATCATACCCTGGCCGGCTTCGATATCTAGGAGCAATATATATATTTTATATCCAAAGTGGAATGGCTTTGTGTCCATATATAAACACTTTCTTAAACCACTTGGTATTTTGAAACCAAACGCCACACAGGACTCCTATGTCTTGTAAACATTACACCTCTGCCTCCTACAACAGACTTGTTTTACAGACAACTGCAACCTGTTGTATTCCTTATTTTTATGTCTCATACATATTTTCAGGTGTTAGAAAGAGAAAACAACTCCTGATCCAAGCCCCACTTCCGCAATATAAATTTCATATTAACTGCGAAATAATAAGAAAATGTTCGACTTTCTTGCTTTGATTTAATGCCATCTCGGACACAATGTTGACAAATAATTTTTAATGAATGAATTCCTTTTGTGATCAAAAATAAGATTCCGTTAAAAAAACGGATTTCTAATTAACAATTTTTATTACTTTTATAGTTATAATATCACCTTTTAATATTTGAGTATTATCATTTACAATATATGACTGGATACATAAATAGCTACGCAGAAGAAAGTCAGTTCTCAATTCCTTTGCTTCTATATACTTTTATTGCTTAAAACAGTTTTGGCAAATTATTTAAATTTATGGTTGCCAAGAAAGAGGCTGAAGAATAGTAAAAAATCGTAATACTTTATTTGAAGACAAGAATATTTACTAAGAATGATAAGAATAATGCTTTATATAAAAAACCTTAAAATATTTAATCTTTTGTATTCTAAGTGGAACAACGACAATTGTAACATTTACAAAGATCTAGATAGCCGATTATTTACTAGATCATTCAACTGTTGTTGGATTTATTAATTGATTGACATAACAAGATTTGAATTGATTCGAAATCTATTTGACTATTTTACATCTATAGGAAGGCAGAAGTGCTAAAGGGAAGAAGATCTTATCAAATTAGGCAAATAAAATATCAGTTTGAACACCACCTTCTTGATAGAGCACATCATCTAGAGACTTAATATCTATAAGAAGGTGGAAACTCGAGTAGACTTTGATTCAAAAAATTAAACGTTCCAGTGGAATGGAGTTTTAAGTTCAAGTCGATGCGAGATTGATTTATTTGCAGTAAGGTAATGAGTATCAGGCAACGAAAAAAACAGACAAGAAGAAACAGAATAAGACTTATGAACTATAATAAGTGACAACAATGAAATGAACGGGTTTCACGTGAACTTATTGACACGTGAATCTACAAGACAAGCCAATTCAAAGCAAATAGAGGCGAAACAAATTAATAAGTAAATTAAAACAAGGAATTATTCGGCAATTATTAATTAAAACCTGAAACATAAACAAAAATGGTATATAAACGAAAATTATCTCTAACCCATGAGCATAATTGTATTCCTTTTCGCTATTCTTGTCTTCCTGAGAGGAGCAACACAAACAGAGAGAGAAATGCTTGCTTCCCCCGATAAACTTTCAGTATCAACAAAGATCTACATAACCAATGATAACAAAGTTTATATTTCTGTGTATGATAAGATTGAAGAAACCTGGAGTGTGCCAATACAAATGTCTGGCTTATCTACATCAGAAGCATATCCAATGAGAAATCCTTGGAATAACCTAGAAATCAGTGAAATCCCGGATAATCCAACTACTCGTTACACCAATGAGAGACCTGACAATCTTGCAAAGGAAGATATCTTTGTTAATGAGACTCAAGGACAGAATCCCATTATTGATGATGATCCTGATCCTAACAAGTTTGATACGAGAAAAAAGAAAACTAGCAAGGATGAAATAGAGTTACTTGAAACTAGTTCAGACAGAAACAAAATACCCCAAAATAGTAAAAATAAGTCAAATTAAGGCAAGAAGAAAGAGGAGAATAGTGCCCGAAAACTATTCAAACGTCCATTGTGTGTGATATCCATCATCTGTATCTTGCTAGTGCTTTGATGAAAACGGTTAATAAATGATTCGTTCAAAATTATATTAGATTATTTATTAACTAAATGGAAATTAAAATAGAATCTAAGATATAAAAAATTAGATATGATTTTAATTATTCGGATCACATTAAACTAAAGCAAGAAAGTCAAGTACTCTCATTTTTTTCTCCGGTATAAGGTGGACTTTATATGACGAAACTTGGTGCTTCCAGTAAGAGATTTGATTTCTTTTTTCCAACTCCTTGAAATTTTTCATGACATATAAAATAAGGAAATCAGCAGGCTGTTGTTGTTGTTTGTAAAACAAGTCAGTTGTTAGGGGAGAAATATAATTCTCAAGTATTTGTAACACATGGAAATCATGTGTAATGGGTGTCTTCTCCAAAGTGGAATGGTTTTGTGTTCATAATCAACTACTTTGGAGATAAATCATATTTGGTAAATCTAGCCATTAAAGACTGCCAGGGTGTGATAGGATTTTGCCCTGAATTTAGAGTGATTCTTTAAGTGTTTGTCCTCTCTTGCCTAGGCCGAGTTTTCTGTCATGTTTGGAGGTCTTTAGTAGTCTGATTGACAATAAAAGTTCACCGATCATTCATTGGTTATAACAATTATTGAAAATAAATGACCTTTTTTAATAAATTTATTGATTTCACTACTCTTCATCTTCCAATAGACTTGTCTTAATAGTCAATTTGTTATCTATTTTTAGCACTGACATCATACTATTTGTATCAGCATCCTTCATATAATTCTTTTCCTTCTTTGATTTAATTACAATAGATTTAGCAAAAATTTTCGTTTTAACAATTTCTTCTAAAGTATGCAAATTATGTTAAGACAAAAATTTTGTAGATAATGCTTTAAACTTTTCTATTAATCAAAATGATGTACTTTATTGATATCATTCATCTCCGAACCTACACATCCTAAAAATTTCTTCCGATCTTTATTTACATATTAAAATTGTATTTTGAATCAAACTATTACTTAAAAAAAGGTGAATTTCTTTCATTATATTGCTATAGCTAGTGAGAGGTCGGTAAAAATCTTATTGTTAAATGGATTTCTAAAAAATCCACCACAGAGGATGTGGAAAATTTGGCCCAAGCAAGATCGGAAAGACACTTAACGGATCACACAAGGTTCAGGGCTAATCCCTATCTTACCCTGGTAGTAATTTATAACTAGATTCGCCAAATATGATTCATCTCCAAAGTGGAATGGTTATATGTCAATATATTAACACTTTCTTGAACCAGCCACCAGTTTGAAACCAAACACTATACAGATTCCTATGTATCGTAAATGCTCAAACACGAACAATACATCTCTAACTCCTAAGTGGTGGCAGCTGACTTGATTTCGAAACAACTGCAGTCTGCTGTCTTCCTTATTTTTATGTCTCATATATATTTTCAGGTTAGAAAGAGAAAGCCAACTCTTAATGCAAGCCCCGGCTCCACAATATAAATTTCATATTTACTACACAACAACACGAAAGTATTCCACTTTCTTACTTTGGTTTAATGCCATCTCGGACGCAATGTTGACAACTAATTTTTAATGAATAAAATCCTTTCAGATAAATATTCGATCTAATTTCCCGGATTCTAATATTTTGAATTGAAATTGGATGAATTCCTTTTATGATCAAAAAGAAGATTCCGTAAAAAAAACGGATTTCTAATTAACAATTTTTATTACTTGTATAGTTATAATATCACCTTTTAATATTTGAGTATTATAATTTCCAATATATGATTGGATACATAAATAGTTAAGCAGACGATGGTCCATTTCCAATTCCTTTGCTTTTATATCCTTTTATTGCTTAAAACAGTTTTGACAAATTATTTAAATTTGTGGTTGTCAAGAAAGAGGCTGAAGAATAGTAAAAAATCGTAATACTTTATTTGAAGACAAGAATATTGACTAAGAATGATAAGAATAATGCTTTATATAAAACACCTTAAAATATTTAATCTTTTGTATTCTAATTGGAAAAACGACAATTATAACATTTATAGAGATCTGGGTAGAAGATTAACTACTCGATCATTCAACTGTTGTTTCACATTTATATATTAATTGATTGACATAAGAAGACTTGATTTGATTCGTAGCCTATTTGACTCTTTTACATCTATAGGAATGCAGAGATGCTAAAGGGAAGAAGATCTTATCAAATTAGGCAAATAAAATGTCAGTTTGAACACCACCTTCTTGATAGAGCACATCATCTAGAGACTTAATATATATAAGAAGGTGGAAACTCGAGTAGACTTTGATTCAAAAGATCAAACGTTCCAGTGGAATGGAGTTTTAAGTTCAAGTCGATGCATGTTCTTGTACCTGAAATTGAGATTGATTTATTTGCAGTAAGGTAATGAGTATCAGGCAACGAGGAAGACAGGAAATATAAAATAAGTAAGATGTGAAAATAAAAATAAGAGGAAAAGCTTTATTGTAAAGATATTGACATATAAATCCACAAGATAAGCCAATTCAAAGCAAACAAGGACAAAATTAATTAAAATAAACAATTATTCAGCAATTTTTAATTAAAACCTGAAGTATAAACAAAGAAAGCGAATCAAACAGAAATTATCCTTACCCCATGAGCATAACTGTATTCCTTTTCATTATTCTTGCTTTCTTGAGAGGAGCAACACAAACAGATAAAGAAACACTTGTTTTTCCCAATAAAGTTTCAGTACCAAGAAAGATCAACATTACCGATGATGACAAAGTTTATATTTCTGTATATGATAAGACTGAAGAAACCTGGAGTGTGCCTCTACGTCTGTTTGCTTCCCACATATCTGAAAAATCTCCAAGAAGAAATCCCGGGAATAACCTAGAAATAAATGAAGGGCCAGGCAATACAAACACATGCTTAAATTCTGAAAGAGCTGACGACATTGCAAGCGAAGACAATTTCATTAATAGGTTCGAGGGCAGAATCCTATTATTGATAATGATCCTGATATTGACAAAGTGGGTGCTAAAAAAAAGAAATCTTGCATGGCTGAGGTCGATTTACGGGATGACAGTTCTGACATTGACACCATACCCCGAAATAGTAAATCAATTTAAGACAAGAAGAAAGAGGGGAATGGTGCCAAATAACGAGTTGAAAGTTGCATGGTGTGCGATATTCTTGCTAAGTATTGTAACATTTCTTTAATGAAAACGGTTAATAAATGATTTTTACAAAATCATCTTAGATAATTTATTAACTAAGCAGAAATAGAATAGAATAGAATTGAAGAGAAAGAAAAAAATAAATATTATTTCAATCGTCCGAGATGACATTAAACTAGAGTAGGAAAGTAAAATACAATCTTACTGTTCCGCAGTTAATATGAAATTTATACTGCGGAACTGGGGGTTGCATCAAGAGTTGGCTTTCTCCCTTTAACACCTGAAAATATGTATGAGGCATAAAAATAAGGAAGACAGCAGACTACAGTTGTCTGCATACAGGTCTATCGTTGGGGGGAGAGATGCAATTCTCAGCATTTACAGCACATGTAGGGCATGTGTAGTGGATGCTTATCCAAGGTGGCTCCATATGGATAGAATTCCATTCTACTTTGGATACGAGTCATACCTGGTGGTAATTGTCGAAGGCAGCCAGGATATGATAGGGCGCTGCCCTTAATTTAGAGTGATCCGTTGAGTGTTTTTCCGACCTTGCCTGGACCAAGTTTTTCTCCATCCCGTGTGGGTGGAGTTTTTAGCAATCCGTTTGACAATAAGGTTTTCACCGATCACTCACTAGCTATTAAGATATAGTGAAAATAAATTATTTTTTTTTGTAAATTTTATTTCAAGTTTTTATTTTAGAATGTTCCGATTTTTTCTTTCCTGTGTATATACAGCGCTTCCGATGATAATTTTCTTTAGAAAATGGCCTACAAATTAAAGAGGTTAATAAAGAGTTAGTAGTTGGGAATCACTATGGCAAAAGACCTGCCAGTGCTTGGTCTGTCGGGAACATTATTAAACCCCTCGCTTAAAAATAAGAATTATAAAAGTAAAAGGGGAAGCAGTTAAAAGATGACTGTTAGGCCAGCTGACAATGATATGTAAAAAATGTTTTTCAAACTTTCTCCTGAACTGTACAGAAGGTTTTTTCAATAAATGTAATTTTATACTCTTTCGTTTTCGCCATATTAAAAATACGAAATTTATTCACTAGAAGAAGTTGCGTTTGTGTAGTGATCGGTGGGTCTTTGGTTCCACTTCATATTTTTTCGCGGTTTACTTTTATGAGTCGGGTGTTATTGGTTTCACACACACAAACGTGTGACTTATTATGAAAAATAGAAAAAGGTTATGAAAAAAAAACGAAATTTATTCAACTAGAAGCGCCTGTGCCTCTATAGGAGAAAACTTTAAACCTCCTACTGAGGTCCTGGGCACTTAGAACAAATCCTAAGCCCACCCCTTCGAGCAATCCCTTTTTTATCCATGCCACCTTCCGCCCCACCTCCCCTTTTTTCGAGGCTTTCTTTTTATGAGAAGGCTGTGACGTTCTGATATAAACTGTTATTGGTTTCACACACATGAGTGTATTACTTATCCGGGAAACCCAAATAAAAGTTACAGTCATCCATCTGTCTCACGACAGATTCTGCAAAGATGCGGAGCTCCTAGTTATACAAATCTGTTAGGATATGATTGAACTTATTCCTGAGTTTGGAGTGATTCGTTGTTTCAAGTTTTGATCTGGGGCTAAATATCTCTATTCAAGGAAGTTTTTAATAACCCGTTTAACAACAAGATTTTCAAGGATCATTTATTAGATATAAAAATATATTGAAAATAAATTCCTTTTTTTAAGGAATTAAAAATCTATGAAATAATTACGTTTAGAAAGGAGTATTACTGGTGCTATATAAAGACAGGAGTATCATCAGGCTATACTGTTGAAAATTTTCACTTTAAATAGCATTTTCCGAACTATTAAGGTTAAGGAAAGAATGGAATTTTAAGTAAATTAAAAAATACTATTATTGTTTGGGATATAAATATCATTCAATACACCCAACAACTCAGCCGTCTTTGAATGTGA
>JBAMBD010000283.1:0-55688 GCA_037043625.1 Drosophila melanocephala
AGATTTTTTATAATACCTATAATTATTCTTAAGAAGTGTTTACATCTGTGACGAATTAATTTGAATCAAGCTGGCACCAACAGTCGGTTAATGCAACTATATATATTAGCACTTCTATTCAAATTCCAAAAAATCAAACATTATTCGATTCAAGAAGATATTGTAATTGACGATCATGAAACCTGCGAAAAGGAAATTAATCCTTTTAATATCAATTTTAAACTTAAAAATTCAAGCAATTTGAAACCAAAAGTACTATGATTGATAAATCATAAATATGGACTCCTCTAAACTCAAGCCCTAAAGACATACCTAAGATAAAATAACACATGTTCTGCATCAAATTTGATACTATACGAATGCACAAAATCAAGGTTATTTGCTAATAATCCGATCTGAGTATTTACAATGCCAAATACTATCCTGATTGACTTGGCAATATAATGTAAATTACAATTGAACATGTATAAATATTTGATTAGTTAATTGATCTGTGTAATGAATCGATTAACGAATCAATTCCATCACAGCATACTACAAAGTTAATGGTTGAAAATAAATCGATATCTAACATTAAGGAGACGATATGGCCGATGGATAAAATATCGATAGAAATGCTTGAATGGATAAGAAAAATTTTGAGTGAAAGAATACAGTGTCTTTTCCTCTATTAATTAAAATTTCACGATTGTAGAAGAAATACAATGATTCATGATAGCGAGTTTTTAATTAAACAGCCAAGCCCCTTGGATTCACCAAAATGACAACTTCTTAAATCTGCAGATTTAAAATACAATGAACCTGCCATTTTTAGAAACTCAATCATTTTTAAATAAATTCATTATCCATCTTATGTAAGTCATTGATAATAAAATATGATAAATAAAAAAATGTCTAAATCTAAAATCTAAAAAACCAATTAATATGTAAAATTTATATATAAAATCAGTTAAGTTTTAAAATTTTGGAAATAATATAGTCTTGAATTGAATTTCGTACGTTTTTTTATTAAAGCGAATAAATCACATTACAAATATCTTAAAAGACATTAAATACAAATCCATACATATTTCAGTTAAATTATCTAAGGAAATACATATGATAGATGGACCCAACGAATTCCTGATTAAGAAAAGATAGTTTGAGCACAAACTTATTTCCCTTTGTTTATCATCCAATCAAATATTCCATCATCATTCAATCCTCTACGACGTAAATTTCATTTCCTTAATCCTTTCATATTTCTCATATTTGTTTCCCGCCTTTAATCCTTGCCATGGAAGATCTCCTTTAAGAGATAAACCAGTACAAATCCTAAGCTTTCCAGATCATCTCTTCTGCTTTGCTAGAAGCCTAGATGGGTGTTGAGAGAGGCATATCTGGGAGTTCCTGTTAAGTTTTTCCCTGTTTTTAAAGGCCTATGAAGAAGAGTGCTGGGACTTCTATACTCCTTGGTCAGTCCTAAATCAATAAGATAAATTTTAGTGAAATCTCTGTCCACAACAAAATTGTCTGGCTTTATGTCGCGATGGACAAGGTGTTTTTGATGCAAATATTCTATTCTCTGTAAGGCAGTTTTAGCTATCAAAAAAAGTGTTTTCAGCGAAAACGTTCTATTGCAATTGTTGAAATGCTTTTCCAGACTCAGGCCTAGCAAATCCATAGTCATGTAATTTAAAAGATTTCCTTCGTGATGAATTTTGCCATACTCATAGACAGCAGGAAAATCGGAGCTTGACAATCCCCTGTACATCGCATATTCATGCTGTAATTGTAAGACACAAGATTTCTTTTCTAATTTGATCGCTAGTTTTTTTCCGGATTGGATGTCAAGACACTCATAGATTTCCCCGAAGGCACCATGAGCGATCTTGTCTTTTATTATGATGTGTGCTAACTCTTTACACATTTGGGGAATAAAAAAATGTTAGCCATCATCAAAAATAAAAGATAAATATTTTTTGTAACTGTTATTTGATGTTCTTAATTCTGTGTAGTGAAATAATTCTGTATAATAAAATATTTACTCCGATTTCCGTATAATAAATTATTTAATCTTTTCCATTTTATTTTTACTCTTGCTTCACTTTATAAAATACTTACTTTTTCCACTTTATAAAATATTTGCCTATTCCCGCAAAATACTTGTTTTTCCAGTTAATAAATTATTTATCCTGTTTTAAGTCTTTCCATTGTTCTTCAATTTTCTACCCATGCTTAGATTGCTTCAGAAGCAAAGACTTATTAAAATCCTCCTTCCTGAAGAAATTCCATTCAAAATTCTGATTTTAGATTCAAAGACACAAGAATTGCTCAGTCCAATCTTGAAAGCAACAGATTTAAGGGATTCCGGTGTCACGGCACATTTTCTAATCAGCAATTCCAGATCTCCAATCAAAGACACTCCTGCCGTGTATTTTATAAATCCCCAGGATTCAGTTAATTGTCTCCTGAATGATATTTCAAAAGATCTCTATGGCTCTTATCATCTCAATGCTTGGTATTCATTCAAACGGAGTGAACTAGAGTCAATTGCTTCTCTTTCTTCTGAAAAAAGAATTAGCAACAAGATTCAATCGGTTTATGATCAATTTATTCAATTTATTTGCCTGCAAGATGATTTCTTTACTTTAAACATGACAAACTCTTTTCTTGAGAAAAGTGATGTGGAATGCTTACGGTATTGCTGTAGCGGCCTTTTTAGTGTCTTTTTCACTTTAAACGAGATTCCTTTAATAGTTTCAACAGAAAGTAACAACGAGTTGGCGAAAATGTTGAGAGACAGAATTAAATCAAACAAAATTATAAAATATGGAATTAAGAGGCCTTTATTAATATTACTAGACAGGGAGTTTGATTTGCTTACCCCAGTGAGACATTCCATGGATTATATTGAGTTGATGAATGAAACATTAGGAGTTCCATTAAGCAAAGTCCAAGGGACAAACATAGATGTGGATGATGAGTTTTATAAGCGAAGTTGGTTTGTTGACTTTCCAACGGTAGCAGAGACTGTGGACAATGAGCTTCATTCTTACAAAAAGGAATTGGCCTTAAGAAGTCTAACAGACAAAAGCAACAAGGAAGAAATCCAAGCAGCTTTAGCAAATGCTCCTCATTTACAGAAGAAATGAGAATTCGTCAACTCTCACATCAACCCTTGTTTGAAAATGGTTGAAATAATAAAAGAAAGAAAGATTGACAATATTTTTAGAATGGAAGAGAATTTTGATAAAACTGAATTTGAAGATATTCTCAAAGGGTCTAAGAATGAAGATGTTTTAAGGATGTGTATAGTGTTATTTAGTTTGAACAAGATCTCTCTTGAAGTAGTATATTCTGTATTGGATGCACATAAAGTTGATTCCAGAATATTTGATTATTTCAGATCTGAAATCAAAACTGCAGATGGATTGGCCTCTAAATTTAAGAGCTTTCTATTCAAGAAGAATTTACCTGTTTATTCTTATATTGAAGGGGTCTACAATCAATTAAAGAACCAAACATTACACCAATCTGCCACCGAGAATGTTTTCGACCCAGCTGGTGCTGGAAACAATCTTTTTATCAATGAAGTTTCTAGAATAGTTGTATTTGTAAATGGTGGAGTAACATATTCTGAATTAAAAGCTGTTAAGGAATTTGAAAAGCAGTTCAACATTCCCGTTATTCTTGGTGGAACTGAAGTTTTATCAGCTGGCAAATTAATCGAGCAAGTATCTACTTTGATTTCAGGCCCTTAATTGAATTAATAAATAATAATTTTACAGAAGATTTTTAACTATCCAGTTACATTTATTTTTAAATGAAAATAAAAGGATTTTATTTGTGTTTAAACCCGTATCGCCATATCCATGTAAAGACCTGAATTGCTGTGTTCACTGCTCCTGTATTTCTATTTTATTTCATAATCTACAACTTTAAAAATTTTATTTCTTAATCTAATTACGGCAGATTTGATAGGATAAAAGAACAGTATAAAGAAGATTAGCTAAGCTTAAAGTTCAGACACTGGACAGAATCTGTCGTGAGACGGATGACTGTAGCCTTTTCGTGGTTGCCCGAATAAGTAACACACTTATGTGTGTGAAACTAACAACAGTTTATATCAGAACGTCACGTCGCAGCCAGCCGACTCATAAAAAGAAAACCCCAAAAAAAGGGGAGGTGGGGCCGGATGATTGCATGCGTGTGTGTGGAGCGCCATGGAGAAAGAAGGGCTTGCTCGAAAGAGTGGACTTAGGATTTGTTCTAAGTGCCCAGGACCTCAGTAGGAGGTTTAAAATTTCCTCCTATTGAGGCACAGGCGCTTCTAGTCGTTTCGTTTTTTTTTAAAGTTCAGACAATCTAACCTGGTTAGAGTCTGTTGTGAAACAGATGAGTCTAATCTTTCGTGTATAAGTAACATGATTATGCGTGTGTGAAACCATTAATTGTTACACTCTCCTCATAGAAAGAAAACCCAGAAAAAAAGGGAGATGAGGCTGGAAGATGATCGCGAGGTCAAAATGCGGGAGCAGCATGTATATAAAAGGGCTTGCTCGAGGCTTGAAAGAATGGGCTTGGGATTGTGTTCAAGAACTCAGTAGGAGTTTAAAATTTCCTCATACCAAGGTACAAGCGCTCCTAGTTAATAATTCTCGTTTTATTCAGACAATGTAGCCTGGCTATAATCTGTCGTGAGACGGATGAGTGTAACTTTTCGTGGAAAAGTAATAAGATTATTCTGCGTGTGAACACAATAGCACTCGACATCCATATGATCTTCTTGCTCGAAAGCATTGACTTAAGATGTATTCCAAGTGTATTAAAACTTTCTTCTGCAGAGACACAGACCCTTCTTCTTCTTCATTTTCTTACTTATTATTAACCAATTAGATTTACCCATTAAATAAATTCTTTAGGATGATTATTCGATAGTTCTCCTTTATTACTCAATCTTATATGATTGACTAATACGAAAGCCATTTAATAAATATGTCTTCTTTAAATACTGACTTAGAATATGTTAATGATTCTAAGCGTTAAAAACTCCTAAACTCTATAATTTTTCGTCTCTGTGAGGATACATATCAAATTTAACTATTTGTTAAGAATCTTGGGGTTATGAAATTATAATAAACTATATTAAATTCACATAAATACCACAACAAGTATAGTAAAAGATGGAAATTGAACCTAAAGTCGAAGTGTACATCCAGTGTTTGATACTCGAGAAGACACCGGTGTCTGATTTATTTGAAAGATAACGGGCATCGAAGAGGAGGATAATCATGTGAGTCTTGAGCTATTAATGCTCAGATCATACTGTGTAGATAAGAGACATGACATCGAATAAATCAAAGAGTAACTATTAGATCACCCATTATATAAATTTACAATACTAAATTTATAAAAAATATAAGCGACTAAAGCAGACACAAATAATCCAAAATTTAGATAATGAGAAAACACATTTCAATTATTTATATATTAGTTTTATATGTATGGAACAGAAGACATAGTAAAAATAATAAATTAAAATACAATATTGAACTCTTCTATAAAAACAATTTCAAATCAAATAAATATTTTTCAAATAATCGATTACTTTACATTAAATCAGATTGTATTATTGGTTAGAATTCACATTCAGTGATTGGAAATCCTACTGCTCAAATAATAGCTTTGTAAATTACACTTGATCGATTAACAAAATAATCAACCAATACAAGAACGTCTCAATCTTTAGTCCACTTCCTTGTCCAATCAGAATTTTAACAAATTGTTTCTTAAAAATAAAGGGTCTTTCTCCTCTGTTTGAAACAAAATCCCATATATTCCTGCAGATTTTCCATCCCATGGGCAGTAAAATTAATCCCGCAGACAATCTCGACGAGACATTATACAGTAGACAGCTCTATGTCATTGGACATGAACCTATGAAAAGATTAATGAACACAAAGGTTTTAATCATTGGAACTGATGGACTTGGACAGGAAATAGCTAAGAACATCTGCCTAGCTGGAATTAAATCTATAAGCTTGTACGATAAAACAAAAGTAACACAAAATTCCCTTTGCTCCGGGTTTTTCTTTAAGAAAAGTGATTTAGGAAAAAACAGAGACATTTCTTGCTTGGAAGGAATAAGGAAACTTAACAGATATGTAAATGTAGAAATAGAAGAAGAACTGGATTTAAGAAAATACAACATAGTAATTTCAGTCAATCAAACACTGAGTGATAACATAAAGCTTAATCTTCAATGTCATTCCAACAACATAAAATTTATTATGGGAAATGTAAGTGGATTATTCAGCCAAGTCTTTGTTGACTTTGGAGAGCACAAAGTTTTCGACAAAGACGGACAGGAATCTTCCAATTGCCTTATAAATGATATTTCAGAAACAGGAATATTAACCTTGGCACAAGGATCCAAACATGAGTTGGAAGACAATGACTTTGTTAAAATAAAAGAAAAGCTTTTTAAAGTCACTGTAATAAACAGATCTCAAATAAAATTACTTGACTATGAAAAAATAGAAGCAAAGGAATTTGAAAAAATAAAAGTTCCTTTTACAATAAAATTTCAATCACTGGAGAATGCATTGTTAAATCCAAAAATTGAAATGTTTTCTGACTTTAAAAGATTGAAATGTCTTCATTCATTATTTTTAAATACAACAGAAGAATCAAAGGAATTTAAGACAATGAAAATTCAGTTTGATAAAACAAAAGGATGTTTGATTCCACCGATGGTGTCAATAATCGGAGGTGTAGTAGCACAAGAAGCTTTGAAAGGTGGATCTGGAACATTTGTTCCCATAAATCAATTCTTCTACTTTGACAATGCTGACTTGTATGTTGACAGTGAAGTTTCTTATTCTGACAGCAGATATTTTGACATGGCCAGAGTGTTTTCAGAAGAAGGATTTGAAAAGCTAAGAAAAAGTAAAATATTTTTAGTCGGAGCAGGAGCCATTGGCTGTGAAAACATCAAAAACTTTGTTTGTTGTGGAATGGGATCAGAAGGGAAAATAACAACAACAGACATGGATTCAATTGAACACAGCAATTTAAACAGACAATTTTTATTTACGGTGCAAGACATTTCAAAAATGAAGTCAGAATGCGCAGCGAAAAACGCTTTGTTACTCAACGAAGATTTCCTTTCCCCTTCTGACTCATCCAGAAACAGCATAGCCTGCTTCACGTCGGCAGTCGGGCCACAGACCGAGGAGTTATTCTCCGATGAATTCATCGCCAGCCAAGATGTAATCTCAAATGCCTTGGATAATTTAAAAGCAAGAAATTACATGGACAAGAGATGCATAAGTTTACGTAGACCCATGTTCGATGCTGGAACAATGGGGACAAAGGGAAATGTCCAAGTTGTTTTGCCTTTTGTTTCTGAAAGCTATTCTTCCAGCATGGATCCAGCAGAAGATTCCGTTTCTCTGTGCACAATTAAATCTTATCCTTATGCAATAGATCAGTGCATAAAATGGGCTTTGAGTGAATTCAAGATTTTATTTAATCAAAATGTTCAGTCTCTCAAAGATTATTTAAATAATCCAAAGCAGTACGAGGAAGATGAAGAAATGCATAAAATAGCTTCGTCTTATCCAAAGACAGTCGAGGACTGCTTACGCCTCAGTCTGTCATATTTCGTTCATCAATATTCGACTTCAATTAACGAGCTTTTAGGCTTATTTCCAGAAGAACACGTCGTTGACGGGATGCCATTCTGGTCTCCCCCAAAGAGGATGCCACACGCGATCTCGTTCAATGTCAATGATGGAGTTCACATTTTATTTGTTAAAAGCTGTGCAAATTTGTACGCTGTTTCTCATGGAATTAGAGAAATTCCTGAAAAAGATGTCTTTGCGTATTTGGAAAATGTTTTGAGTGTCAGGGAACCAAATCCAATTCATTTTGCAGGTGTTGGAGATCTAAGCAAGTTATTACCACTTGAGTTCGAGAAGGATTCTTGGCACTCAGATTTCATCTTCGCTTGTGCCAATCTCAGGGCTAGGAACTATGGAATCAAAGAAAGATCAAAGCATTTTATAGCAGGTGTAGCTGGAAAAATCATTCCTGCTATTGCCACTACAACTGCTATTGTCTCTGGGTTAGCATGTCTCGAAATAATAAAATATATAACAAAAATTAGAGACTGTAAAGAATACACGTCTAGATTCACAGAGATGATAGATGGAAATATTTACAACGGCGGTGCTTTGTCTAAAAATTCTAAGGCTTTGGAAATCTCGAAAAATTATTATTTGGATTTGGGAACACCTTTCTTGGCTTCTACTGATTTGGTTAAGCCAAAGGTTAGTAAGTGTGAATTGAATGGAAAGGAAATTAGCTTCGATCTCTGGTCAAGGATGGAGTACAGGGACATGTCTCTGAGAGATTTAATTGAGAAAGTTAAAGAAATTAAGATTAATCTTGAAATGATTTGTATCCAAGGGAAGGTTGTTTACTGGAATTTTCGCAATAAATTTGATGGGAATCTTGACAAGCTAATTTCTGAATTGTGTGACAAGAAGAAAGGACAGAGGCTTGTTTATGTTGATGTTTTATCTGAAACTGATCTTATTCCTTTTGCTGTTTTATTCTAGAAAATAAATTTGATTCTAAAAGTAAAATTTTATTTCTTATTAATTAATAAGCATATCTTTTTACTGATATACTATGTAAATGAATGGATATGTCTAGAAATATTTACTCTTTGTAAACTGTCTTCTTATTGCATTTATTTTATATTACAGAAACTTGGCTTTACTATTAATAATCTGGTTGGCCTTTCTTAACTTACTTGAACATTTTTATATGTTTAAATATCATATCTATTTGAATAGTTTGATATTTACTTATTCATGTTTAAAAAGTAGTAAACAGAATATTTGGTTGTTTCCATTCACTTAGAATTCTTCTAATGGGTGTTATTTGACAAATAGAGCCTGATAATTTTGAGATTCTTTAACTCGATCAAAAAATGACAGGAGAAACATTTCTTTTATACTGAAATTTAGAAGTCTTTTAAATAATATTCATTCTTGATAAGGATCTTTCTAAATAGTTATTTTCTTACTATTTTCTATGTATATTTGATTTCTATTGAATAAAATTTTTAAGAACTGAAACTTAGGTTCTGGAAAGAACTAATCATGATTCAAAATTTGCAAGATAAAACAATCAAAAATTTTGAATTCTATTTTAATTAAAATTATGGTTTACTGAATTTAAAAATGTTAAATAAAAAGAAAAATAATTAGAATATTTTTATTGAGATCAAATAAAAGAAAACATATTTTTTATGTCATAATTCTTTACAAGAAGGTAAAAATAAGTTAAAATCAAGCCTAAAAAGGAGTTCAAAATTCAATAAATTCTAAAAGACTAAAATTGTACTTTATCATCAGGAAAATAATGATTAAACTGTTACAATATCTATAAATTCGAATCAGAATAGATTCATTGGCTCATTCGTTAAGTAAAGGAAAGATTTTGTAATTTTTTAATTTAAACAACTGTAATCAGTACTTATTTATTAAATTAATAAAAAAATTTTGTAATTATTTAATTTAAGTAACAGTAATCCATATTTAGGGTTTAAAATTTTTACTCTGGCTATTAAGATCTTATTAATATTTATATCAGAACTAGTTTGGTTTTTAATCATTCCGTACAATTATTATCCTTTATTTTCAGTTTATTTAATTTTTAACTCCGTTAATTAATTCCCAATTAAAATTTTATTTAATGAACATTTGATCAATTAAATACCTAGATCTGCAAAATTTCTTTAGAATTTCTGTGATTTAATGTACAAATCATTTTTCATTTTCATTTTTTGACTGTCTAAAGGGGCATTTTATTTATGTTTCCAATTTCTTTTTAAAAAAATATTTTCTAACCGTTATGGCTCACCTCAAAAAAAACTTCAGTTGTGAATCTCAACTTGATCATCTGAGTGCTACCTATGATACAAGAAAAAAGAAGTTCGAAAAAACACAGAGACTACTATCGGATGAAGATAAAGCTTTTGAAAAATTTTTATTTAGCTTGGAGCAAGATTCTTTTGCAGTGAATAAAACTGTGGACAGCAAGGGATCAGTTACTTTTAATTTTGATGATTTGGCATCACAAGTGTTGGTTGATTCACATCAACCCACAGAATTCGGAGATCTATCGGAGAATCAGGAGGGCTCTAATTTGTCAGCCTCAGAAAGAAAGCACGTGTGCAGACACCCAAATTGCAACAAATCTTATACTTCTTCACATGGAAAATACCACCAAATACCATTTGGATCATGGGCATGTTAAAGGTAAGGAGAATGACTACAAGCCATTTCCATGTAAGGTGCCTAGATGCACCAAGAGATATCGCAATAGTAATGGCTTGAAATACCATATGGCCAATACACATCCCAACGAAAAATATTAAAATTAGAAGTTTAGTTAAAAAATTTTATTTCAAATCATTTTTAATTTTTATGAGATTCTCCTCTTAAAGCAAAGTAATAAAATTCTTTTTTAAACAGAATCTCTTACAAAATTTTATAAAATATCTTTTAAAATCTTCTAATATGTCAAAATTAAAATCTTAAGTGATTCTAATGGTATTAATTTCTTTGCTATTCGCTAGAGATTCGGCAGATAATTTTTTAATTCAATAAAATGCGAGATATTAATGTCTTTCATGTAATGGTTTGGCTATTAGTTACTAGAAAATTTACCAGCTTAGATTCTAGGATAAAGCAGCCATAATCTTGCTAGGCTTTGATTATTAAAGACAAGAATTAAAATGCATGCTTGGGCGTGAGTTTTTACCATTTAATACAATATGAAATCATATTACACAATCTCACAGTCCTTTCTAAGGTTTTTTTCTGCTTGCAATTTTGTACTGAAGTAGTAGCTGTTCTACTTTGTTGGATACGCTATTTACGACTAGATTCAAATTAATTCACTCAGTAGGATTCGAACCCGACCTCAAAAAATTTTTACAACATCAACTTCACATCACTGTGCTAGAAACTAATGAAATATTTAAAACTAGAAAGATGCTTTAAAGACTAGATTTAACATAGAGAGATAGAAATTTCTTTGCCATGGCTGTACGAACCTTTAATTATATCTGCTTGTGTTTCAATCTATATCTAAAGAGATTTAAATTGTTGTTTTGAAGAGTCACAACAGAATGCTTTAAAAATTCTCTAAACTAAACAGATGTTCTAAGACCAGTACATTTATTAATATTATTCAACTGCTTTTTTATATTGGGATAGTAGTTTTGGTCTGGAGTATTATTTTTATTTTTTCGATTGATCCAATTTCTTCATAGTCACCATACTCTTTGAATCCTCAACTAAAATACTTTCTAATTCCATTTTAGATAAAAATGTTTTGTATCTACTATATTTCAATGAAAACAACATTTTTAATAGTGAAAGGAGAGTTTTCCAAACTAGAATAATATTTTTTATTTAAAAGGCAGCTTTATCTTTAAAAATTCAATTCTATTTTCAAAAAATAATTACTGGAGATTGAGAAGGTTATCTGTTTTTTTTTTTAAATTGATTGGTAAATTTATCTTCAAAATCTAATCATAACTACCAATATAATAATTTTTAAATCTCTTAAGTTTCATCTGAAAATAATTTTAGTCCTAAACAATCTGAAGAACCAGTTTTAAGCTCCTTTGTTTCTTTTTTGAATAATTGATCCACCCGAATCGGATTCTCTAAAATTAAAAATGAATAAATAGATTGCAGATTCGTTTTCGAATTAATTTTTCATTTATCAAATTTATAATTAAAACGTACTTCATCACAAATTTAAATGAATTAGATGAACTAGTTTATTCTAAAAATGAATAAATTATCTGTTCCGACATTTCAGCAATAAAGATAACTTTTAAAAAAAAATTTTCAGTTTTATTTATTTTAAATATTTAAGATCAAAAATTGTTATTTATAATCTATTTAATTATAAACAGAAAAACGAAATTTATTCAATTAGAAGCGTCTGTGCCTCTACAGGAGTAAATTTTACCCTTCTGCTAAATTCCTGGACACTTTAAATAAATCCCGAGCCCACTCTTAGGAACAAGATCTTTCATGTCTAAACTGCTCCAGCCTGATACCCTTCCGATCCATCTCTCTTTCTTCGAGGTTTTCTTTTTATGAGTCTGCTGTGACGTGATTTTCTGGTATAAATTGTTACTATTTTCACACACATAAGTGTGTTACTTATCCGGGTAACAACGAAACGGTTACAGTCATCTGTCTGACGACAGATTCTGGCCAGTTAATTATAAACAAGCGTAGTAAGTGCCGGTGTGATTTTCATTGTGAGATGATAGATTAAATCGTGCATTTATAAATATCATTTTTTTCTAATTAGTGTATTTATCTTTTCTATTTTTAAACTGATTAATAGATGATTTGCTATTATTCATGAAATATGAAATATAGTTATTTTTAGTACGGGCATGACCAGATATCTTCTCACATGATAAAAAGAAAAATGAAATAACTCTGATCGAGGTTGGAATTGCCAATCTTGACCTATTAACTCAAGTTGAAAATGAAAAAACTAGAAAATATGATTTAATAGCAAATGAGTTATCATTGATTTACAAGTGCAAAGTGAATATAATTCCATACGTAATGACCTAGGAAGGGCTGGTAACGAAATACCACAACAAGTATAGTAAAGAGATGGGAATTGAGCTTTACCAATTAAATAAATTCTTATGATTTTAATACGGACATCTTAATCACAATTTGAGAAAAAATAAGAACAAGTCTACTTTATCCATGCCGCTCCCGCACACCACCTCCCCTTTTTTCGGGTTTTTCTTTTTATGAGTCGGCTAGCTGTGATGTGACGTTCTGATATAAACTGTTATTGGTTTCACACACATAAGTGTATTACTTATCCGGGCAACCACGAAAAGGCTACAGTCATCCGTCTCAAGACAGATTCTGCCCAGTTTGGTCAAACTCGAGCTCTAACTATCTTTTATATAAGTTCCAGAAGACTATATCACTAGAGGAATTTAAAAGGATGACAGTCTCAAGGCGTCCTGATAGATTTGATAGGGACACAGTCAAGCTTGTCAAAATGGTTGAAAATCAGTTAGAAATCTGCAATCTGACTAATGTAAAATTAGAATAAGCGATGTATTCCTCAGGTGCTTATAACAGCATAAGTCTAGCGAAAAGTGGATAGGCAAAGGGACGAGATGGGTACCTTATGAGAATGTGGGGCGACCATCAGGATTGTACAGATGCTCTACGATTTGAAAGCCAGAAATTCAGAACACAATCTAAATGGAAAGATAATATCGATAAAAAGCTAGTATAGCTTCAAACACTAAAAAAAATGATATTTATTAGCTAGAAGCCCTTGTACCTCGGCAGAAGAAAATTTTAAACCTCTTATTGAGGTCTTAAATACTCAGCACGAATCCTACGCTCACTCTTCCGATCTTCAGGGAAGCCCTTTTTTATTCATGCTGATCCCGCACACGCATGCAACCTGGATATGAAAGATCTTGTTCGAACGAATAGGCTAAAAATTTATTTAAAGTGTCCAGGACCTCAGTAGGAGGTTTAAATTTTCCTCCTGAAGAGGTACAGGGGCTTCTAGTTAATAAACATCGTTTTTTTAATATAATATTTTTACAGTTTTTTACTAGTTATATCAATATAATAAAAACAAATTAAATTTTTTTAATGAAAATGTTCAATGGAGATGAATAAATTTATTTTAAAGAAGACTGGCCTATAGGGTGCATTCGAACCAATGATGACATGTATAGAACCGAATACAGCAAGAGAGACAGGTGCAAATAAACTGACCTCTAAGGATTCGTACATGCTGTATTAGGAAATTAAAATCATTAAATCAAAAGGTGAAGAAGTACGTTTCTATACACTTTATTGTGAATCTATAAAAAATGTAGAAATTGTTATCAGCTGAATGTTCATGAAGTTTAGTTGTAAATAAAAGTTCTTGTCAAAATCGAACCTAATAATTTTAAACTGTTTCCCTTCTTTTTTTCTATCCAAACAACAATGCATTAGATGATAAAATTTCCTAATAAAATGGTCCGTGAGTGAAACACTTCAACAACGATTAGTATTGAGAAACTATAACAAGATACAGATTGGTGGTTGACCTGTGCTAAAATACCGTGTGTTGACCCTTCATCCGTTGTAAATAAAATCCTAAAGACGTAACTTTTAATATCTTTGATGTCTTGTCTTTCAAATAGCAACAGTAAACATCAGATTGAATAAGATGGATATTTCGGCAGTTGACTAATGAAGAATTACAGTGTATAAAGAGTTTAATTGTTGATGTTGATACCCGGCTGTTAGGATCCCTGCTAACTTGTATGAGAGAAAAACTGATCTATATCCTATTCTTCGTTAATCTGTTTTTTTTAACCATATTTATTAAATTAGATTTCGTTTAAATACTTTTTGGTCATTTTTAATTGTCATCCATCAAGCTCCGAAAAGGGTCATCCTTTATATTTTCATAACCCTTCTTGTCTTTTCCCTCGTCTTTGGGCGATAAAGCTTCATTTGAGTTACTGATTGGCTTGGCTACGACATTGTTGTATAATAATTTTTCGATTTTCTGTAAAAGAGGAAATTGAATAATTTTTGAGAATAAAATTTCGATCTAATTTCGGTTCCAAAAAAGCAATTTTCCTGGGAAATTTGATGTCATTAAAAGTTAAAAGAGACAAATCCTTTACAGCATTTTTACTTTTAATATTTAAATCAGAATTCAACATCAGATAGTCCAAATCCATCAGAATTGTGAAATATAAAATCAAAAGGATTTTAGAGCAGTTGTATTTGTGTATTCTTTGATTAAGAAAATTGTCTGTGTTGATCATCAAGATTTTCGAGTTAGAACATGGACAGATAGCAAAAAATTCATCTCTCGCGTTGATAATATACGAATTCTTGTTTTTGTCATTACTCAAGATGCAATTAAAATCATTAGCAATATTTTTTAGAATTCTAAAGGTGAGGATTTTTGAGTTAGGCCTGAAACTTAATTTAATTAGATCACAAAGAAGAATCGAGTTATTTAATAAGTTGATTGATAATTTTTTCGAAATAAGACGAGAACAATTATCTACTAGCTTATACTTTTGAAGAATCTTGTTTAAATTAACTATGTCTTTTGCATTTGGAAACGGGAATGCACTTTCTAGAAAATTATAAAATGCATCAAAAGCAGTTTTATCATCGTCCAATAAATCGAGTGAAGCATATCCGTCAAAATTTAGAATCGATTCGGCTTTAGATGTCTTAGGGAAATTAGATAATTTGGAATTTTTGATATATTCCAGGTGAATTTTTTCATATTCATTTGGCTCAAATCTTCTGGTGTTATTAATAAAAAATTCAGACGAATTGAGAATCCTGCTATAGTATAATCCTATATCTTTATTCAAAAACCTAACAAAAACATATCTCTCATTCTTGTATATTATTGGTTTTGGTAATTCGATGCCATAGCACAAGTTTATGAAATTCAGAAGGATCATGGGCTTTAAATTATCAATCTATCTGTACAAAATGTGATCGATAATTAAAGATAAACGTCAAAAATAAAATCACAAAATTTTCAAAGATGATTTACTTTTGACTGATGAATATTTGATCATCAATTGATAAGATAATGGATTTTATCAAATAAAATAAGAATAAATCACAAAGATGAGACAATAGGATCGACATTGTTGCTTTCATTTAACAGCTGATGTTTGGGTCATTTACTTGTGTGATTCACATGTATTAGTCTGTTGTAAATGTATGTGATTCAAGCTTATTTCCGAAGATTGCCTGACTTATCCATATATAAAATAATATAAAACTGAATGCTGTAATTCTGGCGTTGATACAATAGCTGTATATAATATTCCTAATCAGAAAGGATTTATTTAATAAACACCACTGTGACCAATTTTGCTAGCATGCCATATTAAGGAAGATGTGGTTCTCTTCAATACTACTACAATTATCAAGAAGGATACCATTACATTTACGCAGAAATCTATAAATTTACTTCTTTTTTGAGTTTATTCTATAGAAATTAAAGCAATAATGGTCGAAGTTTCTCTACTGTCTTCATTTCAATGTTAAAAATCAAGAGATGAACATATCAAACTTGATATTCATTCATTCTCAATGAAAATCATCAAATTTGCAAAAATAATTTTTGCGAAACGTTTAGCAAATAGAAAACTTTTGATTAAGACATCAATTCTTTTTGATTATTAGTCATTTCGTTGTTCTTTTAGATTTGATCAAACAATTCTAAACATGTCTGTTATATCCATAAGATACAAAAATTGAAGAATAGGTTGTTCATTTAACACCTACTAATAACATTTACTTTTAAAACGATAAATTATAAAAGATCAAGCCTTCATTAAATAAAAACCTATAACAGCTTATAACAAAATTTCAGAGAAATCACATCAAATATAATTAAATACACAAAATTAATCCTAGGTGAATACTGGGTCCTCTGCCTTTTTCTCCAACCTCGGGCATTTCAATGCTTGTTGATAAAGAGCCAATTGCTAGAGAATATAGATTATAACTTACGAGACAATTCAATTTTAGAATAAATACGAGAATCTATTTAGTAGTTGAATAAAATTGGAATATGATTAGTCGAAACATCTATGGTTGTGATTTGACGAATTACAAGAAGAATTGTGTTGAATGAGATCAACTATTACAAGCATGGATTTCTATTAAATCCAATTGCTATTTTGAAAAGAAAAATTTATTAAATTTTTTTTTATATCTTAATTTAGTAATTGCAAAGTAAATCTAGATTGATCAAAAATTTGTAAGCATTGATATAATTTGAGATTTCCACACACATTTATATCATAGCGTATCGAAAATTCTCAATATCTAAGATGTTAAATTTATTCCAATTTAAATTTACAATAACAAGTAAAAAAATAACGTACTATCAATTTTCTAGTTATGAAAAGCAAAATGGCAAAAAAAAGCCAAAAGATAAATTACTATAAAATATTGATTGGTGAAGAAAACACAACCTTCGAGCATTTTGGAAACATCATCGCACTTATCTACCAATTTTTGTGCGGAATCTTTGGCAACGTTGTTGAATATCGACGATTTCATCGCATTTTGCCCTCTTGGGCCGTCAGAACAAATGATAAGATTCATCTTTTCAAGCATAATGGGTAAATTTGATATTTCTGATTCATTCATTAAATCAATATTAGTAAAAAATTTGTCGAAAGTATCTGAGTTGAAATTCAGGCTAAGTTTAGTAAATAAATTGTAAAAATTTGTTTTCAATTCCTTTTGATCTTCATTTGCAATATCTAAAATGCTATCAAAATATTGATATGAAGAATCATACCTGTAAACAAATAACTATTAAAAAGATAATCTAAATAAGAGTTGGGATTCATGAACAACACAAGAGCTTTTAAAAATAAACTATAGAATTTCTCTCGAGTGTACAAACAAACAAATATATGACTTTTGTAGAAAGAATCAAATTTGAGACTGTAAGTATACAAAAGAACATTTGTATCGCACCCGAAAATCCTCTGAATAGATAAAGAATAAGATTCGAGAAGAAAAGCTTTTACATCCATTAAAAATGTCCTTGTGATACTATAAATACTGAGTTCTAAAAGCTTGGCCCCGTATAAATCTTTAAAATATGCTGTTATAATTTCGATAGGAAAGATAATCGTATTAGACATTACGGCGAACAACAAAAGTGAGATCCAAAGCGTATCCAGTGCATAGAATGATCCAAATATACGTTTACGAATTAGAACCAGGGATGGGTGAACATCAAAACTTGAAATGCGTATTGCCCCAAAATAAGGTAAGCTTGGTGTAAGCACATAAGAAAATAGATCAGCAAATACTATCCTGCTATTGAAAAATAATAATCCGCTCGCACCGTTATCATTCGATTCAGTTTCAGAAGCTACCTCACAAAATAAAAATTAAAATTGAAAAGAGTAAAAATTATTTTAGTATCCATCAAAATTGATTTGATCAATAAACTGATGTGTTTTAAATCGAACGATTTGAAATCCATTGAGTAAGACTTCTGTAAAGAATTATTAAGTTTCTTCACACTATAAACTGCTTCCAATTCGTTCAAATATTTCTTTGATTCAGGTCGTAGTTTGTTAACTGATTCGAAAACTGACTTCGCCGAAAAGATTTCAGAAATTCGTCTGTAGTCAATCCATCAACAACCTTCATATTTTTATTTTCTAAAAAGCTATTCAAATGCATTATTGGACCAGAATAGATTGAATTTCCTAAATATATGAACAAAATATCGTCAAAGGAATGATATATAGAAGGGGATGGCTGGTGTAATGTCGCGATGATTGTCATTTTTTTCTCTATAGCAAGCCTCTTCATATATCTAACAAACTTCAATGCCATATTTGAATCTAAATCACTTAAAGGTTCATCAAGTAAGAGCATTTCTTTTTTGTGTCAAGGAAATAGCGATGAAGACTCTCTTTCTTTCGCCCCAGAAAGCGATTTCATTGGCTTATTGTTATGATCAACCAAACAAAGATTTTTCATTAGCTCATCGTATTCCGCTCGGATATTTCTCCTGCGAATTCCATGCATTGTCTTTATAAACTGCTTCACCGTTTTATTCCGACCTCAAATTCATCTTGCTGGACATATGCAACTTTGTCATACCAGTGACAAAAATCTCTTTCAGAACCTTCAAATAAAATTTTACCAGAAGTCAATGACGTCCTTTGGCATTTTCCGTAAAGAAGTGTCAGAAAACTAGATTTACCGCTTCCATTGGGACCCATTATACAATTGAGCTTTCCTGGTTTAAATGTTGTTGAGATGTTTTTAAGAATTGACTTAATTTCATTAGTTTCGTCACATTGAATTTCCAAAGATACGTTCTTGACTTCAATCATAGGACTTGAGACAAAAAAAAAAATTCAGTAAAAAATTTTCAAGGGGAAATTTTTTAATTGATCTGGGAAATCATTTGAATTGGTCATTTTCAAGAGATAAAAATAAAGAAATTAAATTGTTATGAAGCACCATACATTAGGCAGAATCAAATGTGGTCTTTATTAGCATTGATTATAATTAGATCGAAATTTCATGTAAAAGAAGAGCTAATATAGAAAGTACCATTTTTCACTTGAATATATGAACATCAGAAAAGCTGACCCAATCTGGTTTAATCGAATAAATATTGGTACTAAATAAATAGATCGAAGAAAGTGACAATTCAGAAGAGAATAATCACTTCGATTTTGATTTTCAAGACATAATTCAAAAATAGTAAGTTTATTCATTGAGAAAATAGAGATCTACCTAGCCAGATGATTGTCCAACCATAAAGATAACAAACTCCCCGAATTTTTGATAACCGAAGGAAAAGAAGATGAAATCCCTATGACAAGCATCATATCATATGTATCGAACTTTTCTATTCAGATTTCAATCTTGTGTTCTAAAGCCTATAATATTTCTATTTTCGACTGTTTTTGTATTTAAGAATAGTGTATTCAAATTACTGAATATTTTTTACATGGAAATCTCTATTATTTCATTCATCCAATAGACTTTATGCACAATCCCAACGGTTTTTAGTACGCCCATTTTATTGGTGGGCTTTCTTCTGACTCTTAAAAAAAGGGTAGCTCGCTTGAGAGGGCTTGATGAGAACTCTGAAGAAAAGATTATCCAAGGGTAATCAAAACATTAAGCATGCCTATTAATATATAGTTGGCCAAATTTAGAATTATGTTAACAAACTAAATTTCAGCTTTTTCGCCTCTATTTGAATTTGAATCCAAATATCATCCTGAAAATCTTAGCATTTATTTGGCCGACTTTTATGTTCTAACTATTTTTCAATTGTAGAGTCGAAGAAGGGTTGATCTCGAATCTATATTTACCTGCTCTAAGCATATTTAACTTCCATGAATCTTGCCTATGTTGACTTTGAACGATTATATTACATTTTTGGGTGGTTTTTAATAGTTATCATATGAAGATCTTAATCCCCAAGTATAGAGTTATTATTTTATTGTGAATCTTTCTCAGATGAAAGGGTAGTTATTTTATATTCTTTATGTCATACAATAAATAAATGTATCATAATTAACTTGGCTAACGAAAATCAATTATTCGACGATTAAATTCGATATAATTAATAGTAATGATCTTCATGAATAGTTCGTAAAATATCAACAAACGAGTTTATTCAACTCCATATTAATTTGTATTGTACCTGTAGGGGGAAACTATACATATATAAAGGAAAGTGTAGATTAATTGTGCCTGATGTGATTAATAAATTCATTCAAAAGCGTAAAGTAGAATTACGAAACAATTCTGCAGTTTAGAAGAAATCATATCCATAACATGGCACCATTTCTATATAATATAAATACAATCCAACAATAACGTTAATGCATTCAGATCAAATGAGTTTCGAAGCAGTTAAGAAGGCATCTAATAATTTTGCCTGTTGGATGATATGCTTCACAATTTATTGATAGTAATTGGTATAGTCTTCTCACATCATGAAATTCATTTGATGAAATTTCATCTAACAAATTGACAATTCCCATCTACTGAATAAGTCATATTAAGTAGAGTTGATTCATGTCAATTTTTAACAGCTTGTTGACTTTATGATATGACATGATTCATTCTCAAGAAATATTGCGTATGTCCAACTTTTTTATCATTACGGCCGATTGTTGTAGAGATTATAAGTAAGAAGTTTCGTATATTAATGGAAAGTAAATAATAAAACTTTAATGTTTCACTTAACTTATGTGAAATGTAATTGTCATATTATTTTATCAATATATTTACTTTTGAGATTTCTCTTTTATTTTTATTTTCATACGTCAATATGATATGTGATTGATATGTAACTGAAATGTTTTTGTCTTTGATTTTAAGAACAATTCTGTTTCATAGTCAATCATTAATTGATTCTGGCCATGCTGATATAGTCTAAAAAAACAATCTTTTTTTTTTCGAATTATTTCAGCTTTTTTTGGCTGATAAAATGTGCGTTCGGTGTAATAGGAATAGACTTGCACATTTTAGAATTAGAGTCCCACAAGAACATATTTATGAAATATTTTTTAATAATTTCGATTAAGAAAGGTTTTTAAATGCTTCCGAAACGCTTGCTAATATAGAAAATGCCGACCCAAGTGCCTTTAATGATGCCTAGTTCTTGATTTCAGTTATGATTCAATCCAATTCTTATATCTTCATATCCGAACCAGATTAAAAACACGCCTGCCCTGAGCCAATTGGTAACCTTTATGATTTGAAAAACAAGAAAATAACTTAATTTCTCGAGACATATTGTTTGCAAGTTCTAGTTTCATTAAAAATTTTGCATCACTTATAATGCTCTTTGAAATGATTAAGAAAATGGCCCGAATTAGATATCATGGTACAAATTTATTTGCGTTAGTTTAATTGTCTAAGTCTCATGGCAAATATAGTTGTAGTTGAAGCAACAATATTTCTATACCCCTCTGATGACAGATGATAATTTGATAAGTTCTACCGCTTATTCTGACGATATTATTGGAAAACCAACTCCTATGTAGATATATAAATGAAAATAATTTAATAAATATGTTTGATTTGAAGAATCCCAACAAAGTGGATTTAATAAAAATGTAAAGCAATGCCGTTCTGAATTGATTGAATATTAAAATAAGTAAAATAAATCCTAGCGAAAAAATTGACCATTTGAGGAATTCTAAAGCAGACACAAAAATTGTAAATTTAAAGACATGTAATTGTTATTTTTAGTATCTTATTTTTGTCATTAGCTTTCAACAAAATAATTTTTCTAGGTCTTTATTTCAGAAAACGACAAGTAATTCTCTTCCAATCAACTATTTGGTTTAGTCTTTAAATAATGATATCTTGGTGGTCTTTCAAGCCAGGAAAATCTCAAAATATTTAATTCCTACAGATTAATTTCTGAATAAAATCCTTTTCAAATATCCTTGGTTCATATTCTATTATTGTAAAATGTTCCTTGAAGATGAGTGGTGATTCAAGATTGTGCAAAATTTCAATGAGAGAATGCTTTCCGAAATTTACACCATCCACAAAATAAAGAACGATTTGTGCAGAATCTTTCTCTAACAAACATTTGCAAATCCCCTTGTTGTCAAATGAATGTGAGATCGAAGCCTGCGAATTGAGTGAATTAGAAATGTCCAAAACTTGCAGTATTCTGTATTTTCCTTTTAAAATCATCTGGATAAATTTATGAATGTTCAAATCCAAAAAATATGAAAATTTTTAGCACAATGTTGTATTTGTTTAATTACAATCGAGAAATCATTAAAAAGTAATAAAAACTATCAACCATGTGTCTGTGATGAAATTAATCTATATTAAGAAAGACAGCATCTTCGGACTGCATTGAGGCATAAGATTCACTTTGTAGTTGAAAACCATACTTTCATTCAGAGAAGGGAATCTTTTTTTAATTTCTAGAAAAATTTTTTTTTTCATCAAAGGCCGATGATTGCATAGACACATTTATATTTATTTGGAACATGGACGGAGAAGAAGCAAAAAGTGAAAAATCATGAATTGGAATTGAAGGTAACAAAAGATGATATTGAAACAATTTATTTGAATAAAGAGAAAGAAGATGAGAATTATGAACCAAAAAGTGAATTCGAAGACGAAATGTATGGTCCGAGATGACTTTAAACCAGAGCAAGAAAGGAATGCATCTTAATACTATCTTGCGGTATACTAAACACTTTATAGTGACGAAAATCGATGCATCCATTAAGAGATTGGCAATCTCTTTCTTAACTCCTTGTGAAAAATTTTATGAATTTGAAAAACAAGGGAAGACAGCAGGCTGCAGTTGTCTGTAAACAAGTCTGCAGCCACTACTTGGAGAGTGAGATGTAAAGCTCGTGCTCGAGCATTTACGACACATAGGAGTCCTGTGTGGCGTTTGGTTTTAAAATGTCGGGTGGTTCAAGAAAGTGTATGTATATATATGTATATAAAGCCATTCCACTTTGGGTATAAAACATATATGCTGCTCCTAGTTATCGAAGCCTGCCAAGGTTAATAGGGGCTAACCCTGAATTTAGAGGGATCCGTTGAGTGTTTTTCTGATCTTGCCTGGGCCAACTTTTCTCCATCCAAATGGTTTTTTTAGCAACCCGTTTGACAATAAGGTTTTCACCGATAACTCATTAGCTATAGCAATATAGTGAAAATAAATTACTTTTTTTTTTTTCTAGAAACTTTTTTGGTCCGAGATGACTTTAAACCAGAGCAAGAAAGGAATGCATCTTTTAAAATTTAAGGAAGACTGCAGCCACTACTTAGAAGTGGTTGAGGTGTAATATTTACGACACATAGGAGTCTTGTGTAGCGTTTGATTTCAAAATGGCGGGTGGTTTAAGAAAGTATTTATATATGGAATGGGCACAAAGCCATTCCACTTTGAGTATAAAACATATATGTTGCTCCTAGTTATCGAAGCCCGCCAGAGTATGATTGGCTTAGCCCTGAATTTAAAGTATTCTGTTGTGTGTTTTTCCGATCCGATCTTGCCTGGACCAAGTTTCCTCCATCCCTTGAGGGTGAGTTTTTAGCAACCCGTCTGACAATAAAGTTTTCACCAATCACTCACTAGCTATAGCAATATAGTGAAAATAAATTACTTTTTTTTTAAAGAAAATTTTTATGAATTATAAAAAATAAGCAAGACACCGGGTACAAGTTATTTATAAAGCAAGTCTATATCCACTAGTTAGGAGATAGGGATATAATAATTGTGCTCGAGTAATTGAAATATATAGTCATCCCATGTGTGGCGTTTGGTTTTCTAAAAAAACAAGATTTATTAATTAGTAGCGCTTGTGTTTGTACAGGTAAATTTTAAATCTCATGCTAAGGTCTTGAGCACTCAACATAAATCCCAACCCCATTCTTTCAACCTTAGGGCAAGCCCTTTTTTAAATGTGCATGTAGGCGTTCCGGTCCCATCTACCCATTTTCAGCATTTTCTTTTTATGAGGAGTCTGTGACGTTTCGATATAAACTGTTATTAGTTTCACACACATAAGTGTGTTACTTATCCGGACAACCACGAAGAAGCTACAGTCATCCATCTCACGACAGATTTTGCCCAGTGATTCAAGCTTTAGTACACCTATATGGTAATTGAGTACAGATCTGCATGCTCGTTTATCGCTTTGAATAAATTCTTTGCATTCAGTTTGCTTTCACACAAATTTTTGACTCTCTTTAAAATTTCATTTCTTACTTTTTCAAAGGAATCTTTGGATATTGTGCTACTAGCTGTCTCAATAATTCCCAAGTATTTGTAGCTTTCTTTACCTTCCAAAAACGTAGCATCTGATTCACAAACTTTGCTATTGGTTGCGGATTTGGTCTTATTCATTTCCAAACCAATTGCATTAAAGAATGATTTTGTCTCATTCATCATTCTTTCAAGTTCTTCATCAGATTCAGCAAGCAATTTCAAATCATCAATAAATAAAAGGTGGTTTGTAATATACATATTAGATTCGGTTTTAAAACCGACTTTCTGATATTTGGCACTTAGCTTTGGGCTTAGTGGATCCATGCATAATACAAATAAGGAGGGGACAGGCTGTCTCCCTGTAGAATTCATCTCTCCAACCTTTTCTCAAGAATTGATTCACCATTAAATCTAAAATCAACTTTCCACCTCGAGATAGTGTCCTTAAGGAAGCTTGTAATCCACTATGGGAACTTCAGGCTCTCTATACATTTGATAAGATAGTCGTGATCAACCGAATCAAACGCCTTTTTAACATCTATCCATGTAGTTTTTAAAGAGTTGGAATGCTCTTTGTTGATGGCTAGATTCAACAATGCTTGCTCTTTTGCTCCTTGAACCATTATTACAGTTCCGAGTTGGTTTTCACTCAAGAGACCTCTAAACTCAACAATCTTTTGCATTACTTGCGTAACACATTTAGTTGTGAGTTTATATAAATTCGACACACAGGTTATAGGCCTGAAAGTCCTCCTTCTTGAGGTTCTCCATTGGGAATAAGGTATGTGATACCTTTATAGAACCAATCATCTTCACATTTAGAATTCACACAAATGCCTTTGATTATCTCATATAGACTTTCATGAAGAGGTGTCAATTTCTTTATAAAAAAATTATAGACTCCATCTGGACCAGCAGCTTTCAATTTGGAAGAAAGCTGATCTATTTCTGGAATTCCTCAAAAGGAGGTTGTCAAAATTCCTATCTCCATGTTCTCTTAGATAATCAGAAAATTGATCTTGGCATTAGATGATAGGAATATCTTTAAGAAAAATATATTCAATCATTGCTTATAAAGATACTTATTATGAGAAAGAATTTCTAAAAAAGTGACTTATTTTTATCATATTTTTTAGATAGTGATTAATCTGGGAGAACCATATTGTCGAAGGGGTTGGAAAAACACGTAACGAATGAGGATAAATTGAGTCTAAGCCCTATCATACTCTTTTGGCCTTTTAAAGCTGAGAGCAAAACTTTGTTTTATATCCAAAGTGCAATGAATTCATGCCCAGATATATACAAACACTTTAATCACTCTCAATATGCCACACATGACGATCGTGTGCAAATACTCGACTTTCCATCTCTAATTCTTAAGTAAGACAACAAAATTGTGTTACAGATAACATCAATCTATAATTTATCTTATTTTTTAAACTTATAAAAATTTTCAAAGAGTTAAGAAGGAACTGACCAATATTTTAACAAATAACCGAATATTCTGCACTCTATATAAAGTAAATACCATACAACAAGACCATATTCTGGAAATTCACACTTTTATTTTAGTTTAATATTATCCAATGCATATTAGTATTTTGTAAATCATCATACTAAGACTGACCATTAAATCCGGTAAAAGAGAAATACCTAACATGGAAAAGGTGGCCTGAAAATATATCATACAGACATGCAAAATATTAATAAATATAATTTTTCCAGCTGTTTATTGTTAAATCGAAATATCTTAAAGTGATGAAATAAACAAACTCTAGCTTCTGGAGATAATAAATCATTTTTTACTTAATTAAAAACTAAAAATTAATAGAACAATTTGCTTTATTCATTCATCATATTGCCACGCATTATTTGTATTCATAATGAAACAGTTGTGAATATCAATGGGCAAAGCAAAATGTATACAAATACCAGATTCAATAAGGTTTATTGTACTTGCTCGACTTGTATATCGAATTTCAGAATATCGATTGTTTTACCCTTATGATCATCCTCAGCAAGTGTTCTCTTATCGAATGAGCAGTTTGTAAAACCTGATTTTGCTGACTAATAGCATCTAGTATGAGGCCATCAATGTCAACGTGGAATTACAGCTGAGTCAGAAACCAAGGTCGAAAGATGGCATTTGCCCATTTCAACTGGAGAAACACAAATATTTCAATTTATTCGAAATGTTGAGTTTCACTGCTGAAGTCGAACGTTTTTTCTGGAGGATGAATGTTGATTCCCATTTGATTATCCATTTCCTGCATCTGACTAAGAGATTGAAGAGCTCTGCTTCTTGAGGTTTTTCTTTTTTTCACTTCCCGGGACATCTGGTCTGATATGTAAATATTCTCGGGATGTTCGGCATTACAAGACCCACATTTGACTTTCATGTAGTAAGCTTGAACTATTCTCAACCCTTTGATGTTAGTAAATTCTCCTGTTACGTTAATTTTGAATTTCATGGGGTTCAATTTTTGAGTTTGAAAAAATAAACAAACAGTAAAATTGATGGTGCCAGTATTTTACAGGTGTCTTTATCATAATGAAATAAATTCTTTTGAAACTTGAATTCAAATCTCATTTGGCTTCGAAATTATTAAATACAATACCAGAAAGTGAATATGCAACAAACTGAAAATAATACCGATTTGTCCCAGGGTTAAGTTAATAAAATTAAGAATCATCGATTATATCTTAACGGCTTTTGGTCAAATTTTCTCAAATAACTAAAGATCTCGCTTTTTTAAAGACAATTTATATATATATTTGAAAACCGGCTCAAAAACCACTATAAATTCATTAAACCGATTAAATGCATGCCACAAATCTCTAAAGAGCCAATTAATATTACATTGACCCGTTTTTTCTTTGTTTATACACAATCATTATTTATTTATAACAAGAAGATCAATTGATTAATCAAATATTTATAAATCTACATTTTCGATCCTGTCCAGCATTTAAATCATATCATTTTGTGAAAGTTTGATTGTTGAATACAAGATGAATTGTCATGCTTTGGAGTTGAGATTATACAATTTTATTCACATTTTTGCTCCTTAATCACTTTTTTGTGATCATTGAGTGTATTTTATCCACGATCATTAATTCTTCCTTTTCATGAAGCCATAGGAACGTGGGTTTTCTTTTCATTCATCTGGAATGGAAACAGCTCTTGATATTACAAATTAAACATTTCGGTATCAATTACCGGAAGGTTTACCATTATAATAAAATCTACATTCGAAAATATTTTTTTATCTTATCAATTCTTACAAAGGATCATAGAATGATAATTGAACAGGTAAAAGAATATTTAAAGAATCCAAATCAAACTGTTTAAAGAGTAATCGAAATTTTAAAAATACATATTAAAATGTTTTCTTGGAATAATTTGTAATTTGTAGGCTTCACTTTTCATATAAAAATATCAATTTGATAAAAGTTTTATTAAATTATTTTAATTCTTCTCTCAATGATATATTTAATAGATAGTTGTAATATTGATTACATTATATCTAGGAATCCTTATATGCCAGCATAGAGTTCGTAGGGAATCTCTTAATATTGACTTATGAATATCATATTTACACTCTTCAATGAAATGCTTTCTATTATCTTCTTTAGTACCATAGGAAATGCAAATGCTTCTTATTTGAGTAGATTCTAATCTTGAGAAATGTTTCCTGCAGTAATTAATAACCAAATTCGTCCATGTAATTAAGTACGCCTTAATTATTGAATGTATACACTAAAAGGGGTTCTTTTGCTACCTGTATACTTTTTCTCTTCAATTAGTTATGTAGTTTGAAAACATTAGAATTTCAGGATTTTACTAACTCGATCATCTTAATTTGTTTAACCTGATAAATATTCACTTTCTAGTAGCATCTAAATTCCCTTTAAAGTATATAACCTGAGACACCTAAATTGTGTTTGCTTTGTGGACTATAGTATTTTATTGCCACAAGAATGATTTCAGTCTGAAAGAAGAAAAAAAGGAAATGCAAAAAATAGGTTAAAATTTATTGAACCAATAATTAAATTTAGAATATAAAATATTAATAAATATGTTATTTGCTTCAAATAATATCAGTCTTACAATTATATCTTGTTGGCATCTGATTAGTTGATGTACTTATGTGATTTTTTAAACTCTTAAAATTCATTTTAACTCCTCAATAATTCTAATGTTTAAATCTCCTTCTTATTATCATATCAAGTCAATTTGAATCGTAGTTCTTCCTTTCATTTAATGCACATGGAGTCTTAATGTTACCAACTTCAGAAGTAAGATAAATCATAAAAAATCAAGGATGAGCCAATTTCATATGAACGAATAGATTGTACCGAACTTATTTACTGATGAATTAGGCTTCTATCCTGCCATATTTATTATATCTTCATATGTTAATGTAATAGGATGAATGTACCGAAGCATTTGTCTCTATTGATTTAGAGAACAATTATATATAAGTGATCAATACGTATTGAATCACGATCAATCATGAACTGATTTTAGCCAAGCTGACAAAACAAATATTGATTTTACTTATTTGTCTGCGTATATGAATTCTAATGAGCTATGAGACTCTATAATTGTTAATCTGATTCTTGATTTTCAATGTCGCTTCAATTATTCGATGCATTAAGTCCTGATCAATCTCTAACCTGAATGAAACATACTGCCACAATGCCAATGAATGAGGATAATAATACAAACAGATCTTAAATGAGGTTTTAGGTGAAGAATAATCTATATTTAATTAATAAAAAATGGCATTACTATACAATAAAATCAGATTTTAAATGGTTTTTTAGATGACGAATAATCCACAGTTATTTAATAAAAATGGTATAATTATACAATATAATTAGATTAGAAATGGCTTTATATGTGAAGAATGAATCCATAATAATTTCATACAAAATGGCATTATATCCCAAATCAGATTCTGTCTTTATTACAAACTTAAAATCAATAAAGATAGATGAATAAGGATATTAGATGAAGATCCAATTGTCTCAAATTTCTTCTTTTATTTCTATTGCTCAACTGATATTATATTCTAATAAAAAGTAATTACATTTCACAAAAGTGCCATAACTAATGAATGATCGATGAAAACCTTATTGTCAAACGGGTTGATAAAAAAGACGAAATGGAGAAGTCTTGGCTGAAGTGATGACAGAAACACGAAAGCGTCACTCTAAATTCAGGAATATGTACTACAAAATATCCTGACGACTTTGATAACAGAAACACCATATATGCTTTATACCCAAAGTGGAAAGGCTTTCTGTCCATGTGCAAATGACTATGTATCGCAAATGCACAAGCATTACCTGACTAAATCCTAAGTTGTAGAGTATATTTATGTTACAGAAAACCACAGTCTTTCAAATTTTATTACTGATGAAAGTGTTAACTAGACCACCAATGAAAAACCTAACCTTATATACTGTAATCGATATATTTGGCAGCGATATTTTATGAAGATAATTTCCTTTCACACTCGACTATAGTGACCTCTATCAATCAAGAAATTGATTAAACTGAAAAAGTTTTTGTCTTGATAATGATATGATTATAAGGATTAAAATTCACATCATATTTTTGCCTTTCAAAAATTCGATTTAAAATCTACTTTCAGTTAATCATTATTCCATACTATTTTGTCTTAACGAATCTTAATTGGCTTGGCTATTAAAGCAATTACAACATCGGCAGTGACTAATTCTAGTCAATTTTTCAAATGTACTTTACAAATTGTTAAAAACAATATCACTTAGATTCCTTTATACTAATTGGAAAGATCTTCAAAATAAATGAATATTCTATGATAATAAAAGCCTTTGATTTTCTTCCATTGGAATAAACAATTATTTTTTGATCTGGTTGCAATTCTTCAAAAATTAAATTTTATTTATTTAACAGAAGAAGTATCAAAGATAAAGAATTTCAAGGAATGATCCACATGTATAAAATAAATGTTATCAAATGAATTGATAAAATTTATTTTCTTCTTCCTCGAGAAAAGATTAAAATGTTTATTTTATACTTTAATCAACAAAATTGAATTTCATCACAAGACAGAAAAAAAAGACTTGGAAGCGAAAAGAAAACAAAGAAATTGTTCTCTTGCAGTTAGAATAATACGCCGAGACAGCATAAATAATAATCAGTGAATGATCCAGAAGATAATTATCAATAAAAATTCCAATTAATATTTTAGATCAATGAAATTATAGAATAAAAAATGATCGATTAAGCTTTTATAATAAATTCAATACAATACACTTAAATTTATTCAAAGAATATTTCTATCAGGGCCTTCAGATTTATCAAGATTCTTGAAATTAATATTATTCTGATATTGACTGTATTCTGGCATAGAACTTTCACCGTGATATCTTGGTCTTGAAAATGAGTTGATGGAAGACCTATTGGAGGGCTCATCTTGATCATTACAGTTGTTTCCTGGTTTCATTTCCATAGAACGGTAAGCTGGAAGACCGCTGTAATTCCTAAGGTATGTGGTATTAAATAATCCGTTCGTGTAATTTAAGCTCGGAATCGTGCTGTTGGCGTAGGATTGAAAAGGCTGGGGAAATTCATCGATATAGCCCCTTTCCAATGGGGATCCAGGGATATCTCGATGAATACTTCTTCATACTTGGTAAAACTGGGCTTTTGTCAAATGGGAAATTTAAACTTCTTGAATTTAAAAATTCCTTGTCCTGAAACTTTCTCATGTTCATATAACTTTGATTTTCCGTATTCTTCTTCATTTTAGCCCTCTTGTTCTGAAACCATATTTGTATTTGTCTTTGGTTCATGTTTAAATCGTGAGCCAGCTTCATCCTTGTTTCCTTGTTCGGTCGAAGTGTTGATTTACAAACATTCTCAAGGATATTCAATTGATCCGTTGTTGTCCTGCTTCTTGTCTTGGAATTAGTGAAAAGTCTGTTGGTTTGTTTGCTGGGAGTAAATAAATTCTCCTTCATTTGGTCAGATTCATTGCTTTGATAAATCCCTTTGGATTCAAAGGGAATCTTGTTGAAAAACCTGCCGTACTCTTCGCAATCATCTTGCTTGTAGAGGAAATTGGCAACGTGCTTGTTGCTGAATTTGTCACTTCCATATTCAATTGTGTTAATAAAAGCAGGTTTGTCATTGTTCTTGACTGTGTCATTTACAAATATATTATTGTATTTCAGATCATCCTTATTGGAATTCAAAAAATCAAAGTTGCTTTCAGTTTTATCTCCTTTCATTATGGCCTACCAATTTAGCTTTTTTTAATAAACTAGAATACATTGATTTTTTAATTTATAATTTAATATTATTTCATCAATTAAATTGAGATTGCGACAATCACAATTTTAATTTGAATGATCAACGGAATCGTCGATCTTTTTTTGGATTTCGTTATGCTTTTTGATTTTATCATTTTGATCAGAAAAAATCGAAAAGATACTTTTTTTTTTAAATTTGTCAAACAAGACAGATTTTAGTTTTATTATAAGAAATAGAAAATAGAACGAAAGATACAAAAAATCTTAAACACTAAATTTTTCAAGATCACAAAGGAAACATTAAAAATAACCAACACTTTATTTATTAGTGAAAATAGAAATGATACAAATTATTACTTAACAACATTAAAATGTTTAGGATTACTTCGAATTTTGATAAAAACTTGATAATGACAGTATGATCGGGAGAATAACAATTGGATTTTCTTAGATAATTTCTAAAAAATGGAAACTGTACCTGTAATTAAATTTAAATGAAATCACATAATTATTTCAAAGATATACAATATTATGATCGAAAAGAAATTAAACTTTTCGAAGATTTGGAATTCAGGCGTGTTTTTTTTAAACTTTTTCTTTGGATCCAATACAAAATCGCATCTAGTTTGTTTGTATTCGCAATTGTAATATAAAATGTTTATCTACTCTAGATCCGGGTGACAATCTTATTTTATTCACTGCTTTCATCATATTTCTATTTGATTACTCATAGAAAATCAAAGAATCGTAAAATATTCTTCTAATATTATTTATTAAAATGATTTCCAATATTATTTGTATCGATACTCTGAGCTGGCAGAGATCATGATCATAAATTACTTATGTAATTAATAAAGATATTTCTTCTATTCCTCTGGTGAAAGTATCTCATTTGCTGTTGTATTTATTTATATTTTCACATGGTCAAGACAAACAATTTGCATAGTTACATGGACAATTGTAATTAAGACTAGCTTAATGGAGGAGAATACTAATTTCCATCATCTTATCCTTTTGACCATTCTTTCTTCTCTTGTATAGATCTTTATCCTCAATATCCCATTGATATTTTAAGGAAATGCGTTCCGTTGTCTTCTTTAAAAGAGCAAATTGTATAAAAGTCTAAATTTCAAGCATTATCTTGCGGTATTTTATAGCCAAATCATCTTTGTATATTAAGACCGATCATTGGTAATTATTTAGTATTTTTGTCGAATTCATTCACATCCCAGTCAATATATTAGAATTATTTATGTAAATTCATTAGAGTTATTTCCCTGTTTCTATTTATCAAATGTAAAACATCTGATCTTCTCCGTTATATTTAGTCATCATTGTCTTATAAATACTTGTTTAAATAAATGTGATCTACGATATTATTTTTTAACATCTATCTTTTATAAATACTAGTTAAAATAAATCTGATTTACGACTATCCGTCTCCTGAGAAATAGAACTAATAATAAAATCTCTATTAATTCTCGTGTTAGCACTTATATTTCATTTAATACAATTTATGAACTGAATAGACTCTTAATCCTGATGTTACTTAAAAGCAAAGAAATGAGTCAACAAATTTATTAATTCTTCTATAATCATTGCCCGATGTAATGTTAGACTAAAACCAATAATTGTGAATATTTTTATCCTTAAGTCGGCAGTTGAATCTGTTTAAGTAAACTTTAGCAACTAAACGATTACTCTTAGCCAAAAAAAGCGCAAGAGAAGAAATTATCTCAATTAATTTTAACGAATTTGATTAATTAAAATTAGCTTAAAACTTTTTAATTAAAATCTTTAATTTTACTTCTGTTACAAAAAAAGATGCCAATAGAGTCCTTTCGAATTCTTCTAAGGCACATCAATAACAACCACTAACATTTTTAAGGGTATTAGACACAAACGATCTTTATTGATCTTTATCCCATAAGGTGCTTTTTTATACTATTTGATTTTCATTGCAAGATTTTTAACGGGATCAATATATTCATTTAGCTCATAATATTCTTTTTTACTCACATTAAATTAGTCAGGATTAATTCATGAAGGATGTACAAGAATGCCTATAGCAAAGTATTGAATCAGCAACATACTTAATATTTTTGAAGTAAATCTTCCAAGAACAAATGATTCAGAGAATATTCTTCAAATCGTCATCAATTTAATATTTAATCTAATTAATTGCAGTCTTGAGAATATTTACTTTGTAATTCGGACAATATATATTTCTAAAATATTCCAAATTGTTTTCCTTTTCTCACTATCAAGTATTGTTCTTCGATCAATAATACTAAAACATCTAACATAATTTCATGCTGTGAACCAAGAAGATTTATTTAATATATCATTACACCGTGTTCAACTGGATCTGTTGATTATTATTAAAAATTAAAATAATCATTCAATTTCAGAATTATTTACACTAAAAATCTTTAGCTATCGTTAATTTAATTTACTTAAATTATATTTAATTTAATTTGTGATATATTACTAACGAAATATCACAAAAGACGTAGGAAGAGATAGAATTACAGACTTATATATAATCGATCGTGCTTAAAAAGACCCTTGAAAAAAATTGCTTCAATAAATAATGCATATGGCTATTAAGAGATTGGGGGACTGAAGAATCCGCATCATTTAGTATTCAATAAATATATTGTCTAGCCTATTATCTGTTAAATAAAATAAATAATTATCATCTTTCCCGAAAGGTAAGACAAAAATAAAGTTTAGGGATAATTTAAATTAACGATATGCATTTGAAAGATGCACAAATTTGAATTTCACTTGATTATTACATTAACAGAGGCTCATAAAATTATCACTTTCTTAACTCGTTGTGAAAAATTTTCTGAATTTTAAAAAGTAATGAAGACACCGGGCTGCAGTTATCTGTAAAATAAGTCTGCAGCCACTACCTAGGAGATAGAAATGTAAAGCTCATGCTCAAATATTTACGACACTAGGAGTCCTGTGTAACGTTTTCTTTCAAAATAGCGGGTGATTCAAAAAAGTGTTCACATATGCTTCTCCTAGTTATCGAAGCCTATCAGGGTATGATAGGGCTTAGCTCTGAATTTAAAGTGTTCCGTTGGGTGTTTTTCCGATCTTTCTTGGCCTGGACCAAGTTTCTTTATTTCTCGTGGTGGAGTTTTTAGCAATCCGCTTGACAATGAGATTTTCACCGACCACTCACTAGCTATAGCAATATAGTGAAAATAAATTCCTTTTTTTCATCACAATAAATAAGTAGGAGAAAATTAAAATTCACACTAATGAAAATAAATAATTTATTCATATTCATAATGAAAGAATTTATTTAATTGGTAATCTAATAATTATCAATTACTTTTTGATTGATTCAGTGTCAAGTCTCTTGTCTACATTCGATGATCTGTGCACTAACTGCTCAAGACTCACATGGTTGTCCGCCTCTTCAATGCACACAGAGTTTTCTTGAATACAATAGACTGAAACGAAAAAAAACGAAATTTATTCAACTAGAAGCGCCTCTGCCCCTATAGGAGGAAACATTAAACCTCTTACCTAGGTCATGGGCACTTAGAACAAACCTTAAGCCTACTCTTTTGAGCAAGCCCTTTTTTATCCATGCCGCACACACCACCAGCCGACCCCCCTTTTTTTCGGGTTTTTCTTTTTATGAGTCTGCTGGCTGTGACGTTCTGATATAAACCATTATTAGTTTAACATTCATAAGTGTATTACTTATCCGGGCAACCACGAAAAGGCTACAGTCATCTGTCTTACGACAGATTCTGCTCAGTACAATAGACTGAATGTATGCTTCGAGCTTTGGCTTAATTCCCATCTCTTTACTATGTTTGTTGTGGTATTTCGTTACCAACCCTTCCCAGATCATTACGTATGGTATTATATTCACTTTTCATTTGTAAATCAATGATAACTCATTTTCTATTAAATCGTATTTTCTAGTTTTTTGTTTTCAACTTGAGTTAATAGGTCAAGATTGGTAATTCCAACCTCGATCGGTGTTATTTCATTTTTATTTTTATCATGTAAGAAGATATCTGGACTATCATATTGTAATTCCTGTATCTACTCGAATCTCGATATTTTCATTTGCTACAACTTCTTGAACGGAATGGGATTTCAATGTTCTTGTCTTCTTAATTCCGAATCTCCTACACAGTGATAAATATGTGCATCTTAATGCTTCATTATGCCTTCTCATGTAATCATGTCCTAGCATACGGTCGCATTTAGTAGAAAGGTGATCTACTGTCTTTTGCATAGCTTTGCAATGTGGGCATCTGACTTTTTGTTTAAACATATATTCTTAAATAAAGAAAATTTTAGGTCTCGGGTTCGAATCCTGTTGAATAAATTAAATTGTGTCTATTTTCGAAAAAATATAAAACTTATTCAATCAGATAGAAAAGCTGCTGAAAAATTACTAAGAGAACTGTAACACTAGTTAAATAAATCGTGAGGTAGCAAAATATATTGAATAGAAAAACAGATGCACGTGTAGGTACTCTTCTTCCTGTCTTAACTAATCTAAACCTAGGAAGTATATTTGTGGCATTGACCCAAGAAATTTAGTATGATGAAGATTGCATGTAGAAACACTTGAATTTACATTCTAATAATAAGATTGATATATTCAATAAATCAACCAAAGTTTTTCTATTTGCTCATTTTTAAATGATCTTATAAATATAGAAAAAGTGATGTAACATATGAATTACATTTGATAACTCAGGATTGATAAATATGAATGTATAATTTTTATTTAAAAAATTTGAGGGAGCATTCTTTTGCCATTATGGAACTTTCAAAATGAATTGTTATCGTAGGAGATTTAGACCCAAAAAAAGGAGAATTACAATTATGCGGAGATCTTTTGTTAAATCGCTCATCTTCTAAAAAAAACCTTTTTGTGCTTCGATTAGAGGAACATTTGATAGATTAAGGCTATCACCTGAAATTAATTATTAAATTAAAGTCAAATGGGTTCTATTGAATTTTCTTAATTTTATATTAAATTATTGATGAATGTCATTGGATTATTTTAGAGGTAGTCATGTTACTTTCTTTGTGTTTGGTTTGCCAAATAAAAGGAATCAATTTAAAGATTTTACCAACATTTTAAACTAAAAAATAATTTAATTATCCTCAATGCTACACAGTCATTTTAGAATAAATTTCAATGTAGTTTATTACCTTTTGTTAATAAAAGCGTATTAAAAACCGAGATTTATTAACTATAAGCGCCTGACTACAAATCCCAAACTTACTATTTCAAGGTTCGAGTCGGTCTTTTTAAGAATCTCTGTATGTGTTTGTGTGGTTACTGGCAAGCCTACGATTCAACCTCCTCATTTTGGGATTTCTTTTTTATAAGGAGGCTGTGACGTTCTGATATAAACTGTTATTGATTTCACCGGTATAAGCTTGTTACTTATTCATGTATAGTTTATAATTATTCTGTCTCACGACAGATTCTGCCCTGAATATTTTTGACTAAAGACTGAGAATAGAGTCATAGAGAGAAATATTATTAAAATTTTTTAAAAATTTTCAATTTAATCAAAACGACTACTATATCCTCATAATTTCAAGCCATTTATTTTGTCATAATCCTTTATCACAAATACCTATATACATTACGTCTAGGATTATTATAGGGATAAGATTTCCATCCTTTAGAATAAATAAAACCGTCATTCACAAAACCAGATTTTTTAAAGAATAAATTTCTGATAGCAGGGATTTTTATTTTAAAATTTCTTTTCTTGTGATTAGCAAAGGATTCTCTAGAATGCCAAATTATAGATTTAGAAACTACTTCAATTATGGAAAGAACAGATTGAATAACTACATAAACAAGCCCCATGATTAAGAAGATCAAAAGTCCATGATGGTGCATATTGTAATTCTTCGAAATAAAACAACCACAACCGGAATATTTAGTTAATATTGCCAAAAATTTTTTTACAAGATTAGGACAGTTTGGATTTACAAACCTAGGAAGGTAACTAAAAAATGAATTGAAATCATAAAAGGTAAAATAACCTAAGGTAAAAGAATTGACGAGAAAGGAAATTGAGTCTCATGAAAATATTAGCCTGATAAGCTAAAACAAGAATGAAAAGCGACAGTTGAAGTGGGAGTAGAAGCTCGAAAAATGAAAAGTAGTAGCTTTGCAGTTTATTAGTCTGGAATTCCAGAAAGCTAGTGCTAATCATAAAAACTGCGAGAAAGGGTGCGAAATAAATCAAGAAATTTAAAAGTTTCGTATTTTTGAAGCGTCTATTGATACGGGAAAGCATATAGTACCTGAAAATTGCATGTAATGATAAAACAGTAGCATTTAAGCTGAAAAAGGCAAATAAGTAGATTTTGATGTATTTTACGAATTCTTCTGAGATAAGATATTGGAAAAATTAATGTATGGAATCCTTAATATCGACATTGGGGAACATATCAAAATATAAAGTGTTGAAAATTGATTTGAAAGAGGCAAATGAATTCTCCATGGGGTTTTTATAACTTTTGCTTAAATAATTAATTTTATGCTATTTTGACTGGATGAGTTATATTAAAAATCAGAAAGATTTTAATTACTATGAGTTACATATGACATTATACTTATATTAAGCTTAACATTTATATATTAAACAAACCATAAGATGCTATTTTGTTTTATATTCTTGAATTAAGCTTCTAGGTTAAAAATTCGAGATATACATCAATAATGGGTAATCTTAATATTTTTCAATAATTGATCTGTCAAAGCTTCAAAATCTGATTTGAAATCAATTCTTAATTGTGTGAACAATTTTGAGAATATTTAATTAAAAGTTCTGATTTGGCGAATCCATATCAAATTTGACATTTTAAGAGTTTTTTTAATATACATTTGGAGAATTATTTCAAATTGATAACTAAAATCAATACAATCAAATTTAAAGATTATATGACGTGAAATGAATATTTTAGGAATTAAACATGAAAAGTTAATCACTAAATACACTCAGAGTAATGAGATGTCAATTAAATAAACGATTAAATGTATTTGTTAAATTAAATATGAAACAAAAAACATTGAATTAGATTGTTAATTAAGATCAATTGATATATAATTATAAGATTGTTCGACCAATCACCATATCACATAACGGTACAATTTTATTGGATTGAAACTTTATCAATTTCAGTGAATGAGAAATATTACGTTTCATGTAACCTGAAGCGTCATCATAGACTGTCCGAGACAGATAATGAAGCTATAAGCAAGCGTGATATTATCCCTTACTAAATGATACATTTCAATATGATCGAAATATATATTAATTAATTAATGTATAAAGGATTCTATGAATCTAGTTTCGATGACTCTATTGCTGAATAATAACAAGTATAACACTTCTATTAATATTATTAAATACTTCAAATTTGTAATGCTTACACACTACTTATTGTCTTACTTAATCATATTTCTTTCTCATTTGAATCTAACATATTTAATGTTATTTTGTCACCAACGTCAGAGATAATTTACTTATGTTTAAAAATCACTTACATAGCGTTTTGAAAAAAAAAGAAACAACTAGAAGTGCCTGTGCCTCTAAAGGAGGAAATTTTAAATCTCTTAGTGAGACCCTGGGCACTTAGAACAAATCCTAAGGCTACTCTTTAGAGCTTTGGGCAAGCCCTTTTCTATGCATGCAATCATCCGGCCCCATATTCCCTTTTTTCGGGAGTTTCTTTTTATATTCACACACAAAAGTGTGTTACTTATCCGGGGAACCACGAAAGGATTACAGTCATCCGTCTCACAACAAATTCTGCCCAGTACTTTACGTTTATCAAATGAATTTGATCTTCTCCTTTAATAAATAAATTGTTAATTAAAATTAAATAAAAAAATTTTTAATCATGGTGTAAGCCTGTTTGGATCTCGAGGGAACAAAGAAAAATGTCTTATATCATCGAAATTAAAAAATAATTTAAGCAGTCTTTCAAACCCAATGCACCAAACTTGAATGGCTCCAAATAATTAGAAAGGCTTTCAACCGAAATACCTTTACTTACTATGGCATTCTTAAGCTTGATGTAGTTGGTTTGTCTTTGTGCACCTGACAATATCTCCTCGCCATGAAGTATAAAATCAAAAGATCTTGTCTTGCCTTCATTATCAACATAAGTATAAAATGCTCTCTCAGATGCCGGATAGTCTTTGACGACTAAAAGATCGACACCCTTTTTTTCTTTCATGATTGCACCCAATTGCTTTTCTTGATCTCTTGTGAAGTCATCCTCATACGAAATTTCAAAGTTCTTACTTTTTAGCTCATCAACGGCTTCCTTATGAGAAATAATTAGTGGTTCTTCCCCATAAATTAAATCGTCGAAATGCCTGTATTTTTTAATAAGCTCAATTTCTTTACTGTACTCTTTTTTAATATTATCGAATATTGTGGTTAACATCTTGTAAATAAATCGAATTAGATCAATATAATCAGTCTCAATTTCCATTTCAATGTCCAATCCGACAAATTCACTGAAATATCTGTTTATATTAGATTGCTCGGCACGATAAACATGACCAATTTCATAAACTTTTTTCAATCCACCAATGACAGCCATTTGCTTGTATAATTGCGGACTTTGTGCCAAGTAAGCCTTTTTATTAAAGTAATTAATTTCAAATAAATTTGATCCGCCTTCTGAACCAGATTGAATAATCTTTGTAGTTTTAATTTAAATAAAACCGTTTTTTCTTAAAAAGTCTCTGAAATAAAACATAAGCCCGTCCATGACCCTGACAATACACTGTGTCTGTGGCAATCTCAAGTCCAACGATCTGTTGTCCAGCTTAATATTATAGTTCATTTCACAGATGGTTGCATTTTTTTGTTTTTCCTCCTGTGTTGCGGAGCCATCTTTCATACTGAATGGCAAATCTTGATAAACTTCTCCTATAACTTCAAGTGAAAGAATCTCTATTTCAACTTTCTGGATGGTACAGCCGAAAACAATTGGCTTGGCCTCGTTGATTTTGCCCGTTATGCCAACATAACACTCGTTCTTAAGCAAAGTTGTGTCTATGTTTAATTTTTTCAAAATTATTCCTTGAACTGTGTCGATTTGGTCTCTTAATGTTAAAAAATGGACAGACCTGGTATCACGAAGAACTGAAACAAATCCCCTGACCTTGACATCTTTTCCAACTAAATCGATATTTAAATCTCTTATGTTAAATTCGGGTTTATCAATGCTATAGTAGGATGCTTTTGATTCCATGGGTTGAAATAAAAAAATTGTTAACAGTTTTTCTAAAAGATCAAAAAAAAAAGAGCTTTTTGTGATTGAAAAATAAAATACAAAATCATTTTGTTTTGAGTAATGTTATGATTTGAATACAAATCGATTGATATTTTCTAACATCATTCGAGTCTAATGGTCGATAGTGATGAATCTGAATATTTTTATAGTCAAATGTAAGCACAAAAAATAATTAATAAATTCATCTCCTCTAAAAATTTCCCAATCCATCATTACTAGAAGTACAAATGATGCTTATAACCGAGTTGCTAATCTTGCTCAAGTTTCTAATATTAGAAACTCTTCATAGGCAAAATCTTACAATTATAATAAAATAATGACAAAAGCACCTTTCACATGCTAATAAAAAACTTTTGTAGTGTCTATATTCAAACAGTAATAGCAAACAAGTAATTTATTTATAGATAACAATCAAAATTGATAAATTTCTGTAAATAATCTTCTGAAAAATCAAGATGTTAAGTCTTAAATCTATACATATCTAAGATAATCGAATATTCCTAAGAGAAAAAGTTTTTGATTTTCTGTAAAAGGGAATCTCTTAATTGGGAATGTCATCTTTTAAATGATATTCGGTCATGGATGACTATATCATATATTGTGTGGTGAATATTTAACTCATGATTGTGTGACTATCCAGGTGGTAGAGAATCTCAAGTATGTATAGGTGTAAATGTGTGATAATGCACCCAGATGGTAACATTTTAAGTCGGCTATCTTGAATTTTAAAGCGGTTTCGCTAAATCAGTTTTTCAGCTTATTAAGTAATATAGTTAGTTCTCAAGATTCTCCCCTGTAATTTTATGTGGTTTTCCTCATCTTGTAACTGCAGTGCTTCATATAGGATTTCAATAGAGATGGACCAGAAACTAGTATGTAGCAAGCTATTTGATTTACTCATATCAAATTTATTTTAAAATAAATGTAGCCTTGATATAAGGAAATCCTTGGATATTTTAATAATATTTAACACAATATAAAATAAAAATTATCGTAAACTAGAATTGCTAGACATGGCGTGTTTCATTCTTGAAATTATTAATGCGACTATATATTTGAAAATTGCTTTGTATGAGACTTCCAGAGATTCCAATATATCAAAGGTTTGATTTAATGGCTTTAATCATATGAAATAGTTGTCATTCTCTTCTATTTGAATTAAAACAAGAAAGTGTAATCAAATATTATATTTCGATTTTATGAATTCTCACTGCTCAACTCTTGTTAATTTAAATTTCTATAACCTATTCGTAGCTCGACTTTATAAAGCATTGGCGATAATTAAATTTATAGTTTAATTTTTGTGCTTTTTTAATCTAATCTTGACAAAATTTTATATCAACTTACTGTTTTAACAATTTATTAAATTGAAAATTAACTTATTGTGGTTTAGCTGGAATCGTTGTTTTTTCCTTGCTAATATAGATCTTTTTAGTCTTGAATCCAAGAAGAACCAGCCCACCAAGTATCAAAAGCAAACAAATGAATATAAAAATGTCGATAATCTTTCTATTTTTGATAAAATATGTCTTTCCTGGCTTGAGAATTTGGAAATTAACACTAAGTGACTCGAGATCATTTTCTTGCGAAAATATTCTGCTTCTAAAAATGCTAGATTCGAGAAAGTTGACATGATTTCCCAGATACTCGGCCTTTAAGGGCGTTTCACTATCGTGCCTAAGCTTGAAGAAGTTTATCTCGCCTATTTCTTTGTTGTTGACTGGATCCCTGAAGTTCTTAATCTTAATCTTCCTACCTTCACTTGTTACCACCATCTCAAAAATGTATTTACAAAGCTGCTTTGCATCATAGCAATAATAGATATTTCTTCCTGTTTCGTTGTCTATTTCCTTGCAGTGTATCCTTGCAAGAAAATAATCCAAACCTTTGTTGTGACTTTCACAAATGAGCTCTGAAAATTTTCTTTGTGTGAAAAGTTCTGATTTGCCAGCATCCAATGCACATTTAGTTGAATTAACTTTCTCCAAAACTTGAGCCATGATTTCTGATTTTTTGTTCGATTTTATTTCTAGCCTGAAACAGTTTTAAAAATGATCAATCAAAATAATTATTAATCTAATTATTTAAAAAATATTTAGTGACAAAATTCATAAAAACTAACTGTAGATTGATATATGTTAAGAACGACAATTTAATAAAAAGTCGGATTTATATTAAATTGATACCGTTCGATTCCATAAGTTATTATCCGAAATTACAATCATTTATTGATCTTTAATTGGTAGTTTTATAGTATAATAAAGACGATTATCATTTAATAAATTTACTGTTTTAAAATTAATTGTTTTAGAACTGATCTGATGGCCATTCAAAAGCAACATATTTTAAGATGATATGTTAGCAAAATTATAAAAGGCTTAATATAAACACATTGAAATTATGAAATAAGTATTAACATCTTGACTTTATAGATGGAATATCTTCTGAATTCTACAATCGACTTCCTCTAATAATCTGATAGAAAATATATGATTTACAGAATTGGCATTATTTACTCATAAACTTAGCTAAAAAATTTAAATACACAAGAGGCCCAAAAATCATATATCAGCTTGTGACATCATTATTGAAGTTTAAAGAGATTCTGTTATCTACCAAATTAGTTAGTTTTTGATAGATTAATATTTCAGATCAAAATATAATTTAATATCACTAAAGATTTAAGTACAATCCCATGCTTAATACAATTGACAGAAATTAGAGCCAGGATAAATATGGTGGAGTGAAAATGGCAAGACTTCGGTAGGCCTTAAGAAAAAGAGTGTTTCTTTTATAAAATTCTATCAATGTATTTAATAAAAATAACATAGAAGATGTTGATAATTTCAATAAATCTGCAAATTTAAGTGATATTATTCAAATAAAAATACAAACCTAGATGATTGCATAAGTAACACTGATCCATATGTCTACTATGAATTAGAAATATCGAATATATTCACAATTCAGACTCCGAATTTAATTGAAAATAAATGCCAAAATATGAGGGGTTCCATAATATATTACTCCCAGAATCAAGAGTATTCTAATTCAAGATATTATAATAAATTATCTGATGGCGTACACGTATGATTCCTTTGATTGCAACCTAGAAAATTTCTTGCTAAACTGAACATATAATAGAGCATCATAGCTCTAATCCAAAGATCTTACAGAATCGAAGTAATAAGATAAAATACAGTTCATCTAGTAATCATTATATGTGGCAAGAGTCTACCAATTACAAACCATACAGATCATGAAATAATAATAATTCCTTTAATATATATATCATTAAAAAATAAATAGGATATATTAAGTTATTTAATTTAGTTACTTGCCTTACTTATCTTTCATATCCCAAGATGAAGAGCTTTTAGATGGTATCTTATATAGCCCTTCTTGACTCTTCCTATGTGGAGCAACATATGTTTCCGAATTGGGCATGTTCAGATTTGGAATACCATTACGTACAGATGGCTCATATAGCCCGTTCGGAACATTTAATTTTGAAACTGGGTTTGTAGGAATATTAGACCATTTTTTATCTTGCATACTCTTTATTTTAATCCTTTCCTCTTCCTCTTTCCTCTCCTTCTCCTCTTTTAATCTCTTCTCCTCTCTTTCCTGTATTAACACACTCAATTCTTCATGTAAAACTGTTACAGTTTTTAAATACTGTTTTAATGAATTTTTATACTTTTCCAGTTTTTCTTCCTTTTCTTGAAATTCCTTAAGTGTAATTTCTGATCGCATTTGGAAATATTCATCTGTGAAATGAACAGGTACAAACTTATTAACCAGCTTAATCTTGTTATACTGCTTTGAAAATCTATTTGTAAATGTATATTCGGGTGCTTTATTGGCAATTTTTACACGTGATTGAGGGGTTTTAGAATGACTTGTAGATCTTTCTACTTTCGATTCAACTTTAATCTCCTCGATCTCTTCTTTTTTCATATCATACAGCCTTATGAAATTGAAAATTTTACTTGTAAATCCAACTTCCCTAGCTTCCTTGATAACAAGGAATTCATCTTTCAGCTCAAAATCAATATTGTTCATTTTTACGAAACTAATAAAAGCACTTTTATTGGTTGAGATGTCAATTTCTTTATTTTTCAAAATTAAATTCCACATTTCAAGCTCTTTACTCAGAACTTGATCAGTAGAATCAATAGAATTGATCTTCAAGGCATCAATATCAACAGGCTTAATACCACAGAATAAATCTTTGGGAAATGCATCTTTTTTAAATCCACAGATATTTTTTAACAACTGTACCTCTTCCTTTGGAAAAGTGTATTTGGTCAGTGCGGAAAGAATATGAATAGAATTAAGATATCCAAAATAAAAAGTGGATCCTTTAAGCAGTCCAGAAATAGTTTTGAAATATTTTATCGCGCTGTTTTTATCCGGAAATTGCTTATTTTTTATAACTATTTTAGAAATAATTTGGCAGATAGAGAAGACTTCGAAAGGTTTAAAAGGAAGATCTAAAAGATCCAAACAAAATCTGATTAACGATTCGTTCAGCGTGTGGTCTTCAGTGAGATGCTTTTCCAAGCAATTCAGAAATTTTTGTAGGTGAAAGTTTTCATCCTTTAAGAGATCTTTGCAAATTTGTAAAATAAATTCCAAATCATCGAAGTGTAAGGCTTTTGCCAGAATGAAAATCTTAGAATTAAAAGGAAGGCCTGGTTCATAAATTCTCCTTGCTTCTTTGACTGTGTCAATCAAACTTATCCTCGTGTTCATTTCTCTCTCAAAATTTTCGTGTACTAAAACCATTAACTGGGTGAAAATTTTTATTTTGATACAAAAGTTTTAGATCATGGAAGAGCCAGTAAAAAACAGGATTTTCGTGTTTAAATGAATTAAAATACAACAAAGCTAATCGAAGTAAGAGATTTAAAATTACATCTAATCAGTTGTAATTTCATAATTAACAAAAGAGAATAATTCATAATTGCATCATCAATAGATTATAACTACATATAACTTAATATTGTATAATGTTAAAGGCATTTAAACAATCATACAATCCAAACTCATTATGTATTTTCAAGTATACTATATGAAAATTTCTTATTGAGGCTTTTAATAATAATTATTCATGAATTATTCGAGAAATAGATTTATTAATATCTAAGATATTTTACATATAAAATTAAAACCACTGCTACCATTTTTTAATATCACACATCCCAATTTCAACAACTTAGTCTTAATAAACAAATCTTAAGATGTATGATGGGTTTGTAATAACTAGATGAATATTATATTAAATTTGATTATTATTTATTTAATCTTTTGTCATTTAATAATGCTTTCTATTTTGCCTTTGAGCTAAACCAAGTGAATCCCATAAGATTTATCTGAATTAGCTTGGAATAATATTGAATAGAATTAAATTTATCCTTCTTTAGAACATGATTTATAAGAGGCAAGAAGCATGAAATTAATGATGATTGGTTCTTACATTTTTTAGGTACAAGTTGGAATTTGAATTGAATCCATATGATTCAATAGCACTACAATCTTTTAATGAATAAGTTGCTTTATTTTAGTTTACCATGAGAACTAGCAACAATAATAAAACCCAATTGATTCTTACAAGATGAGTTAGCTACAGCCTTGTTCGATTCATAATGACAATACATTTTCAAATTCATTCATATGCAATAATACTGATCCAAATGATGGATATATTTATTCGTAAACAAGTCAAAATGATTTTAAGAAAATTTGATCAAAACAAGAATCTTTCCAGCAATTGCTAACTTTTATCTAAGTCTGCAATAAATAGCCCTAATGAACAGGATTTCTGATTTTCATTCTTTTATAGGCACGGGAAGTCAATCAGTGCCCACTAAGCCAGTTCTTTTTTATGAAACTATTTATTATTCTACGATTGAGTTGGCTTCTAAATCATTGAATTTGACATCTTTCGATTCCCTTTCTAATCTAGAACGCGGGCTTTTTGAGCTACAAGAAAAAAGTAACAAACTACTGAATTCAATCGAATTACAAAATGATGTGGATTTACAAAATCATCTTGAAGGAATAAAATTTATTTTAAACAATCATTTTAAAAAGACAAGAAGAAAGCTTGAAAATTCAAAAGATAAGATCTTGAATAAAGTCATAGAATTAAAGCCAGAGGAATCCAAGCCTAGAAGACACATGTCATTGGAAGAGCGACAGTTTGAAACCAAGACAAACAATGCTTTTGAGATGCAGCAGTTAGAAATGGAAAATGCCAGGATAGTTGAACAAAGTCAATATGAAGAAACAAGACAAAGATTGTGTAAAATTGAAACAGTTCAAATAGCGATTAATGAAAATTTATTGATTCAAGATGAAAGGATAGATGCAGTTATTAGCACAAATAAATCGACGGCAAATGATTATGAAATATGAATAGAGATTACAGATCTAAAGGGTAGCATTTTAGAAAATCCTGTTCAATATCATCATTTACCTTTCATTTATATTGTATTTCACATTTTTATCGTTGTAATTGATTAAAGGTTAATTGCGAATCTAAAATTTACTAGATTAAAGTTCTGTTGATTTGTATTATTTTCTTAGTATCATTGATTATAAATACAGCAATTAAACTCATTTGGGATTGAGCTAAAGTCGAATCGTACATCCAGTCTATTGTATTTAAGAAGACTCTGGAGTCTATTTCATTTGAAAAACGACGGATATTGAAGAGGCGGACAACCATGTGAGTCTCGAGCAGTTATTACTCAGATCATCGGTGTAGACAAGAGACTTGACATGGAATCAATCAAAGAGTAATCGATAATTAATATATTACCCATTAAATAAATCCTTTATTTTAATATCCATACAACTCCATAATTTCGAGTCTATGTAATAGGTTTCTACAATTATAGAAAAGGTAAATATATATATTAATATTTAATCGATGATATAAGAGATTAAATTTCTGATTCAATTCTTTGAACTTTTAAATCCAATGTTCTAGAAAAAAGAAAACAGTACCTTATGAAACTACATCAGTCCAATCACTAGCCTTTATGGACTGTATTCCCTAATATCCATTGAAATATAACTCAGAATAAACAATTTATAGATATATAAACCAGTTTTGAATTTGGATCAAAATAATCTTAGAAAAAAACGACTAAAACACTTAAGAATGAATGAGGCCTTGTTTCGAAAGGTGAATAGGGGGCTTACAATGAGATCCGGAGACTTGAGTTTAAACCCACCTGTAGATAGGAATAGACGTATTTTAAACTTTGATGATTTACAATCTACTAGAAGATTTTTCTTTGGAAATATTTAAAGTCTGTGAATTACAATAAATCAAATTAATTTTGAGAATGTGAAATTTAAATCTAAATAAAATAAAGCAAATAACTCGGAAGCGAGTGATAAAGTGCTGAGACCATTCATGAGATGCTCTCATTATTTTCAACAATCAAAACCAATATAGACATCTAAGCCTCCTAAGAAGTCTAGAACATTATATGCAAGTTCATCGAGTGTAGTCACTAAGAAGAGCGAAATTGATTTCTAAATGTATGAATTTCAGATGATTAATCATTAAATTCGACAAAGTTTTTTCAAATAAAAATGGAAATTATTTTTAGTATGTTTCAATAGAAAGTAAGTGATTAGTCAAATCAGTTTGAAAAAATGGTTGGTGAAAATTTTTATTCTTTCGAGATGGTGAAAACTTGAATACGGACAAGAATGATCAGAAAATCACTTCAAATACAAGGAAAGGACAATCATATCTTGGTAGACTCAAATAATAACATTCGTATACAAATTTGGTATAAGAGATAAATAACTTTGTGCTAATTCATTTTAAAGAACTTACAGTGTTAATAGAACAACAATATGCTGTGAACTCTAGAGTACAAGTTCTGATAATATCTCCTAACTTGTGAGTTCAAGCTCATTTTAATGACAACTAATTTAATCGTTATTTTTTATTATTCATAGAAACTTTCAAGGAGCCAAGAAAAAAGCATATGATTCAAATGGTAAATCCCAAATTCTTCGATATACAGTTTATACTCGACTATAAGATCATATGCACATGATTTGCCATCTTGTTTAATTGCATTATCAGTTCTGACCTAAAAAAGTTCTTTTACAAATTTTATGACAAAATTTGTCTTATTAAATTTTCTGTTTCAAGTTTTCAAGAATTATTATTCAAAATTTTCACAAAAACTTAAAGGAATAGTTTAAGACTCGAATAATTCAAGGGTATTTTGCTAACTTCTATAAAAATTAAAATTTTCTTTAAAGAACTTAAAATTTTTAAAATAGACATTTCAGTCTTTATGTAACCATTGAAAATTCATTTTGAACAATTATAAAGGTCTATTTTTAATAAAAAATTTGTCTCTTTTTTGATATAACAATTTTTTGAAGTCTCCCATCATCCATGGATAAAATTTACGTCAATATGTTTATTTTATTTATAGTAGCTATGCATTGCCTCAGTTGGTATATACAACTTGATTAAATTTTACCAAGTGAAAGTGAGACGTTATTCGCCGACTAGTGTATTTTAGGAACATCAACATCGATGAGTTAAAAGAGATTAAAGCAAATCTTTTAAGGATGGCAAACTAATCCCAATAAATGATGAATTTTTCAAAAAATTTAAAGCTCGTGACTATGTTGTTGAAACTTATAGTAAATTGTTGAATCAATTTAAAAACAGAGAAGATCTTATTGAATTAGATTGTAAACTATTTGATTTTTATATCAAAAATTACTCTGAATTATAATCACAAGGAAAACTTGAAAACCTTTCTAAATTAGACGACAAAATCTGACTGCTACATTGAGTTACTGGAATATTATCTTTTTCTTATATATCATGCTAGTCAGAAACTTGTTGAAATCCACGACAAATTTATGTGCAATATTTATTCATCGAAAATGCATAGAAAGTTAAATTATCAAGGAGTATATGAATCATTTTTCCACTATGAAAAAAATTTTATTCCAATATTTAATTTTGTAATGAATTTTAATAGATTCGAAAATTTGCCAAGGATGATAAGCTCAAAAAGGTTTAATGATGATTTAATAGAACTTATTGAAAGCTGTAGGGATATGAGGAAATGTTGTTTAGCTATTATGAGCCTGAACAAAACACCATTATTGAATTTTTTGAGAATGGTGATCTTGCAGATCATGCCTTAGTTAATTTACTGCATTTAAGACAAGAGGTGTATAGAAATTATAAATTTCTATTTTTCTTTGAAAACGAATATTTAAAAGGATTGTGTATCGTTTCTGACAAAAACAAAAGATTTAGAGTTAAGGAAGTTCTAGAAGAAGAATTTAATTTACCTGCGCTACTAGATGAGAAAGTTTATTTTCGGCAGTTTAAAGCTTCCATGGCCAATTTTGAAAGCTTACCACATCCAGAGAACGGCAAAATCCTATACGATTATCTTTTTCAATATATATTATATACACAATCATTGGCTTCTGAAGAAAAGGAGTTTTTAATGAAAGAATTTTGGCTCTTTATTAAATAAATTAATTTCTTTTCAGTGAGATAACCTAATGTCTGAGATGTAACTTCGTATAATTAGATGTGTAATATTTTCAAATATTTAGAAATTCATGTATAGGTGTTATAATGGATTGTAGCTTTACTCACAATAGGCTTTGTATATATATATACTTTTACAGTAATGTTATCTCTTAAGAAAATCTATCGAAAAACTATTCAATTTCTCGTACATATATATATATATGCAAGAAGAATTAATAGTAAAAGAAAGAATATTTATGTATATCACTTAGTGAATAAGATTATTACTTAAGGTTCAAATCTACACGAATAAGATCCTTTAATAATATCGTGCCAATAGATTTGCAAAACAGTAATGATATGAAAGTCATTCATCAAATGGCCAGGTTTATATTTAACAAAATATATCAATCATCTAAAGTCTATCTATATGATAGCAATTTTTATATTTATCGTCATATTTATAAAGAGGATGTACATTTCGAAGGTTTTATTAATTAATCTGGTCTACAATAAATTAATTTAATGATCAATCGATTTGTCTTGCTAAAATAAACTAGAGAAAGAAAAGCTTATTCATAAAGCCTTGTCATACAGTAAGCAATTTATATGGAAGAATTTTGCTTTCAATTAAGACTCTGGCTAGCTCATCCTGAACTATCTGAAAATTTTTAAGAACAAATATAGATAAAAAACGGAAAACTAAAAATTTCATTCATTCACCCAAAGAGATAGAGATCTTCCTGGAATATTTACGGAAGTTCTCATATGAAATGGATTCATTTTATGAAACAATTACACTCAGGTTATAAGACATTTATTTGGTTCTTCTTATCAAAATTCAGCAGGATATGATTTGGGTTTTCCTATTCATTAAGTTTTCTCTACCCCTAGTAGATGGTGGGTTTAGCAATCAGTTTGATAATAAGATTTTCTCAGATTGCTCATTATTTATAGCAATAGAGTTTGAATAAGACTTGCGGGAAAGCATATATAAAAAAGTGAATGCTCGAAGCTCGAAAGGATCTGTGTTGAGTGCTCAAGACTTCGGTAGAAGGGTTAAAAATTTATCCTGCAGAATCACAAGCGCTCATAGTTGACAAATCTCGTTTTTTTAGAGTTTGAATAAATAGTTCTTTTAAAAATCGAATGAAATTAATTAAACGGATTTTTTCTAATTTTGTTGCTTACTAAAATGATGTCTAACTTATATAAGGAAATCCAAAGAAAATATTAAATAAGAAAATAAAAATTATTGCAAAAATCACAAATGGACTATTGGCTACTTTTAAGGATAAAGCGAACAAGGGCACCTTCCAACCCATGACAAAACGTCATTGTCAGATTTAAGACCAGTACACGAATCATTTGAACTTATTAGATTTGATTAATAATAATTAATTTTCTTGATGAGTAATAGGTTTCATATTGAAGATGTAAATAATCATGTAAGTCATTAGAAAAGACTCCATCAAGTATTCAAGGGGTCGGTGGAATGACGACACAAATAACCATAGGAACCACTCACAAATGATTATCTTACATTCAAAGTAGAAATTCCGATTCTTTATTATGCTGGTGTTGCAAAGAGAATGCTAATTTTATGTCTTAAATCTATTTTATAGTCTAAGTTAAGGGTTACATTAAAAAAATGATACTCATGAATTTGTTTTATTTGACTGTTGATAAATAATAAAAAAATTTAGAATTGCAAATCATTCCTTAGACAAATTTTTAGTGAATTCTAGTTTTAATAAACCTGTTGAATGCAGATAAATGAAAATCATAAATGTAAATGAAACAATACCAGTTTATTCAATCAATTAAACACCTTCCTCTAAAATACATCACTTTTGTTTCTTATTCCTTCATATGTATGTAGTTATATACGATCAATCACTATCTCTTATTAAATTAATTTGTGTTAAACAAAAATTTTTTGATAAAGCGACTGACTTATCAAATTCTCATACTTTTAACTTTCTCCTTGTATTTTAGAAGGTAAACAATCAAATTGTTTTGAAAAATGAAAAGTGAAAAGCTTTGCAATTGAAATTCTCAGATTATAGGATTAAAAGTTAATCAAATATGATTCTTTAAAAGCGGCCATTTATTTTTAAAATTATTTGGCAATGTAAATTTCTTAGCTGACTTTCTCATTCCATTTTCCATAATAACTTTCCCTTGAAATATATTTATCAAAAGTGATTCATTAGCCCCTTTCTCCTTATCTTGTTATTTCATAGTTTTTAATTATTTCATGATCCCAATTATGCTGAGTGCTTTGATCAATACAGCATACTACCATTTTCCCAGACTATTTGACAACAAAGAGGTCGTTCTTGACTGCAATGGCACAGTAAAACCAACGTTTACAACTTGCTTCAAAGGATTTAGAGATAATAATGATGATTTCACAGAAAAAATAAAGAAATTGGTTAATTACAATAGCAAATATTGTGAGAAACTTGGTAGCGAACGGAACAAAAATGAATTAGTAATCATAAGAGAAATAATCCCTAACATAAGCTTAAAGGAGAATGCTTTATATGTCTTCGTTCAAGATTCGACAAATTCGTACAAAGCCGTATTTAATCATTATAAGAAATTCATTCTCAACAAGGATTATTTTACAATAATAATTTCTGAGCATGCTTTATTTTTTCTAGAAAGTTTTTTAGAAACTCAAAATAACTCATCGATTGGAATAAACATGAAAATTCGCACAATTCAGAATTACATGGAACTTCTGATTCATGTTGTAATTTGTCTTTTTTTTATGATTTTTTTCCATTGGCTTGCTATCCTAACTGTCGACTACATATCAAAATTTGCACCTTTGTTTGCAGACTTTAATATCGTATCTTCTGATGTTGTTAAATTTAAAACTTTAGAAAATCCAGATTCAACTGTGTGTTCTATATGCTTCGAAGAATATATCGGTGAAAATGATGTTAGAATTCTAAATTGTAAGCATTTCTTCCATCCCACATGCATCGAGAGATGGTTAATTGGCCATTCCAAGCAATGTCCTTGCTGTAGGAGTAATATCGAGATTGACGAAAAGATTTAATTAATAAATATTTTCGAATGTACTAAAAAATTCAACAAAGAATTTATTTAATGGGTAATATATTAATCATCAACTACTCTTTGATTGATTCCGTGTCAAGTCTCTTATCTACACCCAATGATCTGTGCACTAACTGCTCAAGACTCACAAGGTTGTCCGTCTCTGCAATGTACCCAGAGTCTTCTTGAGTACAATAGACTGGATGTACGCTTTGACTTTTGGCTCAATTCCTATCTCCTTACTATATTTGTTGTGGTATTTCATTACCAGCCCTTCCCAGGTCATTACGTATGGAATTATATTCACTCTGTACTTGTAAATGAATGACAACTCATTTGCTATTAAATCGTATTCTCTAGTTTTTTCATTTTCAACTTGAGTTAATAGGTCAAGATTGGTGATTCCAACCTCGATCAGAGTTATTTCATTTTATCATGTAAGAAGATATCTAGACTATCATGTTGTAATTCCTGTATCTACTCGAATCTCGATATTTTCATTTGCTACAACTTCTTGAACGGAATGGGATTTCAATTTTCTTGTCTTCTTAATTCCGAATCTTCTACACAGTGATAAATGTATGCATCTTAATACTTCATTATGCCTTCTCATGTAATCATGACCTAGCATGTGGTCGCACTTAGTGGCAAGATGATCTACTGTCTTTTGTACAGCTTGCAATGTGGGCATCTGACCTTTTCTCCAAAGAATATATTTCTATTTTAAGGAAGCAATAGGCTTCTTCGTCTCTTGACTTTATATTTCCTTTGGTAAGCCATACTGAAGAATCTTTAATGGAGGCAAGTTCATGATCACAGACCCTAAACAACCTTTCGTGAAGTTGTTTTCTTTTAATGTCGGCCATTAGGGATTTAATCTGTGATTCATAAAGAGATTCTTTGGTAATCTCGCCTTCTGTAATGTACTTCAGTTTTATGTATTTGTCAATGGTTGAGAGATGTGTCTTATTGTCTTCTTCTACCTTAATTATGGCATTACGCCTTAAGGAGATATTTCTTGATTTTTCCAGGGAATTCTTTAATTGGAGGAGCATACTCTCACTCTTATGCTCAATTTTGGACATTCCTCTTCCCATCATTTCTCTTGGCAAATACAGCCTTTCTTTGTTTGCTGGCTGAAAGTGGAATTTGTATTCCATTAGTACTTTCCTGATGGATTCATCGAGTTTGACATATTCTTCTGGCTCAAGCTTTAGTACTCCTACATGGTAGTTAATCACAGACACTGCATGCTCATTTATCGCTTTGAATAAATTCTTTGCATTCAGTTTGCTTTCACACAAATTCTTGACTCTCTTTAAAATTTAATTTCTTACTTTTTCAAAAGAATCTTTGGATATTGTGCTACTAGCTGTCTCAATAATTCCCAAGTATTTGTAGCTTTCTTTGCCTTCCAAAAACGTAGCATCTGATTCACAAACTTTGCTATTGGTTGCGGATTTGGTCTTATTCATTTCCAAGCCAATTGCTTTAAAGAACGATTTTGTCTCATTCATCATTCTTTCAAGTTCTTCTTCAGATTCAGCAAGTAATTTCAAATCGTCAATGAATAAAAGGTGATTTGTAATATACATATCAGATTCGGTTTTAACACCGACTTTCTGATATTTGGAATTTAGCTTTCGGCTTAGTGGATCCATGCATAATACAAATAAGAGAGGGGACAGGCTGTCTCCCTGTAGAATTCCTCTCTCCAACCTTTTCTCTAAGAATTGATTCACCATTAAATCTAAAATCAACTTTCCACCTTGAAATAGTGTCTTTAAGGAAGCTTGTGATCCACTCAGGGAATTTCAGGCTCTCTATACATTTGATAAGGTAGTCGTGATCAACCGAATCAAACGCCTTTTTGACATCTATCCAAGCAGTTTTTAAAGAGTTGGAATGCTCTTTGTTGATAGCTAGATTTAACAATGCTTGCTCTTTTGCTCCTTGGACCATTCTTACAGTTCCGAGTTGGTTTTCACTCAAGAGACCTCTAAACTCAACAATGTTTTGCATTACTTGC
>JBAMBD010000286.1:0-229162 GCA_037043625.1 Drosophila melanocephala
AGTATTAAACGAATGATTACCGACAATATATAACTATGAATTTGTATATAAATTCATCTTCATTTTCGAAGTGATAAATCATAAGGGAATGTCAATTTGTGCGATAGACTGAAGTTTAAGACTCAAATGATTTTAATAGAATTTTTTCAGGAATTTATATATTTGATATCTAAAAAAGATGTGTTTGGAAAATAATGAACGCATTGAATATGAAAAAGAAAAACAAAGAAAGAAGCAGAAGAAGTGAAGATTGAGGAAATGGAGAGTCTCCCAAGGACACCATCTGATCTGAAAGCTAGCATCTTCGACTTCTTTGGAAGTCCTAATCAACGATATCAAGTCGTGTGATCCTGGATAGCCAAAGGAGTTTTTCTCTGCTGTGCAAAGAAGATTTAGAAGGATGCCTAGATTCGGCTGGTCCAGAGCTCTAACTGTCTTCTGTGGTAAGTTCCAGAAGAACATATCCCTAGAGGAATTTAAAAGGATGGCTGTCTCAAAGCGTCCTGATAGATTTGACGGAGACACAATCAAGCGTATCAAAACGATTGAAAATCCGTTAGAAATCTGTAATCTGACCAATGCAAGATCCGAAATTCGGTTAAAGGATGCATTCCTCAAGTTCAAACGAGAGGATGCGTCTACCGATGGATGAGCAAAAGGACGAGGAAGATACCTAATGAGAATGGGGATCGACAGCTATTAGAGTCTCTGATTCTAATAGTTGGCGACTATGTTCGAAGTAAGCCCCATACGAGTATGACAGAAATCGCAGCGACCATCAGGAGTGCACAGATGGCCTACGAATTAGAGAGCATGAAACCCCGGGCACCCTCTAAATGGAAAGATAGTATCTATAAAAAGATATTAAATCTTCAAGTTCTTAGTGATTTACTTGGTAAGTCACAAAAGAACGAGAAGCTATCCAGAGAGGACAAGAGAAAATGCCTGACATTTATGAGTCAGGAAAAACTCAAACTGGGGAATTCAATGGACTGTACTGAGGCAATTTCTCGAATCATGGAAAAAGTCTTGATCTATAAGAAAAAGATGGAAATGCATGAGAAGAGAAAAGACTTCTCCAAAGCCAACCGATCCTTTGAACTCTATAGAAGACAATTCTATAGAAGTTTATCTGGTGAGGTGACCAAGGAAAGTAATGTCCCAGTTCTCGAAGTTAAAGACTATTGGTCCAATATGTGGATCAAGTCTGAGACTGAGAGAAGCCAAGATCAATTCGAAGATTATCTGAGAGAGCATGTAGATGGAGATAGGAAATTTGACAACTTCCCCTCCTTTTAACAGTTCCAGAAGACCATCAGCTTTCTTCCAAATTGGAAAGCTGCTGGTCCAGATGGAGTCTATAATTTCTTTATAAAGAAATTGACACCTCTTCATGAAAGTCTATATGAGATAATCAAAGGCATTTGTGTGAATTCTAAATGTGAAGATGATTGGTTTTACAAAGGTATCACATACTTTATTCCCAAAGGAGATCCTCAAACAGGAGGAGACTTCAGGCCTATAACCTGTATGTCGAATCTATATAAACTCACAACTAAATGTGTTACGCAAGTAATGCAAAACATTGTTGAGTTTAGAGGTCTCTTGAGTGAAAACCAACTCGGAACGGTAAGAATGGTCCAAGGAGCAAAAGAGCAAGCATTGTTAAATCTAGCCATCAACAAAGAGCATTCCAACTCTTTAAAAACTGCTTGGATAGATGTCAAAAAGGCGTTTGATTCGGTTGATCACGATAACCTTATCAAATGTATAGAGAGCCTGAAATTCCCTGAGTGGATCACAAGCTTCCTTAAAGACACTATTTCAAAGTGGAAAGTTGATGTTAGATTGAACGGAGAATCAATTCTAGAGAAAAGGCTGGAGAGAGGAATTCTACAGGGAGACGGCCTGTCCCCTCTCTTATTTGTTTTATGCATGGATCCACTAAGCCGAAAGCTAAGTGCCAAATATCAGAAAGTCGGTGTTAAAACTGATTCTGATATGTATGTTACAAACCACTTTCTATTTACTGATGATTTTAAATTACTTGCTGAATCTGAAGAAGAACTTCAAAGAATGATGAATGAGACAAAATCATTCTTTAATGCAATTGGCTTGGAAATGAATAAGACCAAATCCGCAACCAATAGCAAAGTTTGTGAATCAGATGCTACGTTTTTGGAAGGCAAAGACAGTTACGAATACCTGGGAATTATTGAGACAGCTAGTAGCACAATATCCAAAGATTCTTTTGAAAAAGTAAGAAATGAAATTTTAAAGAGAGTCAAGAACTTGTGTGAAAGCAAACTGAATGCAAAGAATTTATTCAAAGCGATAAATGAGCATGCAGTGTCTGTGATTAACTACCATGTAGGAGTACTAAAGCTTGAACCGGAAGAATATGTCAAACTCGATGAATCCATTAGGAAAGTACTAATGGAATATAAAGTTCACTTACAGCCAGCAAACAAAGAAAGGCTGTATTTGCCAAGAGAAATGATGGGAAGAGGAATGTCCAATATTGAGCATAAGAGTGAGAGTATGCTCCTCCAACTAAAGAATTCCCTTGAGAGATCAAGAAATATGTCCTTAAGGCGTAATGCCATAATTAAGGTTGAAGAAGACAATAAGACACATCTCTCAACAATTGACAAATACATAAGACTGAAGTATAATACAGAAGGCGAGATTACCAAGGAATCTCTTTATGAATCACAAATTAAATCCCTAATGACCAACATTAAAAGCAAACAACTCCACGAAAGGTTGTTTAGGGTCTGTGATCATGAACTTTCCTCTATTAATGACTCTTCAGTATGGCTTACCAAAGGAAATATGAAGCCAAGAAATGAAGGAGCTTATTGATCCTTCAGGATAGAAATATATTCTTTGGAGAAGAAGTCAAGTGCCCACATTGCAAAGCTGCGCCAAAGACAATAGATCATCTTGCCACTAAATGCGATCGTATGCTTGGTCATGATTACATGAGACGGCATAATGAAGTATTAAAATGCATACATTTATCACTTTGTAGAAGATTCGGAATTAAGAAGACAAGAAAATTGAAATCCCATTCCGTTCAAGAAGTTGTTGCAAATGAAAATGTCGAGATTCGAGTAGATACAGGAATTACAACATGATAGACCAGATATCTTCTTACATGATAAAAATAAGAATGAAATAACTCTAATTAAGGTTGGAATCACCAATCTTGACCTATAAACTCAAGTTGAAAATGAAAAAAACTAGAAAATACGATTTAATAGCAAATGAGTTATCATTGATTTACAAGTGCAGAGTGAATACAATTCCATACGTAATGACCTGGGAAGGGCTGGTAACGAAAGTCGAAGCGTACATCCAGTCTATTGTACTCAAGAAGACTCTGGAGTCTATTTCATTTGAAAAACGACGAAGTATTGAAGAGGCGGACAACCATGTGTGTCTTGAGCAGTTAGTGCTTAGATCATCAGGTGGAGACAAGAGAACCGACACGGAATCAATTAAAGAGTAATCGATAATCTTTAGATTACCCATTAAATAAATTCTTTTAGCTTTTCTTAATGAACTTGTTCAATAAAGCTCCTATTTTTTTTAAATATTTTTTCTTTGTTAGTAATTATCAAAAGTTGCTTCGAAGTCAACCATTAAATTAAAAACAATGGTGCATGGTTTAGTTATAATGAATATTGTCACTGGTTGAGAAAGAAATATTTTTTTATTGTTTTTCTCTTTCAACAGAACTAGAATCAAATCTATTTATTAAATGATTTTTCTTGATTATTTTTTGCCAAAATGATTAATTTGATCAATTGGATGATTTTCTCCTGTCTTTCGAATTTTGAAAGAGAGACTTTTCGAAACAAAATGAGCTTGATTCATTGAGTCGTATTTCACATCAATAATTTCATTATTTTCTTTTCTTTTCTTTGCTGAAAGAAGTATTTTTTGATTGGAATTTGATTTTTGTTTGATTGCCGGTTTATTTATATTATAAATTCCATCACCCCATGCGTTGTAAAAGAATTGTCAACATAATTGCATATTTATGTTTCTGCAAAGCCTATATAGCAACGATATTATTTAAAGGCGATGAAGTAGGATCATATCCACATGAAAATATTATCCAGATTCCAATTATTGATCCGGAATCGTATTACAAGCGCCTTACTTCGAAGTGGAAAAATTCAGACTCGATTAAAAAATACAATAATGAATCAAAAAACTATCGCCTATCAAATATATATAAAGAAGACTTTGATATAGTTTACGGACTGTGCTTTGATGATAATGTAAAGTTTTTTAATTTGAAAGAATTCGTCTATATTTGTCTTAAATTAGATGTTTGTTTTTTTTTTTATCAAATTACGGAGATAAGTTTAACAATAAGTTGGGAGAAAATTTATCAAAATATATTTTTGAGAATGAAGGACTTTTAAGAGAGTTGTACATGCATAAATTCTCTAGTGTTGAAAAATTGATTCTCGCCAAAATTTTCGTTTATCAAATTACTACGTCTGGATGTTGCCTGATGATAGATAAGAAGACTTTGGAAATAGTTATAGATATCGGAATTGAAGACATTGATGAGTCAAACGTAATGGCCATGTTGCCCTTTTTTAAGAAATTGCATATTAAAAGTGGTCTTTTTGATCTCCCTGGAAGTTGTGGCATCCTGCAGAAATTATTAATTTTTTTGATTGTTTTCGAGTTTGAGCACTTGATTGTAAGTTGTAATTGGGAATTAAAACTAAGTGACTGTGTCAAATTTCAAAATGAGATTTTAAATATCCAAGGATTAGAGTCAAAAATAAACTCGGTTGAAAATCAAATCTCTCCAACGAGTTTCTAAAGACAGAGAAGTATTGTAAGATTGAATGGTTTATCATTTCTTGGATTTGAAATTGACTCATCGATATTCATATTTTTCTTGAACCTGGCAGAGAAAATAAAGCCTGAAACGAGAAGATTAGAATTTAGAGTGAAAGAGAGATCAATCGTTCCCTTTATTGATCTGCTCACCAGACTTAAGAAATTAGAGGTGCTCACTATAAAGAACATAAAAATTGAAGAAAATGAGCTGAATGCCATTCAAACGAATTTATTGCATCTTAGAGAATTGAGATTTGATTGTGATGGTTTCGAAGAAGATACTGCAATGTACTTCAAGAATCTAGTTAATTTAAGAGTATTAGAAATGAATACTGATTTGGAAAAGGATCCATTTTTTGTGCGTTCACCTTACGAATTAGAGCCTACGTGTTTGAATGAAAAGATTTTTTCTGCTTTGGTGAAAGCCATTCCTAGAATTAAAACTCTTAAGGTTCAAAGCTCTCCACTTTGGAGTATAAATGCATATCAACTCACAGAACTTAAATATCTCAAAGAATTCGCATTGAATGGAATGCCAACAAGTAGCTCTTTTCAATTTAGCTTATTTAAGGAAATGAAAAGGCTTAGACAATTGGAAATTTCATTGAAGTGCTTGGAATTGATTCAACCTTCGAAATTACCTGATATTTTAAATTTGAATTTTTTCATGACAATTAAAAAATTGAAAGTTTTGGGAGTAATGAGGTTTGATACGGTCTTTAAATCTCTGATGCAGAAGTTACCTAGTTTAAATGAATTTCAAGGATGCATATCAAGGCCATTATCTAGGAATAGACCTTTCAAGCATTGTATGCCGGTTTTACCATATGTCGAGAAATTCATCTTAAGACACAATTTCTCCAATGTAAGGAATTTAGCCGATTTTATTGAGAAAATTCCAGAAGTTAGAGAGCTGCATATATCTTGTCGTGGAAGTGTAAAGGATATATTTTTGGTTGTGTCAAGACTCATAAATTTGGAGATACTAAATATAATCGTTATTCCTGTGCCTGAGAATTTAAAGATACGGTCAGCTTTCCCAGATCCCGCTTTCTATCAAGAATACAACACATTTTCTGTAATAAAATTTTTAACTACTCTAAATATTAAGTGTATAGAACTGGGCTTTGAAACTTTAGAGATATTCGATAAGTTACCAAATTTGAGAATTATTAAGATACTCAGCTTTGATGATTCTGTCTTTAAAAATAGAAAGAAAACTCAGAACTCAGAATTTTTAGCTGGTTTGTTGCCCAAAATACAAAATGTGATCTCACTAAGCATGTCACTAGATCCAGATCTTTCCATACACATTCGTGAAATCTTTAAAGAGAATACAATGTTAAGATTTTTGAATTTAGGTGGTGGAATGGGGAGCAAGAGATCAAATGGCAGTTTTATTAATTGTGAAGAAAATTAGATATCATAGTTTAGACTTTCTTCCTCATAAGTATCCTTTTCAAAGCTTGGTTATATCAATTATTAATAGTACTAGGAATCAGGTACAATAACAATTGATTTGTGGATGGATTCACAATTGGTTTCTATAAGAAGAATAATATAAGATAGGTCCAGAATTTAATAAAATAAATCTTATGGGAATAGGGTTTCTAGTCACTATTTGATTAAAGTATAAATTTGATCTTCAATTGTTTCATATATTTGAATAAATCAGTTAACAAAAAATGCCTTTTTTTATTTTGGCGATAAAGTATGCCAATTAGATCAAATATTTTTATTAAGAGGCGTAGATACATTGGAATCTCGTTGGCTACAAAACCTTTATTATTTACATGCAAGAAATGCATTTGGTACTCTTTCTTTATATTAATTATATTATCAATGAAAAATATGAGTTTGGAAACTATGGAACACTTTGAATTAGAAAATGAAAATCAAAGAAAGTAACAGAAGAAATGAAGATTGGGGAAGTGGAGGGTCTCCCCAAGACACCTCCTGATCTGAAAGCCAGCTCTAAGACTTCTTGGAAGTCCTAATCAACGATTTTAAGTCGGATGATCATGGATAGCCAAAGGTGTTTTTAAGGTTGTGCAAAGAAGATTTGGAAGGATGCCTAGATTCGGCTAGACCGAAAAAAAAAACGAAACAACTAGAAGCGCTTGTACCTCTATAGAAGGAAATTTTAAACCTCCTACTGAGGTCCTGGGCACTTAGAACAAATACTAAGCACACTCTTTCGAGCTTCGGGCAAGCCCTTTTTTATGCATGCCGCGCACACACACGCATGTAAACCATCCGCCCACCTTCCCTTTTTTCGGGATTTTTCTTTTTATGAGTCGGCTGGCTGTGGCGTGACGTTCTGATATAAATTGCTATTGGTTTCACACACATGCGTGTATTACTTATCCGGGCAGCCACGAAAAGGCTACAGTCATCCGTCTTATGACATATTCTGTCTAGCCATATGATCTTATTTAATAATTCATCTCATTCAGATAAATATCATTGAATTCTTATCTTTGGACAGGAGGCTCTAATCTCATTTAAATCCAGACATCTTAAATACCTTCCAGTTGCTTCCTTTTTTGTTTGTATTATTTTCTTTTTTTGGATGAGAGCGTTTGAACTATTCAGCATATCGGATCCTGGATTCAAAAAGAACTCGAGAAACCACGTAACAAAGATAGAATCTGCCCAAACTATCATGCTATAAAAAGGACAGTTGATCATTTACCAAACAAACGTTACAAAATTTTAGTCTTTGATTTTCAAACAAGCACAAGGAATTCGAAGATCTTGGAATCGCCATCATTTAGGAAAAAATCTGGTTTGAAATCAACCAGGAAACTAAAGATCACACTCAGTCTAAGAATTAGTAGTGCATGAAAACTTCGTAACTTGATTGATACCAGACTTAAGAAAGAAACAAATCCTTAATAGAGCAGATTTATTCAAACATAAGGAGAACAATAACAAGATAGCATTGATAGAGATTTGAATAACTAATCTTAGATATTAAGTCAAGTTCAAAATGTGAAAACCAGCGAATGTAACTTAGTAGCCTTCTCTTTAATTTTAAATTCATAGACAAAATTATTTTTTATGTTGATCAAGGAAGAATTAGTTATCCAAAACAAAGGAAACGTTGTAACAAGATTATAGTCAAATAGAAGTTGAGGAAAACTTCCGGTATATGTACTTGAGAAGACATTCAAAGAATTCCTTTTGAACGAAGATGAGGATTGAAAGCAATAATATTCATGAAGAATACACATAAAATCCTAAAGATTCTAAACTGGTAATAATTTTGGCTTCCAGTAATGAGTATAAAAGCAAACCATCAATTAAATTCATTGTTGATTTCTATAGAAAAAAATGTTTCTCTATTTTTTATTTGTTTGATGTTTTTAAAATTTTTTATTTATACTTTTATTTCTAAAACTAGTATTTTGAAATATGAAAATACAAACATGACTTCTTTCAATATTACTTGAAATAGTTTGGTGTCATTCCCCAATAAATTGACTATGAAAGCACTTTTGCGAAAAATTGTTGATGAGAACAACATTATTGCAAAATTTTGTGGTATTAAATAAATAAAATGTGCAATTTATTCGGAAATCATAAATAATAAAGCATAAATACGCCAAAAAAATCTAGCCCATAAAGTTTGTCCAACTATTGTTGCTGATAAGTCAAATTGTCTTTGCAGTCTCGGAAAAAAATGCAAAGCATTTAGAGATGTGAGGACTTCCATCTGACGAACCTTCAACAGGCTTTGTATGAACTTTATCAAAAATCCAACTTCCAATGCAGATTGTGAAACAAAGAAGTGCCAAAAGATTATCGCGTTGCCCACCACTTCGTATTCCTTATCCAGAGTGATGAACTTTTAGACTACTCTGGAAAGATTTGCAAGTCTGTATTGGAAGCCCTGTATGCAAATTTGAATGATCTTCCCAATGCCAAATCAATTTCCCAGCTATTTTCATTCTTCCAAAATACTGATCAGCTTGAAAAAGCTATTCTGGCTATTGTTGACACAATGATGAATGATGTTTTAGTCTGGATACAGGAGATTATAGTATCTAACAATCATCCGATGGAACATCAAGTAAATACAAACTCAGCTATTCCTATTGCTAAATATTCGATATATTCAACGTATATTCCTGATGTATCCTTCAGAGCTTTGATTAATGACCTCACTGCTGGTTCGGTTTCAACAGTGAAGAGATATGTTATTGCGTAGAATACAGCGAAAAAGTTCGAATCGTCTGAATGCTAAGACTGCTTTTATCATGTCTTAATTTCTATCTGGTAATCTTCTAATTCTAGCAGCTTTTCACCAAACATGAATCTTTTTGTTAATTTATTTAATTTTTAGCTAACTACCTCCATTTCTCAAAACAATCAACTAACCTGTGTCTATAATTCATATATCTGATTTCAAATGGACTCGCATATAAGAATCTATTAATACTTTCCGTTTATAGTCAAAGCAGATTCGATGCCATTCATTTTTATTCAAAGTCAAAAGCAAATAACATTATTAGTTAAACCAAATGCCTCCATTTCCTTGAATAAATAATTGGTTTGACTCATGAACATAAAATTATAACTATTATATAATTCTTTTCAAAACAAACGCGGCTGCTGGGTTCATTATCTTACCGATAAGTAAATAATAATCTTCTTCGTCTTATTGATATCAATTCAAATTGATTATTGGTTAGTGTCACACCTTTTTAAGACGATTGACCATGATTTTTCTGTTCACAATTTTCTTGTTAGCCACTGCATGATAAAAATAGTTTGAAGATCTTTGTTCATTTTAAATTATTCTTATTTTTAATAAGACCTCAACTGGTTGTTAGCATTTCTTTAACATCCTCAAAAAAAAAGGTTCTTTTTTTTATGACTTCACATTGGAATATCTAATTTTATTTATTGCTTTACGATACCAACTCTGTAAATTACTCTTTCATTAGCAAGTCCATATTCTTCTTGAATATTTGAAAATTTCTAAATATTTAAATATAATATGTATTATTAGACAGAATCTGTCGTGAGGGGGATGACTGTAGCCTTTTCGTGGTTGCCCTGACAAGTAATACACTTATGTGTGTGAAACTAATAACATTTATATCAGAACGTAACAGCCGAGTCATAAAAAGAAAATTATTTCATTTTTATGGTACAATTAATAGTTTTCTTGAATGGCACCCGGACATATAGGTTTAACTTCTTAGCCACTATCGCTTTATGGGTTATTTAATTAGCATTAAAAATTGTTAAACATCTTATCATTATTTATTTAATAATGATTAAACCAGGATTTATTAACGTTCTCAGATAATTTTTATGTCTAGAAAAAAGAAATTGTGATTTGTTGGTATTTTGATTAGGGATTGGTGTGAGATTATACCAAGCATGATATTGCATGGCTGTATCAAATATCAAGCACAAGAGAATCTTATCTGTCATCAATAAACCAACCTTACCATCCGATTCTTCGTTATCAGTTTTTCTATCATCACATATTCAATGACTGATTTTTAGTCTTGTAAAAATATACAAAAGTTAATTTGTCTTCACTATATTGATATAGCTGGTGAATGATTGGGAAACCCCTTATTTTCAAACAGATTGCTAAAAAATCATTCTAAATTCGGTTCAATCCTAATCATACCCTATTGGATCGCAGTAGTAAATACATGCTTTATATATCCTAACTGAAATGGTTTCAAGCCCATTTACGAACTCTTTCCTTATAGAGCATTACACGACTCGATCATGTGTCATAAATGCTTGTGCACTACATCTTCATTTCCCAAAAGCATACTTGTTTTGCGAGCAATTGCAGACTTTCGCTTTTCGGATAATTAATTAAAAATTTGAAGGAGTTAATAAAGCGATCACAAGGTTTTAAAAGAATCCATAAATTTCGGGACTCGGAAAAAATACTGTATCTCGGGATCTTATGCAAGCGAGATTCTTTCTCACTGTAGCTTGGTTTTACTTCTGACTTACCAAACTTTGATTAAATTGAGAAATAAGCAAAAATAGTGAATAAAGCAAAGTAATTCAAGAAACTAGCTTAGTCGTTTAAACACAAAAAACGTATTTGTTTAAGCTGTCCTTCTAGAGAATTTATTAAAGCCTCATAGCTTAATGGTGAAAGGTCTAAAGATGCGAAATAGGGCCCGGATCGATTTCCATACAGTCAAATCCTTGGATAGATGAATGATTTAAAACAAAATGGAATTCTTTGGCAGGTTACAGCACCTAGTATAAAGAATCTATAGTCACTGCATATCCTCGTTTATAAAATACGTTTGCTCATAACCTATGTGTTGATTACTTCACATCCATATAGGTTTAACTCTTTAAATAGGATTTACTATACCAAAGGGATATTTCTTGACATTAAACAACAAATCATGGTAACTAATGCCAACATTCCCTTAATTTTAGATCATAATTAGTATTGAAAAACAAGAATTTATTATAAATACTTATTCTTACTTGGATTTCAATGTAAAAATCTCTTCAAAACAAAACAAGCGGCTTATAAGTAGCATGGTTATTGGAGAATCCAGAAAATTATATATTGTGAAAATATGTGCTTACAAAAAATTTTAAAAAAAATTTATGTTTAATTAATAAAAATAATCATGGGTAAGAAATTTTAATTCAGGATATATCAACGGAAATTGAAAGATTGATTAAATTCGTTCCAGTCATTTTTAAAATATATTATTTCTCTTCCGTTGAGGCCTCGTCATCCATTCTTTCATCCTTTGCCATCTTTTTATAGTTTCCTCGGCCTTTTTTTAAGTTCATTTCTGGAAAAATCCCTTCCTTTATATGCTTGAGCTTCAAAGTCAATCTTGGACCTATTTCTCTTAAACATACCTTAAATTTGTCTTCTAGATCCTCTGTAGAGGTGCAAAAGTATCTGATATAAATCAAGTCATCTTTGAAATTAATATGCAAAGCTCTACTGAACCCAGCTGTATTTTTGCCCATATTGTCGAAGATGTGTCTAAAACTGCTTTTACCTTCTACGGTTATAAAGGCAGGCTTTTTGTAAAGATCCAAGTTGAAATTCTTGAAATTATCTTGATAATTTTCAATAGAAAAACTGTAAGTTGGCCCTTTAGGCTGCACTGAAATAGAAATGGAATCTTTAGAAATATACACTATCTGTTTGGTTAATAACTGATCACACACATCGAGAACATCCTGCATCTTAGGATTTACATCAAGTTTGCTTAAACTGTTAGGTGAAAAGATTCTTCTGAATTGCTTGCAAATCTTTTCGGTTAATTTAGAAGGATCTCTCACCGTCATTGTTAAAATGTTAGTTAGTTCCAATGATTTGATCTTTTGCTCATCAATTGTTTTCTGCCCTTTGAATCTATTTTTTATTTCTTCTCTTCTGCTTCTCCTGGTGGATTTTAAGGGGCTCTGGACTGCATTAGATTTTGAATCAACTTTGCTTGTCTTTTTGTTTGCTTTTTTCCTAAAAGTTTTGATCATTCTGGTCAAATTTAAGCAAGAATTTTAATGTGATAAAAAAATTTTATTTTTCAGAATATATTAAAATCTAAGTCATTGTCAAAGAATTGTCCAGGAAGGCTTTAACTAAAATATGCATTCGAGAATATCTGGATATAGGTTTACGATACGATATCTATGTGATTCTTGAGCAGATGTTGCACAGGTCATCGGGTGTAAACAAGAGACTTGACACGGAATCAATCAAAGAGTAACTATTAAATTACCCATTAAATAAATCCTTTCTATTGATGTGGTATCTACTTATATGGTCTTTGTCTATCCTTGATACGAGAACTTTTCATTTGGTAGGGTAGCCTAGTTTTCTCCATCCTAGTGAGTTTTTAGCAACCAGAGATTCAGTTGATGTTTTATCTTCATTCAAGGGCTGTTTGTAGGTTTGACAATCAAGCAGTATTCATATAAATCAGATGTTCTACATTGCATGATAGAATGTATAGTGTTCTTTACAACTATTGAAGGATGTTTATTTAGGTTAGTTAGTCACACGATAGAATAGTAAAGGAGGATGTATAGAACTGATGGTAAGTCGTTCCAAGAAGATCTCATTATATGTTTCCGGTAGCCGTTGTAGATTCTGGAGAAATTACACTTTGCTCTCGTGGTGTTTTTATCATCAGGTAGATTTTGTACTAAGTGGTTACATGGTATTAGAACGGTGAGCACGATAGGGAAAATATATGTTTGATTTATTGGTGCTGCACTAGATCTATCTTCACCATCTTCTATCCTATAATTGTATCCAACTTGTGTATTTTATCATTCCGGATGTAGATATTATATAAGCGAAGAATTTAATTATTAAATGTATTGATGAGGTTCTTCTGAATGTAATAAATGCAAAAACCAATTCAAACTTGTAAATTAATTGTGTCAACTGATAAACAAATCGAAGACTTAAGTAAATACTTGCATTCAACCAACAGAGGTAATTATTTTACTTGGCCAGAACATCAAGGACAAATATTTCTAAACGAAAAGTGCAGAATAATCAAGAACTCAATGGCACAAATAAAAAGTTAGAGATTCTTCACTGAACCGATGCGGTAAATATTGTTTACGGGTATTTCATAAATCCACTTCTTTTGGTATTTATGTATTTATTTAAAAAAAAAAAAACGAAACAACTAGAAGCGACTGTGTCTCTATAGGAGGAAATTTTAAACTTCATATTGAGGTCCTGGGCACTTAGAACAAATCCCAAGCCCACTCTTTCGAGCAACACTTTTTTATCCATGCCGCTCCCGCATGTTGATCTCGCGATTATCATCCGCCCCACCTCCCATTTTTTCGGGGTTTTCTCTTTATGAGTCGGCTGTAACGTTCTGATATAAACTGTTATTAGTTTAACACACATATGTGTGTTACTTATCCGGGCAACCACGAAAAGACTACAGTCACCCGTCTTACGACAGATTCTGCCCAGGGATTTATTTTTTCATTTGTTGAGTTTGAGATGAATACTTAATGATAAGGTTTATTTCAAACTGTGAAAAAATTAATTTTGAACATAATGATTTGATCGAAAAATTATATCATCACCTTAGATAAACACATCATCATAAATTTCAAGGCTCACTCTTATCATACCTTGGTATTTGTGATAGTTGGAGATAAGTGAAATTTCATCTGAATAAGGACTGAGATCTTTCGGATAACCTTTGCATTCTAATTTTTTATACAACAATATTTGCATCTTTAAATCTTATTAATCTAATACAAGATTACTCTATAAGCTTCTCGCCGGCCATTATATTTCTCAAAGAAATATCTGTTTTTCTTCTAGGTTGTTGTGTTGGAATATTACGAACTGTCACCAATTAGTTCACTCAACAGGATAAAAGCACGAGTCTGAACTGGCATTGTTTTTTTTCACCACCACTGAGCTGAAAAGATTTCGATTAAACTTTACTGATTCAATTTTGTCAGTAGTCTAAACTAGGTGAAGTGTCATATTCTATGAAATAAATCTAAGGTATATGAGTGAAAATGCTATTTAAAGCCAGTGTCAAATGAGTTTCATACAAAACAATCAAATAGCTATAGAGTTGTCACCCAAGCAAATGAAATTTCTTTAGGATATTACGGTATATACTTATGGCCAGGCATAGTTTAGAAAAATCACGATCGACATGGCATATTTTGAAATCATAGTTCAGGAAAATCGTAGAATTGAAATGATGAGTACCTGATTAATCAACCTCAGAATTAAATAAGCCATTGACAACTATTCAATAAAATACTGTCTAGTTTATATTGCATTTATTTCATTGCCAATCAACCTTTGAGCCTCAATACATAGTTAAATACCTGAGTGCAATATCATTATGCTGATATCAACATTAATAAATATCAATTTATCGAAAATAAAGCTTTTTTAGTTGTTTCTACCATTCATTTCAATAAACTAAGAATTTGGTGTCGTAAAGCATCTGTCATATCCCTTTAATTTATTTATGTCGCTCTTCCTTCGCAATAATTACTTTTGGCGATTTTTGTGAAAGGGTCTTCGAGGAAAGTCAAGTCATAAATTAATTACCTAGGAATGTTACAGGCTGAAACATGAACAAAAGGTTGAGTCAGATGATAATTATTCGCTCGTTTCATGTAATTCTTCTCTTTTCACGAGTAATCAAAGATCTCCAAGACATGATTCATTCACCGTCAGTAGTTTACGATAGCGACTTCACATTTTCATTATTTAATAACGTTTAGGTTATTAAATTCCATGCCTTCAATAGACAAGGTTAAAATTTCATGACCATAAATTAATCTTCTATATGTGTTGGATAATACGTGTATGAGCCGGAAACATTGCTATTATCAAAACAAGTCTTATGAATATATTGCCTTATCCAGGCTGAGTGTTCATTTTTAGGTATAAAAACAGTTTCTTCAAAATGATCGAGTTGCATTTTTCACTATAGAACCATAAATTACGACACTTAATTCAAAATATTGCTCTTACTAAGCCTAATAGGCAAAATATATATTAAATTTGGCATGCCATTCACAAAAGTAGAATCAATTAATAACTGCCATAAGATTAGGTATAAGCAGTTGAAAATTATAACAGATAAGATAGATGATAATAACACCCGCATTGAAATACTACCTTGTTGAACATAGGTTTTCATGGCCCAATAGATTCAAGTTAACCTAACTTGCATGGCAGATTAATTTTCAATCTTAGAAATTATATTAAGGCAATAAACAACCCAACAACAAGAAACGACAAAATTAATTTAATCTAATGCATCGAAACAGGGACGGGTTTGTTTTATTTTAGTCTCAACGATGAGGATAATAAGAAGTATAGATTAATACAATCCAGATTTTAATGATAAGTCAAAATAATTAATTGAATTGTGAATGGTCCAGCATAACATCAAGCTGAGAAAGCTTCTTCGTATAGTCTTGTGGCATATTATCTACTTGATTGTGCAGAAACCTGCGTTTCAACTAAGAGTCTTTTGACTAGTTCGTTCTTAATTACTTTAAAGCTTTTATCAGGTATAAAAACACGAAAGATATCAGATTGTATTTGTCTGTAGAAAGACTAAATTTATTTATTTAGAGATATAGATGCAATCTTGTATGCGAGTATCTACAGTGCTTAGCTTTCCTACGTAGTCTGGACATAAAACATTTAGGGTTCCACTCATTACTGACAATTGCAGGACATGATTGGGCTTTTTTCAAATTTATAGTGTTCCATTTCACGCTTTTTACGATTTTACATGAACCTGACCCAAGTTTTCTATTGGACTGGATAGAGTGTTTAGCAACCCATTTAGCAATAATATATTTCAGAGTGTTCATAAGCTATAGATATATTATAGTGATGATAAAATGTGCTTTTTATATGATGGGCTTAATGACAGTAGTAACTGATATTTAATTAGAATGGATTTGATTTAAGATTTATTTAGAATTGGTCTTAAAGAACTATAGCAAAATGCTTTGAACCTTACATAAATAACATATAATAGAAACTCAAAAACCATAGTGAATTGAAATAAATTATTCAAGAGAATGGTAAAATTGTATAAACCCATAATTCTTTAAGTAAATAAACTACTATATCTGAGCCAATAGTGGAGTCGCTATGATTAGAACTTGATGATGGCAGCTACTTCATTGTACAAAGAAATTTGAATTAATATTCTTTTATCAATCTATTTTTCTTTAGATTCCTTTGACTCAATTAAATCAAGCCATGTTGGTTTATACATTATTTGATTATCCCTCTTTTTGTAGAAAGCCATGTTGGTTTATACATTATTTGATTATCCCTCTTTTTGTAGAATGCTAAGTTAATTCTTACGAAAGAGTTGGTAATAAACCTAATTTCTCATTTAGATTACACTAATATTCCTATTAGGAAAAGAGAAGTTAATCTTTCATCCAGACTATCTCCAAAAGTACATAACCTTTACTTCTGACCTCCTCTTCCATTATAGAACTCGAATTAAACATATTTATTAACTTCGATTTTTTCAATATTTTTAAAGTGCTTTGATATATGAAATTGATCAAAGTCAATTGAATTATTTTTTCTGATATTTAATTTATCTTTACAAGAATTTTTGGTAAAACCAATCAATTAGGTTAACATCTGCTTCAACAATCACATAAGAATATATTCAGATTAGATTGCTTTTCAAAAAATTCTAAGATTTACTCTTCATCATGGCTGTAAACAAATATTGATTTGAGTAATTTTATTTGTTACTTTAAATTAACAATTTATTGAAATATTTGATCAATATTCGAAATCTTTCAATTACTTACTTGAAACCTGAAACTTGAAATTAATGCTCATTCAAAACTCTAGGAAATATTGAATAAATTCACTCATTGTTTTGATACTGTCTTATCACTTCCCGTCTTTTAAAACTTTTCCATTGATTTGAACTCCTTAGAATTTTAAAAAAAGAAAAACACTCAATATTTTCATCGATCTATCACACCCTGTCTTAACAAATGACTCATACTCGTATAAATCCTATTGTTCTTGATCTTTTCCTTATAAAACTTCATTAACATTAAATAAATAACCGAATCTTTCTTCATTTAAGGATTTTTAGATAACAATTTTTATTGTTAACAAATGTCAACACAGTTTCCTATCAAATATTATCAACCTCAGAATTATATTCATTAAGATCAATTAGATTCAGTATGTCTGAGGAACTCCATCTTCTTTTAATTATCTGATTTAAAAATTTTAAAATATGAAAATAAAAATTTTTCGTTTCAAAAATCATTGAGAGAATTTTAATTTTGAGGTCTTAAATACAAATAGCTTTCTTAGAAATAATTACCCAAAATGACAGTTCCGACAACATCAACAAATAAACTGTTAAAAAATCAGGATTTTCCAGTAATCCCGTCAAAATGTATTTCGATTTCCAATCAACCACACCAATTGACCCAAGAGTGTTACAAGCCATGATTCCGTATGCAACATCTATTTTCGGGAATCCACACAGTAGAAATCATTCTTATGGCTGGGAAGCAGAGAAAGGAGTAGAAGACAGTAGGAAAGACATAGCAGAGTTAATAAATGCAGATCCAAAGGAGATAATATTTACAAGCGGTGCAACAGAATCAGATAATTTACTATTGAAAGGGTTTTCAGAGTATAATAACTACGATTTACACATCATTACCACACAAGTGGAGCACAAAGCAGTGCTAGAAACGTGCAGATATTTGGAAGACAAGGGTGTCGCCATAACGTATTTACCGGTAGAGCAGGACGGATCAATAAACATGCAGAAATTAAAAGCTAGTATCACACCAAAAACCAAGCTAATTTCTATTATGGCAGTGAACAATGAGATTGGTGTAGAATACCCTTTAGAAGAAATAGGTAAAATATGCAAGGAACACGATATTGTTTTCCACACAGATGCGGCACAGGCGTTTGGAAAGATTCCTATTGACGTTAAGAAAATGAACATAGGAGCACTCAGTATATCGGGGCATAAGATCTATGCCCCGAAGGGTATTGGGGCTCTTTACCTTAGAAGATCGCCAAGAGTTAGAATTTGTCCACTTTTCCATGGGGGTGGGCAAGAGAGAGGTGTCAGATCAGGGACGACGCCCGCGTTTTTGGCTGTTGGATTAGGGGCAGCATCTAAGATAGCAAAAATAGAAATGGATAAGGACTTGAAGCATGTAAGGCACCTAACCAACAAATTACATTCAAAATTAAAAATGAAATTGGGTGATGGAATTATAAAAAAAGGCGAGAAGACCATTCCAGGTTGTTTAAACATTTCCTTTCCGTATATAGAAGGGGAGGGATTGTTGATGAAGCTAAAGGACTTCGCACTGAGTAGCGGAAGTGCTTGCACTTCCGCATCTCTGGAGCCATCATATGTTTTACGGGCGATCGGAAAATCTGATGATTTGGCTCATTCTTCCATTCGATTTGGTATTGGTAAATTTACAAGTGAAACCGACATAGACAAACTGGCAGATCAAACTATTCGGGCCGTTGAAGAATTGAGGGAGCTGTCCCCATTGTATGAAATGGCCAAGGAAGGCATAGATATGAGTGCTATCAAGTGGTCTGCGTGAAATATTTTTACAAAAATTAATTAAATATAAAAATTTAAAGTTTTTAATTAATTTGTCGAATTAAGAATTCCTCAGTGTGAAAGTTGTGATTGGTAATTAGAGCCAGGTGAATTAATTAGAATCAAACAATGTATTCTCCATTTGGAGGGGAAATTAACCAGTTAGATCACTTTATTTATATTCAGTATAAATACAAATTCAAAATAAATATTCTGTAATTTTCAAATGAGTTATCTAAAGAAAATCAAGCCGGGTAGAATCTGTCGGGAGACAGATGACTGTAACTTTTTTATGGTTCCCGAGTAAGCATCATTCTTGTGTAAGTGAAACTAATAACAGTTTATATCAGAAAACCCCAAAAAAATGTAAGGTTAAATCGAGAAGTGGACGTAAGGTCAATCGAAATGCACAAATGAAAACCCCTTGCTCAAACGAGTGTTATTAGGATTTGTGTTGAGTACTCAAAATCTCGATAGAAGATTTGAAACCTCTTCCTGCAGATGCACCTAATTAATAAATCTCGCATTTTTGGCTCGGGGTTCGAATCCTTTTAGATGAAGTAATTTGGTTCTACTCGTAAAAGACATATAAAGCGTGTCCAATAAAAGTAGAACAGCTACTAATTAACTACAAAATTGTTGGCTGAAAACGTCCATGTAGAGGACTGTGTCTCGGGTTAAATAGATTATGTGGCTGTAGAATGTATTGAATAGAGCTGTGTCTCAGGTTAAATAGATTATGTGGCTGTAGAATATATTGAATATAAAAGTTTGAAAAGAAAATCGTAAAGCCTCAACGCAAGCATGCATTGTTCCTCTTGTTTCCAGTAATTCGGTATGAACGGTGTAGTTGGACATATGGTCCTCAGAATTTAGGATAGTGAGTTTACGTGTAAAAACCGGTTTAGTAACCATCCGACGGAGGAAATTGGTACCTTCAGTATTAGTATTTTTTTGATAATTTAAATGGACATCAATATGTTACAACCATTTTATTAGTGATAATGATGAGTATGAATGTTTTAATATCTTGATCTAATTTATCAATGATGCAGATTTGCCAAATGATATTCTACTAATTACAAACACATGCTCGTTTGATGTCTGGATTTTACACAGCTTTAGAGGTTTTTGACTCCAAATGAAATTTCTAGTGGAATTATAAAATAGCTACAAGAAAAACTCTAATACTTAAGGTACCAATTTCCTCCGTCGGATGGTTACTAACCCTTTTAATACACGCAAACTCCCCATCGAAAGTTTCGATTATAACCTGGCAAGTTTTAATTACTGAAAAAAAGAGGAACAATGCATGCTTTTCAAACTTTTCTATTCATTACATTCTACAGCCACATAATCTATTTAACCTGAGACACAGTCCTCTCCATGGACGTTTTCAGCCTACAATTTTGTAGTAAATTAGTAGCTGTTCTACTTTTATTGAGCACGCTTTATATGTCTTTTACGAGTAGACCCAAATTATTTCACTCAATAGGATTCGAACCCGAGTCTCAAGTTTTTCATTATTATCCGAAGTCAACTTCACACCTGTGCGTTTCGGAGACACATTTAAATTATCAAATTGGACACTCCAGAGACCCGCAGCTTAAAAATATAACTTTATAATTGTTAAATCATAGCTATCAAAATATGATGTATCTAATACTTTGCATCTAAAACGAGCCATTATAATTCATTTCACCTATTCTAATATAGATTCAATATCTCCAAACTTACAAAGATACTACTTAATACAATATTTCTGAGCACACCATGGCGCTCATTTAGTTATAAAGTCTCAGCAAACTATTTGAACATTAAATGGTATTTCAGTGCTAAAGAATATGGCTTTATTAAACTCACTACTTGAATTGCGTCAGAATTATTTGTTCAACTGATATTTATTAATTTATTTGCTTTTGTAGGTTTTTAATTGATTGTGCATTATCAATTACTAAAATTCGATTGGTTAAATTTCTTCTTGCTTAACTACAGCCTGATGATTACGAGGGAACCTATCATAAACTCTTTGCTTCTCATTCTCTTCAAACTTATTTATTATAATACCGTTGAGCAGCAAAGCTCTAACAACCTTTCATACTCTTATTAACCGACTTCCCATACCCATTTTGGATTTGATTACAGTGCCAATTCGGACAACATATCATTCCCCATACATTCAATGGCTAATAGTGAACCTTTCAGGTTATAGCAAATAGGAATTGACAAGTGACATTGATCTTATCCGCTGATTTTCTGCTGAAACCTGGCCATTTCCCTGCAAAGGTAAAAATGATTTTATTTCTCAACTCATCTTCTGAGATATTACTGCTGCCACCTACGATCCAGAATTCTAAACGGATTTCTCTCCTTTTATCCTAAGCTGACAATGTAGTAGTAAATGATTGGCATGTTCTTGCACTTTGGATTGCATTAAATACACTTGTTCATGTGTTCTTTTTTGAATTTATAATCTAAGACGCTCCTGCTTTTATTTTTAAAAGGATGCTGTAGCTTCAGTTTTAATATTTCTGAATTACTCTTTTTCATGATAGTATCGAATAGACGTCTTTTTTTTGTACAGGATTATCTATTTATAGCTTTTGAGTCAAAGTTGTGCAGATTTTGTCCGGATTTGTTTTTATGATTCAAAATCAACCGATGACCTTACATAATATATCTCATTTCAGTAGAAATGGCTTCATTTTTCATAGAATTCAGTACAATTTATTGCCTTTTTAATTTGAATCTGGACGATTCCTAATTCGAATAGATTCAGTTCCTATAATTTACCTATATCAAATCCAGCCAATTTCTTGAGCCCCATCACCTTTTTGCCTATCCATCTATCGGAAGACGCATTTATTCAAAACCTACCCCAACTGTTAATTATTAATATCTCTTTCACTGTATGTCTTTTTTAATATGTCAACCTGGAACTTGGACATACAAAAGAAATAGCAAGTTGATATTAGGTTTTAATCTTGCAGAATCAATAATCTATTATTACGGAATTTAGAGACTCTATTTAAGGTTATTGCTTGACTAAAATCTCGATTGACTCATTGAGGCTTCTGCGATTGCAATAATTTTTCCAATGGATCTTTTAAAAATGCTATTCTTGGGTCATTACATCCTAGATGCCAGGAAAAAAGAGGCTAGAGTTTTGAAATTCAACACCCAATGTCTTTTATTAAAGATCAAACCCGAAAGTAATAAAAGAAAATAATTTAATAAATAATCCTTCCCCTAAGAAAAATCAGAACAACATTCATAGATATTATTTTCAGGTGTGGCATTAATATTAGACTTATTAATTTTAAAAATGAGAGGACATCAATAAATAAAGATACAATCATTAAGAATATTTCTAAAATATGAGTCATGGTGTTACAATTTACTTAGAACAATGAATTAGATATTTGAAAAATTTTAAGTAAATTTTTATTAATTAAACGATTATTTAAAAATTTTGAGCCTTGAAAATTCATACCCTAATCCAGGCAAAATATGAGCTAGAATATGACAATCATTTTCAAATATTCTTTTTATACATATATGCTGAAACTGAACCTTGAAATCTGATCTAAATACACAAATGGACTGTTGCTTCCTGTAGAATATAACCATATGATTATTCATGGCATCAATAGCAAATGAAGAAGCTTTATCAATACCAGAAAACACTATGAAATTAGACACATCAAATTCACATTTGAAAATAAATACATCTAGTGTTTCACTGCACGAGTTGATTCTGTCATTCACTAAAATATAATCTCCATTATTGATCAATATATTTTCGTAATGAATTAATTCATATCCTTCAAAAATGGGAGCCAAATTTTCTCGGGTAACCAGCTTAGTGCACCTTCGATCAATGAATGGTCCAGAAACAATTTCATCTAAGATTTCTTGTTCATTATCTTCAAATTCCAACATTATTATATTTTCTTCATCTACCTTAATTTCCAAATCGTAATATGTGATATTTTCAGGAATAGTAAGCCCTAGTTCAATTTTTTTGACTGGGTTCTTTCTATTCGGAGAATTTATCCAACCAGTTATTGCCTTTCTACCATTTTCCAAACTAATATCCACCTCATGATAACTTTTATCACCAACTTCAAATATTACGATTCTGTTTTTTAATACATCAATTTCCTTATGAATGGTTATACAATCATTTTCTAACAATTTTAACTTGGCACTTTTGTGGTCTTCGATATAAAAAGTAAAAGCAAAGAGCCTTTGGTCGATCATATCATCATGGCATAACAGGTAATCCCCTTTGTTGTATCTTGATGCAAATATGGTATAGAATTGATCCTTTTCGGTTATAAGAGACTTGAAAATTTTGTCAAGCTCTTTCTTAAAGACATTCAATTCAGAATATTCATTTAGCTCGTCCGACTGATCAAAACTGAACAAATCAGTTTTAATTTTTTTCATACTTAACGAATCATGGAATTTAATTAATTTTTTCAACTCGGATTTCTCTAAAAAGTCGTCGACTATTAAATATTTAAAGGGTTTCTTCTCATTTGCAATCAAAACAAAATTTTCCATGGAGCTGAATCAGAATAAAAATTTTTATAAAAATTTATTAATAATCACAAATTATGCAGTTAGTGCTTAGATTAGCCGGTATAGATAAGAGAATCGACAAGGAATCAATCAAAGAATAACTATTAGATTTACCCATTAAATAAATTCTTTAATCACAAATTATTGAGTATGCCATAGGAGAGGTACATTGGACTTTAGAAAGGAACAAACAACATGCTCAATGAATACACGGGTCTTCTAGGCTCAACATTGAAGATTAATTCTTTAGATTACTAATAAAAAGTATGAACAACATCCAGTATTTTGAATTAATTGTCCGAGATAACATTAAACTATAGCACGTAAAGAAAAAGCCTTAATACAATCTTGTAGTGCTTTGTATTTCAGAAGCTTGGTCTCACCTTTGAGAGTCTAGCTATTTCTTTCTTAATTTTATGAAATATTTAAAAAAAAAAAAAATTAGGAAGACAGTTGACAATAATTAGGAGATAGAGATGTAATACTAGAGATGTAATAATATTTAAGACACAAGGTCATCTGGTGTGTTGTTATAATCATATGTATTTGAGTTTCCATGAAGCCATTCCACTTTGGTTAGAAAGCATACATCTTTGATCTAGCTGTCAAATCCATCAAGTATATAACTTAGTGATTTTCAGATTTTGAATGATCCTTTGAATGTTTTTCCCATCTTGTTTGATGCTGGTGAAATTTTTGTATTTATATTTGGCAATAGAATTTGAACCTTTTATTTATTAGCCATAATGAAAATAAATTTAAATTTTTCATGAAAATTACTGGTTTCATTATTTTTAATTAACTCAAATAAACCTGATTTATAAAATTATTATTCTTTATATATCATCATTTATAAAGTAATTGGTTCATCAACAATATATTAATTAGTGTTACTAAACTACAATTAAGTAGAATCATTGATCGGCTTGGAACAAGCCTCTTTGATTTCTTTACAATAAAGATGAAGTTAAATCATGGATTGATTTCCATGTCATATAAAGATTATTGAAGCCTTCTTGGTGAAGTGGTTGGAAAGTGATCAAAAAATTTAATTAAATGACGAAAGAGAAGTCATATAGAAGTATTCCAGAAAAGGTGTATCTGATTACGCGGGTTAAAGCTTTTATAGTAAAAAGTGGAAGATGAAAAATATGCATGGAGAGGATATTGTCTTAAATTAAATAAATTGATGAGTAATAGATAAGAATTTATTTAATATGTAAATCTAATAGTAATTCTTTGATTGATTCTCTTATCTATGCCCGCTGATCTAAGCACTAACTGCTGATGAGTAATATATAAGAATTTAAATAAATAATAATTAATTAAGGATCTCCTTTTTATTGTATAAGACGATCTTATTTTCACTGTGATTGTCTAGAAAAAGAGATTGGCTGGTTTTTAATAAAAAAAAGGTTTTAGAAGAATTTTTTAATCAAATTGAAGTTTTGCTAATACTCGATGCTGCAAATCTCTAAAGCTTGTACTTAGACCACCTTCTATTCAGAAGGTTGTAATCAATTAATTTCTAGTTTGCATATGACTTATACAGAACTTCAGTTTCTAATTGATGATCATTTGATGCAATACTTGCTAGCTTGATAGTTTCGATCTCTTCTACAACCTCTGACGTCTTTATAATCTTTTCCTCTGCCTTATGAGTTAGGTTTTCGATAGGAGCATCATGCTTGATTTGTTTAATGGTTCTTCGGATTACATGCTCAAGGGGAATAATAGGAATTGCATTGGATTGCTTTAAAGGATATAAAATCTCACCCTCTGCAAATCCAATATTTTCTGTTTTGACCTTGAACATGTAATATCTCTTGTAATTTTCAAGCCCTTCGTCTATACAAAGAAATATCTTTGAATTCCCTTTGTCCCATTTTTTAGCTAATAGACTGTACCTTGGAAAATGTGTTTCAACTGGATTACTAACTGAACCATCTTGATTCAACAATGTTGCATTTGGTTTGTCTTCCCATCCGTTTACTATTGCATTTTCAATATTGTATATCCTAAGAAGGGCTACTAGTGTTCCATAATTGTCTGGTGTAATAGTGACAGGAATCATCCCGTTGCTTGGCAATATTTGAACTAATTCGATCTGTGTCTGGCATACCTTTACCTTACAAGGCTCAGTAGATAAAAAAGAGATTAGTACTAGGAAGATAGAATTGAAGATTCTCATGGTGTCAAATAAATATTTGCTTAAATACGTTTTATAAAGATTTGTTTACATATTTAAAACAAAGGTTTCACAATATTTGATCTTTAATCAATATTTGAATTCTGAAGACAATAATAATTAAATTTACACAAAACAGACTATTGAGTCCAAAAGAACAGTCTAGAATATTTATAAACCAATCTATTAAAAGTCTTTTGTATGAAATAATTAATATTTGAATATTGACAGCTAATTTGACACAAATTAATTAACAAAATTAGCCAATCAGTACTATAATTTGAAAATAATTAAAATATGTTGAAGATGAATTGAAACTAAAATTCTCAGATAATGATTTCAATATCTATCTTCCATGAAAATCAATTCAATTGGTTCTAGAAAAATATTGAAAGATCAAGAAATAAATCGAAATGTGAATCATAGAAGTTTATCCGGTAAAGATCAATCTTTTTCTACAAAAGTTTTCTGAATAAGTATATAATTGTGTATCATCACTGTTACCACAAGCCTCTGAACTAATAATTTGAACTAACTAATTTTACTAGTGATGGCTGATTAAATTTATTCAAGATTGTATTTTGAAAATAAAAATATGTTCTGACTGGAATCGAACTTAGTATAAAATTTGAATGGCAAAACTTTCCCTCCTGAACCAAAGACATTTGAAAAAAAGAAAGATTTTGTTCCTGAAAGACAGAAAAAATTTTTAATTAAATATTTAATTTCTTGGAATTTCTAATCTGATTAACCTAGAATCATCCAAGCCAATAAAAAGTTCATCCCCGATGAACAAGAGAGACCTGGCGTAGTTCTCACCTGATTCTGCAAACTCATATTCTCCAACAAACTTAGATTCAATAATATTCCATAACAGAACCTTATTAGGAATAGAAATAGCAATAAGAGGCTGATTCTCACCGTAAGCAAGAGAAATAATCTTGTCAGGCACTTCGATGGAAGCCAAAAACTCGTTCTCGACCAAATTGTGGAGATAAACTTTTGAATTTCTTCCACCATAGGCCAATAAGGAGCCGTCCCTAGAAAAGGCCAAGCCTTTGACGGCGTAATCGAAATCACTGTCCTTAAGCTTTTTTTGATCCTTAGATTCATAATCTACAAGTATACCGTCGAAGAATGTCTTCTGAAGGGTGTTTGTGACGAGATCCCAAATTTTAACTGTTCCGTCCTCACTGGCAGTGACAAGAATATCTTCTGAGCCTGGAACAAATCCCAAGGCGTTAATCCAATTCTTGTGGGAATGAGGAACATTTTGACCGAAAGAAAAAACCTTTTCTCCTAAGATGTTCCACAAAGTAAAGGAGTAATCCTCTGACCCGGTAACAATTTTGTTATTCTTTGAGTTCAAAGCAACAGATATCATGCAACTGTCGTTTGGCTTGAATCTTGGGGAAAGATTCTTGGTCTTCCTATCCCAGACATAAATTCCATTTGACTGGGAAACAGCTACAATTTTGTGTCCAGCTGTGGAATACTCAACATCCGTGAATCTCCTTGCGTAGCTGTCTTCATATGCCTCAGATATTCTAGATGGTGATTGGTCGTTAGAGATAGTAACGACACAAACCTTGGCATCCCTAGAAGCAACAAGTATTTGTTGTGGTGTTGTTGAAGGTATAGCAATAATTGACTCGATGGCTTTGTTTCCGATCTTGATGGCCTCTTTTACTTCCGGCTTCACTTGCATGTGGGTGAAATTTTTTCAGTAAAATTTGCATAAAAATTTTTTAAAATTTATTCGGAATTTTTGAAGAAAACCAAGAAATTATTTTGAAAAAGATTGGATTCCCAACAAAAAGAGAAATTGCCAGAATATTTATTTTTTGATAATTAACCAGATTTTAGCCTGTTATTTTAGTTTTTATTCTGACTTGTAGTTTTGTTTTTTAAACAAATTTATTTTATTTGTTGCATAAAGAAAGACGACGAAGTATTGACGAGGCGAACAGCCATGTAAGTCTTGAGCTGTTAGTGCTTAGATCAGTGGACATAGACAAGAGAATCAATCAAAGAATAACTATTAGATTTACCCATTAAACAAATTTATTTTATTTGTTGCATAAAGAATTTATTCTTGGAGCTAAAGGAGCCCATGTCGCAGAATCTTCTTTTAGATTACGACGATACAGAAGCAGACACAAAGCTTTTGTTGAAGGACCCTTCTTCTGTTCTAAGGAACATGATTGCCCAGAAAACTAGAGGGGTTTACCCGGCTGATGATTTCCATCTCGTGGTCCGATCTGTTATGAATACAGAAAACAATGAAGTTAAAAGACTTCTTTATTATATCTTTGAAGTCTTTTACAAAGAAGAAAAAAGTTTCATAATATGCATAAACTCAATAAACAAAGATTTAATGAATGCAAACGAATATGTTCGAGGATTTGCATTGCAGTTTGTTTCAAAGATTGAGAATTACGAGTATGCATCCCTTTTTTTAAAGGCAATCAAAGAGAACTTATCACACAGCAATTCCTACGTCAGATTGAATGCTGTTCATTATCTCTGTGAGCTGGCCCACCGATTTGACATGGCCGTTGAGGACGACATCATCAAAGTTATGAAGAGAGAAATTTCTGCAGAAGTTTTAATTGTCGGATTTAATGGAATGCATAAACTTTGCATGAATTTTGAAGAATTTTTGAATTCAAATTACCCGAAGGAAGTTTTGGAGTTTTTAAGCCGAACGGTTCAAGACGAGGGATTCTTAAAATCACTGGTCGCGAACAAACACGCCTGTGTTCGTTACAACGCATGTTGTGCCCTGCTCGTCCTTCAGACGGCAGAGGTGAATACCTCTTTGAAGATCGAATGCTTTGAGTCTATTATTTCGATCTTACAGCTGGAGTCCACTTATAAAAGAGACTTCATCCCCTTCCTGAAATATATTGACTGCTTTTCAGTGGATTTTCTTGAACTTGTTGAATGCTATGAGCTGGAATTCTCGTCTGGGCTGATTGACGTTTGCTTCAAGAACGCCGAGACAACGAATTTTTATTTGATTTCTGATTTTCTGTATAAAAAATATTTGGAAGGCGGGTTCCATTCCGACAAGAAGAGACAATTTAAAATAATGCTCCTGGAAAAAATGGCAACTTTCGCTAATACACACTGTGTTTACGTTAACGATATGGTTTCCCATTGCTTAAAAAACATTGGCTTAAATGACCCTGAATTGGAGTATGCAAGTCTCAATTTCCTGAGTCATTGCATGAATAACAAATCAAACGCAGACACGATTGTTTCTTATTTGATCAAAGTTTTCTCTGAAATTAAATTCGGGAAAATCATCAGAAAGGTTTTTGATATTCTTTCTGAAAACTCTACTTCAGAATATTTCGAATCTTTAGTCCTCAAAATCACCTCGGATTTCCAAGCCGATCCCCTTCCTTACTATTTAAGCACCAATCCCGATGTTTACCTTGGTTCTTATATTTGCATTTCATTAGCCACTATGTACAAACCTGAATATGAATGGAAGCCACAGCTGATAGCTTTATTCCTGAAATTTGTTCAGCATGGAGAGTCTCTGAATATTATTGATTTGTCATCTAAGTCAACCATTTTTACTTGTATCCGCTCAGTCTTAAGCAATACCGAGGTGGGTGTTAGCCAGGATTCAAATTTCATTGAATTTTCAAATGTAAATGTTCTGAGTCCTGTTGAATTTTCTTTAATCAAGAACATTCCGTCTTTCAAGAAATTCAACTGGGAAGATCCAATTGAGGTGAAGAAAAGAACAATTCAGCTTAGCGGATTGGGAGAGCCTTTGTATGTAGAAGCCAATCTTATAATGTCGAGATACGAGATCCTTCTCGATCTTCTCATCATCAACCAAACAACATCCTATTTGCAAAACGTATCAATGGATTTTGGAGGGTCTAAGAACATTAGGCAGGTTTCTTCGGTGGATACCTTCTCCATTCAGCCTAGCTCTGCCTTGACCTTGAAGCTTAAATTTGACATACAGGAAAGTCTGAACACCTTTATTAACTCGTACATTGCATTCAAGTTCCCGAGGAACAATGATTACAGCGGGAAAATGTTCGTGCAAAATCTGGATGAGGTGTTCTTGCAGATAAACGACTTCCTTGAGCCTGCAGAAGTTGACTTCCAAGAAAATTGGAAGAATCTTGAATGGGAAAACATTTACTCGGTGACATTGGGTAAGAAGATCCCTCATGTTTTACAGAGCATGGTGGAGTTGTTGAATGGGAAAATGTGTAAAAAACTTGAGAGTTCAGGATTCATAGTAGCCAATATAGCTTGCTATACCATCAAGAAGACTTTGATTCTTATAAATGTTTCTGTTAACATCACAGACAACTCTTTGGTGGAATTCAGGGTAAGATCCAAGGATGAGGAGATAGTAAAGGGTGTTAGCTCTGTCCTGTCTAATTACTTAAAATCACTTTGAGTTGTTCCAATGAATAAATCTCGTTGCAAGAACATATCCTTTATGATTTATTCACTTAATACAATATCTACTTCCTGATAATAAAATCAATGCGATTGTAAACAGTGTCTAAAGTTCAAAGCTATGATTTCTCCAACAGATACTTGAAATATAATAAGATCTTCCTGACTCGTCTTGCCATCGTTCTACTGACTTATCTAGAGATTTTAATTAAAGATACTTACTTTTAAGGCTACAGTCAGCTAGTGCAAAATTTCTGTATTGTATGAAAATAAAACGAAAGAATTATGAGCGTTTGTGTCTCTGCAAGATGAAATTTTAAACCTTCTACTGAGGTCTTGAGCACTCAACACAAATTCTAAGCACACTCTTTCAAATAATATCTTTTTACATGTGCATCTCGATCGGTCTTACGGCCTCCTCCCCCTTTTTGGGGGTTGTCTTTTTATGAAGAGGCTGTGACGTTCTGGGAATAAAATATTTTTATTTTTTATTTTTTTCAGCTACTATCTTTGAATTACTCTTTTCTTAACTTGATTTTCTATTCTAACGCCTTCCACCTGCTAAGACAGTAGTCTGTTAACCTTACTGCAGCCCAAGACACCCGGATATTCCTCACCCATTGAACCTTTGTGAAGCTTAATGTCGGTGTGTGAGCAGAATCTGTCATGAGACAGTTGACTGTAGCCTTTTCGTGGTTGCCCGGATAAGTTACACACTTATGTATGTGAAACTAATAACAATTTATATCAGAACGTCACGTCACGTCACAGCAGACTCATAAGAAGAAAACCCCGGAAGAGGGTGAGGTTGAGCCGGTGGCGAGTGCAGGAGCAGCATGTATAAAAAAAGGCCTGCTCGAAGCTCGAAAGAGTGAATCTAGGATTTATTTAAAATGCCCTAGCAGGAGATTAAAATTTCCTCCTATAGAGACACAAAAGCTCCTAGTTGTTTCGTTTTTTTTTTTACTGTAAAAAAAATGAAGTTTAAGAAAATAGAAGGGAAAGATCCTTCATGTTGTCATGAGACATAATATGCATTTTATAATGCGAAAGCCGAGTTCCTACTTTTAATATATTCTCTAATTTTTTTAAGAACCTTAAAATTTTTTATGAGTTATAAAAAAAGCAAACTGCAATTGTCTGTGAAACAAAGTCACAGCCATTATCTAGGAGATAGAGATATACAGTTCGGGAATTCATGACATAGAATCCTACTGTGTTTGTGGGTTTGCTTCTTTTGTTAGAAATATGCTGGTGTTTATCTATGGAATGGGTACAAAACCATTCCTTTTTGAGTATAGAGCATGTATGATGCTTTTAGTTGTCAAAGTCATCCTGGGTATCATTGGTATCGACCCCTAATATGGACTGATCCTCTGGTTTTTTTTTCTGATCTTGTCTGCGCCAACTTTCCATCATCCCTAGTAAGTGAGCATTTAGCAACCCGTTTGACAATAAGGTTTTCACCGATCACTCACCAGCTATAGAAATATGATAAAAATAAATTCCTTTTTTTATTGATGATTCTCTTAATATTTAGTCACTAAGAATGATACAGTAAGTATACTAAATTAGAAATATACACAAAACATTTACAAGGTAATATTAATTTAATAACTTCAGCAATTATTTCAACGTTATTCCTAAATTATACTCCTTATTCATTTAATATCTTGATTAAAATGGTTTCAATTCTTCCAGACCTAACCCTAGATTTTCCTCCTGACGTAAAATTCTCTCTAAGGCCATGTCTGTGTAATAGTTAGAATAATTGTTATGAAATTCCCCATAAACATCACTGTTTCTCGTTGGATTTAATATTTTCAGAACGTTCGGATTTCTGTGCAGATTTTTGTAATGTAATAGGTCTAAAACATCGACTCCAAGTTGATCTGAAAGATTTAAACTCTCGAAGTATTTCTTTGGAATCATAGCGATGAAATTCAAGGTTATTAACCCATTTATATATTTGATAAACGATTCAGAGCTAAAAGCCTTCATATCATCATGATAGAATCTAACCATGCTCTCCAGCATCCTCAATGCTATTATTCTTGTTATTACTATGTGTCTGTTTACTAGCCTCGAGTTGGAATAGTTATTGATAGATGATGCATTACTCTTTATATAATTTGTGAAATCAGTTATATCCTTGTCTCTTGGTGACTTGCTCTTGTGTTGAAAATGTTGAAGCTTTGAATCCACTTGATTATCCACTGATTCAAAGTCATCAACAATTCGAATTAAAATAATTTTAATTCCCTCACTTAATATTTCAGGTTCTTCATTCTGAAGCATTTTGTCCAATAATAAAAACCAGTTATAGACACCCCTTATTGGAAATAACTCAATGAAGGGGATCTTTGAGAAATAATCTTCGATTGAAATTATTTTGTCTGTCATAACTTTTGTTTTTGCTGAATTCATCGATTTGTGATTGCTTATGGCCATGTTTTGCACTATTTTATTCATCTTTGAAGGTACAGGTGGTGTCTTTTCATATGGATCACATTCAGGTTTGCTAAAAAACCCTTTACCTATTGTATAAGTATTGAGGTCTGCAGAAACTTTGGTAAATAGAGCCTGACTTTCCAGATGAACGACAGGATATAGTCTCAGGAATACATTCATGAAGATAAGAGCAGATTCGGAATTTGTAGGGGGGATCGCATCAATGGGTTCTGAAAATCCCCAGCATTGTATTGAGTTCAATAATTAAATGATTTTGATCAAACCTGGTATAATAAAATTGTCTTTTTTGTATTTATATCAGAAAATGATGGTTTAATAGACAGTTATAACAACCTGCCTTATATTCATTGGGTTTTAAATGAAAATCCAATCTCTTTTAGGCAGTTAATGATTTGAAACTGAAGCAGCGACATTAACTTTTAAAACGGTAGATTTCAAATCAGTTAAATTAAAAAAAATAAGTTAATTATTTTTGTATTAAAAATTTTATTATATTTCTTTGAGAAACAAAGATCACTATTTGACTTCATTAACAAATCATCCTCACGAACAAGTTGATTTAAACAAAAGTGTGATTTCAGCTAAGAATTCTAAAACAACAGTTCATTTCCTTGTATTCTCCACACATAACCAATCCAGCACATATTTTAGCTTGATTGTCTTCATCTGTTTTGATTTCAACTGTGTTCTCTTTAAGTGGTTTTATTTGACAATTGGAAAGTAAGCTCAAACCTCCGAAATTTTTTATTGTTTCAGTTACAAACTGCTTTAAGCCCAGATCACTTAGCTTTGCAGATCTCTTTTCGAATAATAGTTCAAATCTAATAGATACCATTTCAAAAGGGTATTTAAAATCAAAAGAAGAGAAAATTTTTGTTAAAAAAAATTCACTGAAAATTCAACTATCAAAGAGATTTAATAAGAAATATTTATTAAATTGATCTGTCAAAAATATTCAGCAGAATCTTCTTAATTTTCAGATTCAAAAGCAAAGCATTTTTATTGTTGAAAGTCAATTAAAAAAGAAACTACTAAATAAACCGTATGATGTCCCCCTTTAGATTACTTAGTGAACAGTTAATTATTGTAATTTCCTAAGATTAAGGCATTAGAGTATTTATAACAAGCTTATTTTTTAATTCTGATTAGGTTTATCATGAGTTAGGTAATTTCCAGAACGAGACACAATCATCGTTGAATATACTTGTATTTATCCAGAATATAGACATTGGTGTCCCACCTTTTAATTAGTTAGATCTATGCCCTTTTACGGCAAAGTAATTTGAACTTCTTTCAAATCATTTAGTCTTCAGGTTTAACTTGATTATTAAATAAGCATAGTTCTGTTGGTTTCAATACAAAATAATCACTAATTAAAGTTAGTTAATAACTGTCAGAAAAACTGTAAAAATTGTACTGACAAATTCAGTGTTATTTGAATCTTGGAGTAAGTGGATCTGAATACAATAGAAAACCTAGATTAATTTATTGTATTTTAAATCAATGACTTGATTGGCCGATATATGATGTAAGCTAATTTCTCATATTTGTACCTGTCCAAATCCTGTTAATAATGAATTTAATGTCCACGTGAAGATTTTCGTCTTCTATACCTCGGCTGAAATGCATTTGAGTGTCTTCTTAAGTGTAATAGATTATATATGCCTTCATCTTGAAATGATCCGATCTATTCAAGACTTTTATTAGATAATAATTCATTCTCAAGGACTTATAATTAATAACTGCTCACTAAATATTCATAGAATTTATTAAATAATTCTATAGGGATGACAATTTAATCAATTAATGATCAATTATCATTGATCCTTTTTATAATAAATTTCAAGGATAGTTTTCATACAAGCCGTAGTAACCACAGAATTGTTTAAAAGACAAGCTTATCTAGAGAGATAAATTAAAGAATGTAGTGAATTAAAAAAATCATAAAAATAAATTTAATTGATAGTGTTCAGTGAAAACCTTATTGTCCAACTGATTGCTAAAAACTCCATAAGATGAAGAAAATTTGGCACAAGCATGAATGGAAAGATACAAAATAGATCACTTTAAATTCAGATATAAGCACCATCATATCCTACAGGTCTTCGATAACTAGGCGAAAGTATCTGTCTTATGCCCAAGTGATGTGGTTTCAAGTCCATGTATTAATAAATATCCGTCTTAACCATCGGAATACGGAAACCAAACGCCACTCCACGTAGAACCTTGATGGATTAAAATTTACAACTCTACCTTCTAAATAGTGACTGCAGCAATTGCCGTGTTCCACATTTTTAAACATATAAAGAATGAGTTAACCAGACTTTAATATAAAACCAAGTCCTGTACAAAAAGTACGTGTTATACAGTAACACAGCATAAAGATGCTTTCATTTCTTGCTCTAGTTTAATATCATTGTGGATATGCGATGCATCATTTTAAATTAAGAGAATATCATATCCTATTCAAAATAAATTAATTTCTAAATCCACATCATTCGGGTTTAAAATAATGAAATATCTAACTGACAAACATATCATAATCAAATTAAACAATCCCTTAAAGTATTGGATTGTTACAATCCTTAAGGTGATATCTGTAAAATGATGCTGTTCTGGCCATGATCATCTAGCCATACTCAAAATTTCCAGAAAAAGATTAATTCATTAATCAATAAAGATTTATTAAGTAAATAATTCATTAATTAAATACCTCAACAATATATTTTAAAAATAAATGATAGAGATACAATTTCTGTTATAATTCATATTTAACAAATATTATAATACTTTACTATAAGAAAGCTTGGTCAACAAGAAATGCCAAGTAAACAGCAATAGGATGTAATATTTGATTGTTAAAAATTTACTCGATTATAATTAAATCATTTATTAAAATACATTTATTTAGATGCTTTCTTATATTTTCTTAATTTATTTTGAAGATAATCAACTTTTACTGATAATTCACACTTCTCAACAAAAAGCTGTTCTTTCTCTTTTAGAACTTCTTGCAATGCTCCCTTCAAATCTATAAAATCCTGGTTCTCTTTTCCTTGCAATATCTCTAGACTCTTCGTAATATCATATTTCAAATCCAAATCTGTTGTCCTGAGTGATGTGTTCTCTAAAAATTCAATGACAATTTCCTTGTCAGAAAGATTTTTGTTCTTTTCCATTCTATTGCTTTCCTTGTTGGTTTTATCTTTCAAAGCCGTATGCATAAAATGGGAACGTTAAAATTATTTTAAATTCTTTTTGGCGGGAAAATTAAAAAAACCGGGAGATTAATAAAAAAAATATTTCAAATAAAAATTAAAACGGATTTTTTAATAAGATTTTTGATTTTTGATGACCAAGAAATGATTTTGTGTTCGAAAATTAATTAAAACGGATTTTTTAATAAGATTTTTGACTTTTGATGACCAAGAAATGATTTTGTGTTCGAAAATTAATTAAAACGGATTTTTTAATAAGATTTTTGACTTTTGATGACCAAGAAATGATTTTGTATTCGAAAATTAATTAAAACGGATTTTTTAATAAGATTTTTGACTTTTGATGACCAATAAATGATTTTGTGTTCGAAAATTAATTAAAACGGATTTTTTAATAAGATTTTTGAACATTTCTATATAGAAATGTAATAGAAAGGAAAAATATGTTGTCTTTATTGTATTTAATTACAAAATCTCATGGTTTCTTTAACTGTATTCTTTGTTTACAACAAAGCTAATACCTTGGGGAAGAGAAGGCAGACACCTTCCATCCACTTCTTAAATGCTTCTTCATTGTCACAGTGTATTCCCATCTCGTTTCCCCCAATGTTGAACTTAATTATAAATTTATCAATCTTGTCAAATATAGGTAATGCATCAATCAGAGATACATACGCTATATAATTCTTGTTTAGGTCAAATATATATATACAGTATCCGTACCATTTAACATGTCTCTTCATCCATTTATAGCCATCTACGCCCTTAAGGTTCACTTCACCTTCAAATAAGCACACGCAAGAATGCTTCTTAATAGCTATCCACTTACATAGATCTATCAAATTCTTAGGCTTGGCTGTTATTTCCTGATCTGAAAAGAAAGATGCATATAATCTCAGTGAAATATCAGTGCTTTGTGGTGGATTTAAAAGTCTTCCAATTATATTTTTCAATCCAGATCTAGGTTTAATATTCCAGGCACTTTTCATTTCCTTCAGCTTGTTATGACAAGATTTTATGAAGCTTCGCTTTAACTCTATTTTTGATCTATAAATAATTGTTTCCTGAGTGTTTGTCTTCTCACAAATTTCCATATTAATTAAAACTGATGTTGTTGTATCTAAAATAGGTATGCTTAAAAGCTGGTCCAACTTTATAAAACTTGATGCTTTAAGTGGACAAGATAGAACCTTTTTATTATCAATCCAGAGGATCATAGTAAAGATTGAATCAGGACACATGTCTAAATTCTCTAAAGAACTGAAAACTAAGTGCAATTTACCTGGGAACATGTCAATTTTCAATGCTTTATCCTCAGGATTTAAATTTTGTGTGCTGTTGTCGACAAGAAAACTTTCTATACCTTTAATATTGTAACTCTCGCCATTTGATTGCATCATTGATCCTTTTAATAATATATTTGGCACATACTTAACTTTCGGGTTTTCTTCACTGGAAGATTGAATAGGTTTTTTTAAAGCATGTCCTTTGCCATAAATTTCATGGCTTTCCTGCCTCACTAGGTTCCCATAAATATCAGTTACTTGGCCAAAATTATTCTGCGAGCTTTGTTCGCTCGAAGCTGCTTCCTTGATTTGGGATGCGATTGGACATCCTTCTAAAGCTGGAGATAAGTTACTTGTACCTAAAGTTTCTTCTTCTTTAGATTGTGATAATGTTTCTGTCTTTGACTGATAATTTGCTTTGTAAAATGCTGGGCTTTCTGTCTCAAACATAGTCTTCATGTAACACAAGTAGTCAGAACTTTTAAGGTATCAATGTTTCATCTTGTTTCAAATTGAACCAATAATCAAATATAGACGATTATTAATATTAATGAAATCCTTAGCGAATATACGCACTAATTAAAATTTATATGATATGTCACTCAATTAGTTAGTGATTTAAGCCTGAATTGTATAATATTCGTGCTTTATTGATTTAATTTCCAAGATATGGTAAATAATCAAATTTTGAAACTAAAAAAAACGGTTTCAAAATTATTTATTGGAATTATAAATTAAATGCTCTTGCAATGCTTATGAATCTAAAATAATCATTTCAGATTTATTAAATAAATTAGTATCCAATCTGGTTCTTTAACTGTTTATTGATTTAGATCTAAGGAATAGCTTCCAACTTGAGTTTTATGTCAAGTGTAAAGAAATTAGTACGTAACTTGAAGCTCTGTTCATATAAATATTATATGATTGGAAGACTCCTAATTATTAAGTACACAGTTAACCTTGATTAACTTCTAATAAAGAAGATCATCTCAAATAGTAGGATGTGTATAAACTGTGAGTTTTATGTCAATGTAAAGAAATTTGTAAGCAACCTGAAGCTCTGTTCATATAAATATTATATGATTGGAAGACTCCTAATGATTAAGAACACAGTTAACCTTGATTGACTTCTAATAAAGAAAATCATCTCAAAATAGTACGATGTGTATAAACTGTACTTTTAATAGGTAAACTTTTAAAATCAATCACTTGAATCTTCTTATAAATAGTTTGATCTTTAGAAATCTATCAATACTGTCTGTATAACTGAAAATTAACTTGTCATTTCCCCCTATAAAGTTATTTGAGCAAATTAAAACATCTTTTCACTACTCTTAAACTAATTGGTTTTTACATTAAATTTGCAATTTTTGTTTCATCACTAAACAAATTTTTGTTAAAAGATGGCACAAAACTTAACGGATTTATTTATAATATTAAGAAATAGATCCATTAAACTGAAACTTTTGTATAAAGAAAAAATACTGGAATTTATTGAAAAATCCAATGCATCAGATATTTGTTATTACTGTGGGTCTGAAATTGAAGAAACGGGAAGAATTCATGATTTTATTAAAAACTTAAAGGTATCACTTTTTAGTCAGCTAGTAGATGAAATCCGAGTAATAAGCAGCCAGTTAGAAATGAAGAACTCAAATAGTAAGCTGTGTCATCTATGCCTTGTCAAAATTCACAAACTAAAATTTCCCACTTATCTCAGGTTCGATGACATGTATTTTGAAGAATTAATATTTTTGCAATACCTAGATTATGGAAAGGTGTGGGAAACCCCTAGTATAAGTATGGAAATCTTGAAATATGAATAATACAATATTTGAAGACGAAAACATTAATTTGTTTGTACAGAGGATAAAGGAAAACCTGAAAATTAATGAATTTAGAAAGAAAGGTAAGAAAATGAAAGATGCAGAAATAAAATACAAAATTAAAGTCATAGAAGAGCAAATGAACATGTTCCTCAGATACCACAGAAAGGCCAATGAATTGGGTGACAATGAAGAGAGTGAGATATTCAGGAGCAAAATTAAAGACCTTCAATACATGAAGAAAGAAATGGAAGAAAAACTAGCTTACATTTAGCTTCCATTACCATATAGATTTATATCTGAGTGGTGTATATTCTATTTACTTTCATGATTAAATAAGATATTCGGGCTTGTAAAACATATTTTTTTTTGGCTTTAGGAATACAATACCTTCAAAATGTTGTTTTAAAATTCATGATGATTTGGTAGGTTTGTAATGTTCAGACAGGTATTTTAAACAAAGGAATTTATTTAATCGTATTTCATTCATACAATTCCTAAGTATTATTCAAAACAACAGATTAAAAAAAATATAGGATTTACTTGCTATGATTGAATTTCATATCCATTAATGATCAGAATTAAATAAAGGTTAACTTGTGAATATTTCAGAGATATTAAAGCTCAAATGCAAGTATCAAATAACTAAAGTGTATTCTATGCTTCTATATTGTCAATAACTTTCAATTTCAGCCAAACCAATTTAGAACGCGTCTAAAATTTCAATTTCTATATTATTCATTAAATAGATGAAACTATTATGCTAGGCCAGTGAGGTATAGCTGAATTTGTTCTGCTTTTGTAACTCCAATGATTTATTAACTAATTTTTTACACACATTTACAAAGAAAAAACGCATGTTTTCATCGTAACCTGACCTTGATAATGACTTTTGAATCTAAAGCTAGCTAGAAAGCTATGATATATTTTCTTAATATTCGGTGTTATACATTTTAATTACACATTCAACACTATTAATTAAACCGGGATTATATTGTATCTCACTTGTTTTCATAATTAATATATAATAGTTGATGATCAACTATATGCTTGAAGTAATATGCTTCCTTTACAAGATACTTTTAAGAATCGAGTAAATTTGATTCAAAATGTGTGTTTAATAATTTAATTAAAATAATTTTTTTTATAAATTTAATGAATATCTTGTATTGGTTATAAAAGGCTTCATTTATCTTCATGTGCAATGCCAGATCTTTCCCTGGGATCAGCTACCTTGACATTCTTTATTATTCGAATTCCAAGAATTATTATATATTTTGACCAAAATAAATGTAATATTTGCAAGACTGCAAGAATTACCAAAATGATCCAGTCTTGGATAGACATTTCTGGATTACACAAATACATTGGATAAATAAATAATCTAGCAATAAAAAATGTTGTCGCAAAAACAATAAAGCCAATCGTCGATACTCTTTGGTTTTTAAAGTAATTTTCTGTTTTAGAACCTTCCAATAGCGGATCACTTATGTTGTGGCATAACAGTATTAAAATACCATACCTATAATATTTTGCAGTAAAAGATACATACAGTATTAATAATGTCAAGCTGTGATGTATTGATAGGATAATAAAGTCTTTATTTTTAGGTTCAAGTGCAAGTGTTTGTTGCTCAAGTGTGTAAAAGGCCATTTCTAAAAGATAAATCAATCTAAATTTCATAGGAATTATCACTGATGAAGTATAGTTCTCAGGTTGCCCGATCCATTCCTCTTTATAGATTGATAGCAATAGCAAAAATAAACTAAGGAGTCCATACTGTAGTTTGTAAAAAGAGATTGAAATTCTATCCTTAATGGGATCTGGCCAGTTATGCTGATTTCTTAGAATCATATACTTTTTAGACGGAACCTTTTTAGAGTAATGTTTCCAGAAGAACAATGCAAGATAAAGTGTCAAATAGATTAAAATATTGCATACCGACATAATTAAGGAACAAGAACAATACTTTAATGTGTAGAAATATGAAACTTTAGGTAAATCGAACCAATCAATATTATTTAATGAAACACAATGGTTCATATCTTAATAATTGCATTTGCATAATCTTAAGGTAAACCCTGTAATAGTCCAATTAAATATTAAAAGATCAAATTCTAATCATAGTTAAAATGTCTTTATCCTAACAGTATTTTATAGAAGATTATGCAAATTCAATTTAACGTTAAAGATATTCCTGATACCTGTTTCTTCTAAGGAAACCATTCTCGTGGCTATATCTATCAAAGTGAATATTTAGAGGTTCGATTCCAATTGAATGTACTTTCTACACATATTTGTAAAAATATAAGAGATACGCAATAAAGTAAAACGACTTTGCATTGAAATACTCTCAGTTGAAATAATATCTTTGAAGAAGGTCCGTTCTTAGTAAAAATAAGATGCACGGTTGTAGATTCTGCGGAAATAAAAGATTTGGCATAGATGTTAAGTCCTCAGCTCAACCAAGGTTTTCATGTCTCAAGAATAAGAATTAAATCACACAGTAATAAGTATTTGTAACTTCATTGGTTTATATAGCTGATTGTTCGATAAACCAATGTAAAGCCTATGATTATGAAAGCAACTAATGAGATGTAATGATTGATCAAGAACAAATTGTATTTATTATCGTAGATATAAACATGCATTTTATGTCTTCTAATTCTCAAGTTTTAAATGTACAACTCGCCAAAATCAATCAACTTTTTTGATTTCATCGATCCATTTCCTGAGATTTAATAGAGGCATTGACTTTTTAATACTTCATCTTATTAAGGATCTTCTAGAATCATACCGGATTTCCTTTAGATATTTATCACAATGACGAATGATTCTTCACATTAAGAAAAACTCTAATATTTAAGGTACCAATATCCTCGTTGGATAGTTGAGCTGCTATTTATAGACAAAATCACTATTCTAAATTACGATCATACCCTGGTAGGTTTTGATTAATGAAGACAAAAGAAACAATGATTTACCAGCCGATTTTCTATTCCATACATTCTACAATAAATCAGTCTATTTAATATAAAACATAATCTTCTACAATGATTTTTTTTAGATAAACAATTTTGTACTACAGTAATGGTTGTTCTAGTTTATAGATTTTTAGGGGTAAACCAAAATTACTTCACTTCACAGGATTCGAACCCGAACTTCATTGCTTTCGTTGTCTAAAAAAAGCGATACATCTAGAAGCGCCTGTGTCTCTATAGGAGGAAATTCTAAACCTCCTGCTGAGATCCTGGGCACTTAGAACAAATCCTAAGCTCATTCTTTCGAGCAACACTTTTTTATCCATGCCGCTCCCACACGCATACAATCATCCGGCCCCACCTCCCTTTTTTTCGGGTTTTTCTTTTTATGAGTCTGCTGTGACGTGACGTTCAAATATAAACTGTTATTAGTTTCACACACATAAGTGTGTTACTTATCCGGGCAACCACGAAAAGGCCACAGTCATCCATCTTTCGACAGATTCTGCCCAGGCTTTCGTTGTCTAATTATGTAAATCACGCACCACAGTGCCAAGGATAGTAAATAATTTCTACCTTTAATTAAATTGTAATCTAAAAATCAACAGAGCCTTATGAATTGATAACGACAACTTGTAAATCTATACAGGTAATGAAGTTAACAATAGAGCCTTATGAATTGATAACAACAACTTGTGAATCTATACAGGTAATGAAGTTAACAACAGAGCCTTATAAAGTAATAACAACAACTTGTGAATCTATACAGGTAATGAAGTTAACAACAGAGCCTTATGAATTGATAACAACAACTTGTGAATCTATACAGGTAATGAAGTTAACAACAGAGCCTTATAAAGTAATAACAACAACTTGTGAATCTATACAGGTAATGAAGTTAACAACAGAGCCTTATGAATTGATAACCGCAACTTGTGAATCTATACAGGCAACAAAGTTAACAACAGAGCCTTATGAATTGATAACGACAACTTGTGAATCTATACAGGTAACAAAGTGAATTTAATTCAATTAAAACTAATCTTGTTCAGAGCAAATCAACCTAGAATAAAAACAGGTAAAAATGAGTAGAAGAATTTATTATTTGGATTCAGAGATACCAAATACAAAACCACGATACGGTGGAGACACAGAACAAAAGTGTAGGCACATAACTCAGATTATAACAGCAAGATATGGATTAATGAAATCATTTATTGGTACAGTTTGCGAAGAAACTACAAATAATATTTTAGAGAAGGAATCTTCTTCAATATCCTTTGATCAATTTTAAAGGAAGCCTAACCAGACAGATTCCAAGTGTTGAAAAATCCCATTTCCTCTACATCGGGATTCACTTCCACCAAGGAATTGCTGTTCCTTTCATTACTTGTGTTTATAGTATTGACAGATATAAGATTATTCAACGCGATCTCAAATCCAGGATCAATGGATAAGGCTATGTTGTATTGCTCGATAGCTTCAGAATATCTCTCGATGCTACAATAGTAGTTCCCAAGCGTGTTAAACATGTATTTGTTGTCTGAAGTGTTTCGGATAGCGTCTTCTAACAGATAGACAACATCCAAATGGATGACCTTGGGATTTTCAATCGCTGATCTTGCAAGCAAGTAGAAAATGAAAGGATCTGAGTCTTGTTCATTGTTGAACTTGGAGACTTCCTTAAAATTCTTCTGCAAGTAGAATAAATAAATTCTTAGCCTCTTTATAAATACATTGTTGCTGAACTGCATGTAAGCATAAATTTCCTCGTGAGCTTCTTCGACATTCCATTTTAAGATCAGAATGTGAATGATTTCTAGTTTTATCATCAGTATCATTCGGTATCCTTCCGGATCAACCAAACTACGTTCTAAATCATCCATTGCCCGGTCGTAAAATCCTAATCGCTTCTTTGCTTTTGCAGAATTGAAAAGTATAAAAATTAAAAATTTTTTTGAAAAATTTCCTTGGATGACTTTTGAAAATTGATTCAATGCCAGAAGATGATCGCCAGCAAAATTGTTCCACAACCCCATGGCTGCCAATGCTGGCAAATCAACACTTGAGGAATTTCTCGAAAAATTGAACAAATAGCGGTAACTGTCTAAGCCCTGTCCTTTCAGGAGACTCAGCTGGCCGAGAATAGAATTCAAGTAATTGGAATTTGGATCAACGTTTGTTATGTTTTTGATAATCATGTCTATTCTCTGATAATTCTTTAGCTCCAAACATTTTCTGAACTCGTCGTACATGCTTTGGATGTATTGCAGTGCAGAAAGACTTCGGGTTGGCTCGTTCTGTGTGTTTATCTCTGTTTCAATATAATCCTTTGAAAATTTTCTAGTGAAAATTTTATCAAGATCCATTTGCAGGGGAATTTTTTTTATATTTAAACTAAAATTTATTAAATGCAATTTTTTATTTGTTATCGCACCCTTCTTTATCTTTTTTGAACGATGGATCATTGAATTCGGAAACTAAAATTTTATTGATGATTTATTTCAAAGATTTTTTTGACATGAATTTTTGATAAAATTTTTAGAAACAGAGCAAATTTTTTAGTCTCTAACTATTCAAATAAAATGTATAGGAATGGAAAGCCATTGATAGGATATTGATTAAATCGACTTGTCCAAAGGATCAAAAGACAAAAGGATAAAGGTTTTTTAATTAATTTATCAAGAAACAAAATTTTAATTAAAGCTACAAATCACACCTGAGTCCAAACAAAATTTTCAGAAGAAATTAAATATTTTTCAAAAAAATTTGATTAAATTTTCTATTCATTTTAAGCAGGTAATTTGCATCCTAGAAATATCACATGTGATTTTTTGAATTAGACAACTCATTTGGAAACCTGAAAATAAATTTGAAACAATTTGTTTGTTTTTGCAATTTAATTCCTTTTTTTAAATCAAGAAAAATTTTATAGTTCTCGTGAATTTTCTCTTAAATGTTTTATACTGCGTTTATTCCAGCTTGTAGAACCTGTTGCATTTCTAATTTCATAGACTTAGCTTCCCTCAATTTTTGATCATTTTGGAGTTTTTAAATTTTAATTTCCTTAAACATCAAAATTCTGTTTAACATCAAAGTATTTTTTCAAAACTTTTATTTTAAAAATTTTATCAAATGAATTTTTTTAGCTGTATTATAACAAAAAAAGCAGAAACATCGTTTCAAAATCCAACCAACATGTTTGATTGAAGTGAAACACATCATGTCAGGTCTTTAATTTTGATGAATTGGAATATGAAGATTTTAGAAAATAATTGCTGATATAAATGTAATAAAGATTACAAATGATTAATTAAATTCATTTGTAATCTTTTTCATGAAAGCAAGGATTATCGAATTAATAAGTGTATAAGAAAGGGATAACACAAGATAATCAAAAGTGTTTGTAGTGAAACTAAAATTTAGTGATATTGGCCAGTCCTTTAACGAATTTTGTTTCATTCGTAGATTTTTGAATGTTTTATAAGTTATATTAAAATGATTTTTGATCATTTTCAGTATTAAATCATTAAATTTGTTGGTTTTGTCGAGTTGTACGCTTAAATCTTGAGAAATAGAAGACATAATTTATTTAACGAATTCCGTATTTATATCTACGTTTATAAATACGATTGGTTCTTGATCAATCATCATATCTTATTGATTGCTTTCATAAGCTTTGCATTGGTTTATTGAGCTATCAACAATCAGCTATATAAACCAATGGGGTTCCAAATTCTTATTACAATAAAATTAATAATAATATTCAAAATTTTAAAGGAGCTTTTGAAAAATGCAAAAAGGCAATAAGTGGTTTAACAATTTTATAGATACAAATTATAAAATGATGGAATATTTCTAAACGTAGGCTAATGAAAAAGGTTTCCTGACAGTCTAAGAAACAGGAATGTGGTGATGTTCAATAACCCGAACTGAGTAATAGTTAATATGAATTTTTCATTTACAAAGGTGAAAAAGATACTATTTTATAAAAAACTAGCTTGTAATCCAAAGACGAGGACAAAATTTATTATTAAAACTGGAATTGACTGATAAAATAAAAGGCACGATAGAATTACATGATTAAAATACAAACTGTGGAATGTATTCAAGAAGACAAGATTTGGAAAGGAGATGGCCAATTCAGCGTTAACAAGTAAGATTGTCGTTATCTTTCTTCCATCATTTAAATATCAGATCAAAGACATCAAAATGTGAATTTCAGGGCATCAATCGTGTTGCTGTATATTAATATGCTCCACTATCATTATATACTCGTGAATTTCAGGGCATCAATCGTGTTGCTGTATATTAATATGCTCCACTATCACTATATACTCATGAATTGAGTAAATTTTTATCTTCAATATTAATCAGAAAGTAAGAATTCTATAAAATATGATTGTGAAGGCTTTCTTACAATTAAAAATAGTGATTTATGGAACAAATCAGATAATCTGAACCTTACAAATCTTAGAAAAATAATTTATGCGTGTTCTGACAAAGTTTTAATGTAAATTGTTGTAAAGGGTTTAATGATTAATAACCTATTAGATTATAATCACTTTAAAGCTGATCAATACATTAATGATTACTCGATATTTTTCCTTTATTACTTACTAAAGATTTAAGCACGAAAATCATTTAATAAAATTTTGTGTTCTTCAAATACCAACTTAGTATACGAGAACAATTTTAGTTTCCAGACCTAATGACTATATATATTATAGTAAAGATAGAATGCAGAATTTAATTCTTCAGGTTTATTTGATTTTGAAAGGCTTTTAAGATGAATGTTTTGGGAACATTCACTAAACCCGTTCATTATAAATTAGATCAAATTTGAAGTTTCAAAGGAATTCTTATCCGAAAGGTATCATTTTAAGATCCATTATATTGTATTGAAATGACAAATCTGATTTGGCCTTGTATTCACATGAAATGGCATTATTCTTGCAGATTGGCAGTTAAAAGAAACATCGATCTGCTGTTTATACAGTCTAATATAAATTTTAGTTTTCTCGAATGCTCTTGCCCGAAACACACTGTTTTAAGTCCTATATCCTGTATATGTGAATAGATAAATTTTGAATAGATCAATCATTTTTATATTCTTTTTGTAAATTGAGCTTATGTAAGCAGACTAAGATAAATATATAGACATAGAGATATTTGACTTGAATTAGACAGCCAATCATTACTAAAAATATTTGGTAGATTCAGAGTGAATGAATCACAGTCTAAACAGCAAGAATTTATTCAATATGCTAAAAGACACCAGACATTAGATCATCAAGTAGAATCAAACACCCATGAGACATATAATATAATTTTACATTGACATTGTTTAATATTATTATTGCTTTCTGGCACAATATCAAAAAGTTTTAATGTCAATAAATTTATTATATTGGAACAAATATTTATCAATATGGATCTTCAGGTAAGACAGTTGTTCCATGTTATTATAATCTTTCAAGAAATCCTTAATAATTAAGAAGTATCTTAAAATTTCAAAAATACTCTAAATATCATATAAAGACATAAATTTCATTCCATTTTCAACAAAATTGATTGCATATTCTTTCACGATTCCTTCAAGTTTAATATTTTCATCCATCATTTCTTCAGAAAATTTCAAATGAATTTCAACTTTCCGTTTTACATCAACCATGTCTACAAGATAATTAAATGAAAATAAAAGAAAAATACGTTTTGTTTCCAAATTACAGCTCTTGAACTCCTTTAAAGCTTTGTCAAAGTATTCACTGTGCTTAGACATGAAAAACGCCAAATTTTTGAATTGCATTTCATAGAAATTTTCATTGGAAAGATCAGAAAGAAGCCTGAAGATTTCTTCTGAATATATTTTCATGGTTGTCTTTGAGGCCCTGTTCAAAATACTTGGAAAATGATGATTTGCTGCTTTAATTTTATCATTATCTTGATTTTCCTTGAATATTCGTATTGCATGCTGTATGTACATTGGATTATTGATCGAATCGAATATTACACATTCATTTGTCTCATACTCCTTTTCTATAATTAAATCATTTTCCAACAGCTTATATTTATCATTTTTTATTTTTGAATTCTTCTTCTCTTTGATCAAATCAATTAAAAATGGTTCAAAGGCAGTGTAAGATTTCTTTTCTTTGGCTCCAAAATCATCTTTTTTGAAAAAAGCTGTGGATAAAAAGCAACCTCTCTCTACAAACAACTCTTTGGTTGAACTTATATGTGCTATTATGAAAGATATGATCTGAAAGTGCAATTCTTCTTCTATTTCATGTGTTCTTATTCCTTTTATGAGCTTTAAACACATTATTTCGTCCTCTTTGTCCTCAATTAAATTTAATTTTGTACTTTTTTGTAAAATTTCTGAATAAAAATCCCGTAAACTGCCATTTTTAATATCACAAATTATTTCATCGGGGATTTCGTTAAGCTTTTCTGTAATTTTCATGGGAAGAAAGAATTATTTAATTTATAAAGGAAGCTTTTACAAATTAGAAAATCAATGGATTCTTCTCAAAGATAAGGATCTTAGAAGTGTAGTCATTAAGTATCCAATTAATTGGAATAAATAATTGTTTATTGCTCGCAACCAACTTCTTGATACCGATGAACGGCCAAACCATGTTGTAAATAAGTTTAGAACTATGAAATCAATTCAAGTATTTCCTGAATCAATTTTTGATGCAAAAAGCCGAATTTTTTTTTCATTAAATGAATGATCAGTAAATTTTATTAAAAACTCTACTTGGATAGAGAACAATCAGAGAATTGCTTGAAATTAAGGAAAATACAAGTATGACTTTAAAGGCTTAGATAATTAGAAGCGATGTATGTGTTTTACGACAAAATGGAATGGTTCAATGATCATTTGCAACAGTTAACTACTCGCGACGATCAAATATGTGTATTACCACAAAATGGAATGGTTCAATGATCATTTGCAACAGCTAACTACTCGCGACGACCAAATATGTATACTAAATACATCAAAATAGGTTATATGTCTCTATCTCCTGATAACTGACTCTTTTATAGACAACTGCTATCTTCCATATTTTATCTTTGATATAAATTTAAAAAAAAAATGAATTTATTGTTACTATATCGCTATAGCTTGTGAATGATCAGTGAAAATCTTATTGTCAAACAGATTGCTAAAAACTCCACCCACAAGGGATTGAAAAAACTTGACCCTGGCCAAAGGAAGATTGGAGAAACACTCAAGGAATCGCTCTAAATTGGACGCTAAGCTCTATCATACCCTGGCGGGCTGCGATAACTAGGAGCAGCGTATATGTTATATACCCAAAGTGGAATGGCTTTGTATCTTTCATATATAAACACTTTCTTGAACCACCCGTAATTTTGAAACCAAACGCCACACAGGACTCCTTTGTGTCATAAACATTACATCTCCACCTTACACAACAGACTTGTTTTGCAGATAACTACAGCCTACCGTCTTCATTACTTTTTAAAATTCATGAAAATTTTCACAAGGAATTAAGAAGGAGATTTCCAATCTCGTAATGAGAGATCCAAGTTTCAGCACTATAATGTGTTTATTATACCGCAAGACAATATAAAGATGCTTACCTTTCTTGCTCTAGTTTAAAGTCATCTAGGACGCGCAAAAAAATCTTAAATAAATATGTTTCTGCTAAAAATATAGTTCAAATAATCACAGAACTGGGAAAGACTCCTTTGTTCGTGTCAAATAATCCTAGGAACATTTTCATTACCTTTGGCACTTACCTTACGGCCTAATGAATCCATGTATAAAACAAATAAGAGAGGGGACAGGCTGTGTCCCTGTAAGATACCTCTCTCTAGCATTTTCTCTAGGATTGATTCTCCATTCAATCTGACATCAACTTTCCACTTTGAAATAGTGTCTTTTCGGTTTCCATAATCTTCATTTCTCATATTTCCTCTAGAAAATTATATCTTGAAAAATATGAGAGATGATTTCCTCTGCTAGTTCAGCTAAATCATATGCTTTGAAATAAATCTTCTATCATCGTTAGTCAAAATTGCCCAATGATGTGATTTTTAAACTTTGCAGAATTAATCAGACAGCTTGCAAATTCAGGTCCTTCTTATTTTATAACGCCATTGGAAAGGTCTTAAGGCCTTCAGCTTTACGCCTCTAGAATAGCTTCATTAGGAAACAGCGCACATGAAGAATTTCTTGCAATGCCTTGGATTCACTTGAATTTTGCATAGAGATTATTCTCAAAATATCTTGGTAGGCCAATAATTTTGAATTTTCCAAAGCTTATTTCCTTAATGGATTTTATCTAATGACCGAACTTATTCATCAACAACGCGAAATGCTCATCATTCAATAAACATTATACTATTAATTTTTATTTAAAATCGTCTTCCTTTAAATGTAATTATGAAGAATGTTTTTTTACTTATGCTTCGAATTGTGAATATGATCTCTTCTTAATCTTAAAGAGCCATCAGCAACATTAAGGGAAAAAATCAAACTATGAATCTTCAAAAATAAATATTCAGGTACAATAAATTGTTCTATAAATCAATAATATGAGATTTTAAGTATTGAAAGTTTGTTCCAAGGGAAATTTAAAGATCAAATAATGGTGTTGAGACGGGTTAAATTCATTTTTTGCATAAATATTATGCAGAATTGTAATTTCTTGAAAATTTTAATGATGACAATAACAACATTAATACAAAAATTTATTGTATTAAGTAAATAAAATTTGAAATTTGTTTAAAGAACATAAATAATGAAGCATAAATACGTGTAAAAAAATCCACCCCATAAAGTTTGTCCAACTATTGTTGCTGATAAGTCAAACTGTCTTTGCAGTCTCAGGAAAAATGCTAAGCATTTAGAGATGTGATGACTTTCATCTGACGAATCTTCAAACAGGCTTTGGATGGACTTTATCAAAAACAAAACCTACAATGCAGATTGTGAAACAAAGAAGAGCCCAGAGTTTATAACTTGTCCACCATCTTGCTTCCCTTATTCAAAGTAAAGAAATTTGCTACTGCTCTGGTAATGTTTGCAATTTTGTCTTCAAAGGTCTGTATATTAATTGGAATCAAACCCACAGCTACTCTAATTCATCCTGAGTATTGCTCAACTTGTAAAGACTACTTGGATATTCCTGACATGTACATGAGCGATATTTTGGTCAGATTACAGGAGATAATTGGATATAACAGGAAGTAAATAAAAACTCGGTTAGTCTTCTGGGTAATCATACTTTGATTTCAATAACTGTTCTGGCCATTTCTGATGCCTGTTTTATAACTGTGATGAATGATCCCGGCATTGGTTTAGATTTAACAATGAAGAGATATGTTTATGTGTACAATAACACCTCGGAAACAGACAGCTTCGGACTACAAACAGCCAAGTAAATCAATGATCTTTTATAATAATCATCAAAGATACTTTTTATAAAATTAAATTCATCTGATTCAGACCTAGTAAAATGTTAGTAGTCAACCATTCAGGGAAAGACAGGATTGATTTATTGTTGATGAACTGTCTCAAGACAAACTATTCCGGCACTGCTAGACTATTGAACATCATACATTTGATCATTTGAATTTTATGAACAGGTTTGAGCTTGCCCACCTATCTGTTCTTTAATACAAAGATATTTAAGGATAATGTGTAGAAGTAGTACCCGATCCATGCTAGAATTTCTGCCTTTGTTTTTTACTGTTAGCCCCAAAGCATTTCACTCTTGCAATCCGAGTCAGATTTAATTAAAAATTATTGAAATTTTGAATAAAATTTTTTATTTAATTTAAAATAATAGTAAATTATAACCTAGAAGCTACACCAAGATTAAGAATTTATCTTTTCTTTGTAATCACAATTTTCACAAGTATAAAACACTGTCTGTCCTTCATCAGCGGATCTCAGCTGAATTGAATTACACAGTAACTCTGGATGATTGCAGTTTGGACATGGTACATTAATTCTGGCAGATCTAACTGCAACTTCTTGAAGCTCTTCCTTTTCTTTAAACTCCTTTGAAACTGTTAGCACGGTGAATTGTGGATCTTCTATGATTCTTTCGCATCTTCTGCATTTAATTTCTTCAGTTGATAAAGTTGGAGCAAAAATCAGTGTTCCACATTCACAAAACATTGGGAAGGGAATTTTAATCTTTAAAGTAAATAGAAAATGATTTATTCTAATTTTATTTTGAAAGGAGAATAAATAGACACTGAGTTATTTAATTATCAGTGATTTGTTATGTATTTTTATAATGCTTATATAAGTTTAAAGATAATTATACATATTTTAAGTTTGAGTCAATGAATGATTCATGCACAAGGAGTAATGGCTTTAGATCTATTAAGTCTTTTTAATTATATATTATTTAATGTAGAGTTTTTAATATTTAATTACCTTTTACTTGATTGAGATTAAACTATCTCTTGCTTACATTAACCCCATGAAGAATGTTACAAAATATATTTTACTCTGCTTAATTTCATCCTTTGCTTTAAGGATTATCTTTGGTTTTTCTATCCTTGGATTAATGCTGCTGTCTTTTACTGCTGTAGGAGTTTATATAATTGGAATTTCACTCTTCAAGGCGTATAAAATTGAAAATGCTTCAAAGAAAAATGTTTCGAATTACAAGAAAAATATTGCGAAATTTAGTTAGTAAGTGATTAAATTCAAAGAGTTAAATAAATAATTTGAAAATATATAAAATTTAATGTAGAAAGTAACATATGTGGCCATGTTAATGATAACAAAGATGTTTTTCATTTATATCATGATTGTTATATGCTTTATCTCAATATTCCAAATCTAAGAGGTGCTAGCATTGAATGTACAAGTGTCTTTATAAAGCATTTCATTTCCTATGGACTTACACAAATATCATCATATAATAGTAATCTATGATTATTAGTGATAAGATAATTTTATGTTCAAGTCTTTAAGCTTCTTTAGGCCTTTGTTCTCTAATCTATACATTCACAATCTTACAATGTTACAGTTTATTTAAAAGAGAGGGTGTCCGTTACTCGAGACAGTTTTTTACCTAACTAATTTTTAATATATATCATAGATGAATGTAACTAATTTAAAGATATTTTCAAATAGGAATTGGATTGATGCCTGACATTGCTTCGGAGTGGTTTAAATGATCTCACCTTAAAGAAATGGCCTTACTTTATTAAAACTCTTTAAATCCAGATTTTTTAGGTCTGAAAATTCCGTGGAAATTGACAGGTGATCTTATATCTTTTATAAATAGAATGAATATGTGTGAGTCTTTTTGAAATGAACCTATATTCATTTACTTTTTTGATATTTAACCTATTTTATTAAACCAATTAAAAGCAGTTTCAAGCATGACCCTATCATTATTCGAACCTTATCGACTTCAATAAAAGTATTCAGAAGTACTACACTATGATTGAATGGTTGCAAAAATTATTATTATTTATTATCATTTGCTACGGATCAAGATCCACAAAACTAAAGCAATAAAGCAATTTACCGTTCTATTCTGCAGTATGTATTTCTTGTAGTGAAGCTTGTGTTTTCCATTATTTTGTCAGTTTAGCTTTTCTTAAGTCCTTGAAAATTTTTATTTGTATAACAAGTAAAGAAGACAGCAATTGTAAGTAACTCAAGCTTGCTGTTATAAGATAGAGGTGGGATGCTTGTGCACAAGTATTTCTACACATAAGAGCCATGTGATGTCTGGTTTAAAAATACCAGGGAATATTGATCTCTGGTGTGATCTGCTAAAAAGTCATTCTACTTGAGGTATAAAACACATATTCTACTCCTTGTTATCAAAGACATGGTATATAATTGTGCTCAGCACTGAATTTAGAGTGATTCGTTTCATGTTATTTAATCAACTCGTTGAACAATAAGATCTTCACAAATCATTCAATAGCTAAAGCAATATAATGAAAATAAAATTTTTTATTATTATTTGCTGCCTCTTAAAATTTTTTTACAAATAGATCAAACTTAATTCTTTCGATAAGATTTATTTTTTAAAAACATCACATCATTCGTTACTATGCTAACGATGCTTTGATCGAAATATGAAACGCAGAATTATTAAATTGATTATACAATTGGGTTATTATCTAAATTCCTATAATTATGATCCTTTATTTTATTTTGTACCTATTAATTTAGTAGTAAAATCAGACGCTGTCTGATTGTTCGTGGGTTCGATTCCTGAATAACGTATTTTTTTTTTTAACTCCCATGAGTTTTATTATTCCGGGAACTAAAACTCTTATCTTTGAATTCAACTCAAAAATATATAAAGTTGGCTATGCTGGTGACTATTTTCCTGTTATTCAAAAGAAATATAAAAATTCATTAAAAGATGATTGTTTTTCTATCATTGAGAAATACGTTAAGGAATTTTTTGTTGATTCTATCTTATTTATAGAAAATGAAATCTTGGATTTCAAGCTTTCTATTTTAGAAGATGTTTTTGATAAAAGAATTTGTGAATCTGTCATCTTTCTCAATAGCACTTTGTGTAATGCTTTCGGGTATGGAAAAACCTCTGGAGTTGTCTTAAATTGTGGCTATGACGAATTTGCAGCTTCGGCAGTTATTAATGGAATTGTTATTCAGAAGGAATTAAAAAACTCAAGTTTCTACGCTTTAACCGACTATATTTCTCAGGCAATTTTACCTAACTATAAAGAAATGAATCCTATAGCGATTTTAGAATCAGATGAGATTGTCAATGATCTGGATACCAACCACAATATTAAGGTATTTGATAATATTAAAGATGATATTATAGATTTAATACAAGCACTTGTTGATATGAGAAGTAAGCATAAAATCAACAAGAAGAATGTCTCTAATGGTTGTATTATTTTGTCAGGTCCCTTGTTTAAGTTTGATTCGTTTCTTAATTTTGTTAAATCAGAGATATATAAAGTAATAACACCTGATTTCTCTGATTTTGTTTTAGTCGATAAATCAAAGGATTCTGCCTTTGTTGGAGCTTCTTTATTTAGTAGCAATGATCTCTCCAAGCCTCTTTTTATATCAGCAGCTGATTTTAAAACATATGGTACGAGAATTTTTGAAAATCATTAAATTACTTACAATATTTTGATTATCTAATATATTTTGGTGCATTAGAATTCACATGTTAAATGTTCTTGACTATCTAATATATTTTAGTGCATTAGAATTCACACGTTAAATGTTCTTCACTGCTATTCTTACCATTGTAATTTAGCCTGGTTAATTAAATTAATGTTTTAAGACTTAATGTTTACTAAATATTACCTGATTTTGAAGATTTGTATCGCTTTTAAGGTATTTATTTATGTTTATTTGCTAATCCTATTATTCAGTTCAAATTTTGTCTCTTGTAAATTATTCTGTTATTTAAATTCATTATAAGTACCTTGCAATTCAACATTCATTTAATATATATTGCGATGTCCGCGGTCTTTTTCTCCGGTTTCTCTTCCTCTTCGCTATCATTTTCAGATTCGACTAAGTCTAAGTCGATAGGTTCGTTGGTGTTCGAGCTTTTCTTATATGATTTATTTAGGTAAATAAGTGCGAATATCCATATTATTAAGCATGCTGCAATAAATGCCAGACTTATGGGAGACATCCCCCTCATGTCTATTGAACTTGCAATACTTGCCAAGATAATACAATAAACTGAACCTAAGGATTTTCCAAACTTATTAAATATTCCGTCATAAATACTCTTGAACTTTGCTCTATATGCACCTTCTATTTTCATACTGATTTTTTCTTTTGTTACATCGAAGGATGTGTACTTGAAGATTTTCATAGCTGCTAAGCATATTGTACCTGAATAGTTTTCTAGTTTGATCAAAGGGCTGCCATCACCCATCAGGTCATTAAGGAATCCGAATGAGGAACTATTCTTCGCAGAATTATAAGATCCTAATCCTAGTATAAAGAATGTTGAAATTCCAAATACGAAGGGTGTAATGAGTGCAACCAATAGCCATCCTTTCCTGTCAACCCAGTTGGAGAACGATGATAAATTTAGGAAAATGACGGAGATCGACGTGATATATTGATCCAAGTTGTTGAATTTACCTGAATATCTTCCCCTTTCAACCTTAGCTTCTTCTGCACCTGCTATGGTTTCTAAAATATTGTAGCTAACACTGTAAATGCACACTATAGTGCACATAGCCAGTAAGAATTTTGATTTCATCATGATTTTGCATCCTTCTTTGAATCCTACTGCGACCTTTTTGCCTTTTTTCACTTTTTTTATTAGATGAAATGAATAAAGGTTCTGTGATAATTCTAGTTTCCAAGATATATTTGCAATACAACAAAGACAGAACCAATAACCCTTCCATTAAGAATATCGATCCCATGAAATAGATGTTGTTTCGATGGCTTAATTTCTTCTGTATTTTGAAGAATAGTGTTGTTACCAAGGCACTTCCTAATAAACTCACATTTGCAATGATGAATAAAGGGGGGATAAATCTACCATGCTGCTTTTCAGTGCAGAGTTCATTCATGTATGACAAGAACAAGTAAGATAAAATCAAAGATCCCCATAGTTCAGCAACTATGTAAATAATCGTTGCCAATGGTTGATTGATAGTTAATAGTAGGTATTTGAAAAACCCAAGACGACGAGTTTCAAAGGAATAGGTAGCTAGCTTTGTTTCAATGATGCTGGTGTCAAACATGATGTAATCTTCAAATATAATAGCTAAGCTTAGAAGGCAGAATATTCCCATGAAAACTATACAGCAAATTGAAAATATCTTAGACACAGTCCTTTTTTCCATCATCAGGTTTATGACAATAACAATTATAATTGAAAGTGGTAGGACATAGAATATCTTAAGGACTGAGATGCAGTTGGGCTCTTGCCTTGACATAACATAGTTGTCTTTGAGAATTCTCATGAATGAATAGATGAAGCTGGTGATACCGAACATCAAACCTAGAAAGGTGAATTTCTTATATTCGCATTTAGCAATTCTAAAGTTTTTCATTAAACCTGTGTACTGGTTAACCTCGTTTTCAATGTCTTGTTCAGTTGGTAAGGATCTCTGTTGAACATCAGCCATGGGATAACAATAATTTTTGTTTAAATAGGAAATCTGATACAAAGTTTCACCTTCCATATTATTAATTAAGTTTTAGTTAGGAAGGTTCCGAATTTTAATTAAAAAAAAATCTGAAAAACAAATTAGTTTTAGGAATACTCAGGATGTTGAAGAATCAAACCTTTGAAGAGAGGGGGATTAATAAATAATCCAACAATGACTAATGAAAAACAATACGAAACAATTAAGTAAACACTATCTTACAAAATTCAGGGTCTTAAAAAATATATATTTATTGGATCATTTATAGATACTGTGTATTCTATGACTTTAATTTGGGTTGATTGAAGATTACCTTAACCATCCTATTCGTCTCATAGCTCTTCCAGCAATGACAAAATTTTCGGGTTTTATTTTTCTATTCTAATTTTCTTAACCTTTCAAAATAAATGGATTCAAAGATTTTCCTTAGTTACATATAATGCCTATAAGCTTTAGTTTTAGCTTAATCGATCTTCTCGATGGGCTTCTGATAATAATTAGCAAGCATGTGCTTGTGCATGTGCTGCATGGAATAATATTCTGTATTTGAAAATAAAATATTAAATATGTTGTTAAAAATCAATAGATCAAATAATTAATTTGATTAAAAAAATTAGTTTGTGACATAGTAGCTCCAACAGCAGAGCTTCTCTTATAGCGTGTGTGCTAATTTGAAAATACTTATTAAATAAATTTATTGAAGAAATAATCTTTCGATCAATAAACTTTTAATTAAAATAATCGCCTTTTACTGATCAAAAGGCTTTATAAAACATTAATGTTAAGCTAATCGATACAGAACCAGGGTATTATCAAAACAATATTAATAAATATGTTGAAATGATACCGATGAAGATATAATGCTAAACAATAAATATATAAGTGATGTGGCACTTAATTTGGTTTCATATTATGACTAATACTGGCAATAAAGCCATCCATGGAGCTTATAAAGAGTGTATTGTTAAGCAAGAATGCGTCTGTTATGGCCATGTAACAAGCGTTATCAACGCAGCAAACGGTGAAGTCCGACTCCATGATATATACACTTCTTTTAGTACAGATATATAAAATATTTCCAGATTTGAGAACCTTAACAAGTGAGGAATTCAACCGACCAATTTTTTTAGAAAGATCTGCTTCACCGAATGGATGTCTATAAACTTCTAGGTAGTTTCCCTTAGTAAATACAAACAATAAGTCATCGCAGAGAAGTAGCCTTTTAAACAATCCCCGCAATGAATCTATTCTTGTACCAATTGTTGATAGTAATTCTATCTTTTCCAGGTTCATTTTTTGTATTTTAACTGTTTTGTCCAGTGAATGCGAAGCAATAAAATTATTGAAACATGAAATTCCTTGAATTGTTGAGTCATGTACTTTTTCAATTATAACAGTAAAATCCACCGTCATTTTATCCTCGTCAGACTTGATTTCTTTAATATTATAAATTTCCATCTTTCCACTAGCAAAGCCCACTATAAGATTATTCAAATGCCAAGAAATTTCATAAGCATCATCCCCATCAGCCTCTCGAATACACGATTTATTAAGTCCGTCAAACAAAATTAATTTACCACCATCTGAACAACCTGCTATTAGAAATCTTCCTTTATATTTAATATACGTCTCTTTATAGAATCTAATACAGTTAATTGGCCTATTGAACCCATTAAAATCACATTCATGCTCAATATTAATTGATGAATTAACAGCCGTTTTATAGCAGTTTTCTTTAAAAGATTTCTCATGAAAAGGTTTTTTCCAAATTCTGACCGTTCCATCAAATCCGCTAGTTGCTAATAAATCATTGAAGTTGTCGCAAGACAAAACAGGCGACTCTTCGTGAAAATAAATGTTGTGTGTTGTGATTTCGATTGGGTGGAATCTTGAAGATGAATCCATGATCAAAATTGAAAATTTTTATTAAAAAAAAACCGGATTGACGTTATTACTAAAACTTTTTAAATGCACTCGTGAAACTTCACTGGCAGTGAACATTCCTTTTAATTAGCCTAGCGTTATTAATAATCCTAATTTACATCATTAATATACAAAGATTCAGGTTATCATGACCCTCTAATGTTAGTTAGATTATGATGTTTCATTTATAATACATTAAAAATGGCTTCATCTTTTTGGTTAATTTTGCTCCAGCTATATCAAACCTTGAATGTAACATATTGAACCTATTTTTCAAGTTAATAAAAAAATATCTTTGTAAGTTTTGATCAAATAATACAGATCCTCACAATCAATCAATTAAAATGTTTAGAAAAGAATCAATAGTAAATAAATATCAATTTTATATTGCAGTTGGTATGTGATGGTGGTAGGTTTAAATGATATCAGTAAGATTTCTTAAGTTCTCTATCGGAATCATATATATATTTAACGTGTAGGCCAAAATGAAAAAGTGTATTTTCAAAAAAAATGATTTATTAAATCTACTTAGCACAGTGGTGTGAAGTTAACGTTGTTTAAAACGGTAACTAGACAGAATCTGTCGTAAGACGGATGACTGTAGCCTTTTCGTGGTTGTCCAGATAAGTAGCATACCTATGTGTGTGAAACCAATAACAGTTTATATCAGAACGTCACGTCACGTCACAGCCAGCCGACTCATAAAAAGAAAACCCCGAAAAAAGGGGAGGTGGGGCGGATGGTATACATGTGTGTGTGTGCGGGAACGGCATGTATAAAAAAGGGCTTGCCCGAAGCTCGAAAGAGTAGGCTTAGGATTTGTTCCAAGTGCCCAGGACCTTAGTAGGAGGATTAAAATTTCCTCCTATAAAGGCACAGGCGCTTCTAGTTGTTTCGTTTTTTTTTATAACGAAAAACTTGAAACTCGGGTTTGAATCCCGTGGGTGAAATAATTTGTAATTACTCGTAAAACAGCTACTACTTAACTACAAAATTGTTGGCCAAAAATGTTCTTGAAGAGACTGTATCCATTAATAAATAGACTCTGAAATGTGGTTGAAAAATGTATTGAATAGAAAAGCTTGAAAAACGGATGGAAATACATGTATTGTTCCTCTCGTCTCTTTGAATTATATGTCGTGATCTACCAGGCAACCCTGCTTGATTCAAAACCATTTAATTGTCTTTAGTCAATTATTGAATCTTCCTCTTTTCTTTGATTTCTGGTAATAAAAAATTTCAAGTCTCAAGCCATGGGACTCGGAGACAAGATTCAGGAAATTGAAGCTGAAATGGCAAGAACCCAAAAAAATAAAAAAACAGAGCATCATTTAGGAGCTTTGAAAGCCAAGATTGCAAAGTACAAGGCCGAACTAAACGCCCCAAAAGAGAAGTCGGGGAAGCTTCCTTCATTTGAAGTCCAAAGAACAGGAGATGCACGGGTAGCTTTGGTAGGATTTCCCAGTGTTGGAAAGTCAACACTCCTGACCAAACTTACTTCTTCCTTCAGTAAGCAAGCTGAACATGAGTTCACAACGCTAGAGTGTGTTTCTGGGAAGCTTAATTACAATGGTGCAGCAATCCAAATACTTGATCTCCCCGGTATTATAGAAGAAGCAGCATCAAATAGGGGAAGGGGAAGACAAGTAATAAGCACAGCTAGGACTGCTGACTTAATCTTAATGGTTCTAGATCATAGAAGACCGGAAGACAAGGAAATTTTGATCAACGAGCTTAGTAAGATGGGAATTAGATTGAACAAAAGAAAGCCAAATGTGTCATTGGTCAAATCTGGCTGTGGAATAGAAATCTCAACAACATGCAAGCTGACTAAAATATCCGAGCCAACTATAATTTCAATATTAAAGGAATACAAGTTGCATAACTGCCAGCTGACAATCAGGGAAGATCTTTCGGACGAAGATTTAATAGACTTCTTGAGTAGCAATGCAGTTTACATCAAATGTGTTTTTGTTTATAACAAAATAGACGAGTTGAGTTATGAAGATTTTTTGAGACTGACAGAGGAAAGCCAAGATTTGATTTCCTGTTACCGGGGATGGGGGCTGGAACAGCTGAAAGAGACAATCTGGGATGAATTAGATTTAAAGAGGATCTACACCAAGAGGAGGGGTGATGAACCAGACTTCACTGGGGCTATCATAATGCGTGATCACCCAACAGTGCGCGACGTATGTTTGAGTATTCACAAGGATTTCGATCTAGAATTTAAGCATGCCTTTGTTTGGGGAGCGAGTACGAAGCATCAGCCTCAAAAAGTGGGGTTATTGCATTCGCTGTGTGACGAAGACATAATTCAGATATCCACAAAATAACTTCGGCTTATTTGAAAAAGGAATTATGGTGGGAAGAATTCCATTGGTTAAATCCACTGAATCCTGTGAAAGATCATTTGAATTGAAAAAGCTTCATGTAGAATGCTTGATTTCATTTCCTTTGACAATCAAAGTTAGTCTCGGTATCATTGAATATTTAATACATTGGATTCGCATGTAAATTTTGATGCCTCAAATAATAAATTTCAAGGAAGAACACTAATATCTCCAAGGCATGATTGCAACACTGTATTTGATTAGGGCATAGTAGTCTACCATAGGTTTGTTTCAATGATTATTACAATGCTATCCAACCTCCGAGTTGTGTCAAAACCAAATTGGAAGTTACCACAATTTGAATTCAGCCAATAGAAATTCAGAATTCTCTATCTAAAGGTTTTTAAGACAATAAATATATTATCTTTAGATTCATTTCAAGCTTATACTAGAGTTACACAGACAATTAGCAAACATCTTATTTAACTACAAGGGTCTGTGTCTCTGTAGGAGGAAGCTTTAATCTTCTACTAGTATATAAATCCTAAGCCAACTCTTTCAAGCAAAGAGGCTTATCCATGCTACTATATTTGTTGTTGGGTTGGCCTTTCGGCCCCACCTCCCATTTTTCAGGGTTTTCTTTTTATGAGTCGGCTGGCTGTGGCATGACGTTCTAATATAAACTGTTATTAGTTTCAGACGAATAAGTGTTTACATATCCACGAAAATGTTACAGTCAGCTGTCTCACGATAGACTCTAGAAGCGCCTGTGCCTCTATAGGAGGAAATTTTAAACCTCCTACGGAGGTCCTGGGCACTTGGAACAAATCCTAAGCCCACTCTTTCGAGCTTCGGGCAAGCTCTTTTTTATCCATGCTGCTTCTACACGCATGTTGATCCTTTCGATCATCATCCGGCCCCACCTCCCCTTTTTTCGGGTTTTTCTTTTTATGAGTCAGCTGGCTGTGACGTGACGTGACGTTCTGATATAAACTGTTATTAGTTTCACACACATAAGTGTGTTACTTATCTGGGCAACCACGAAAAGGCTACAGTCGTCCATCTGTCTCACGACAGATTCTGCCCAGAAAATTTTCGGTGAATAGCATTTAAAGTCTTTACTTCAATATCAAACCATTCTTCAGATCTTGTTTAATCATAGGTGATGTATTTAACTTCCAAGGAACCAGATTGGCTTTGTTTAATTGGATAACACCAAAAAAACTCAAATAATTTTTTTTTGTTTCTTAGACTGACTATTTGACAGGAGACATTTTTAATATTATTATCAAGACAGTTAGACCAGTAAGATTTATTTGTAAAACTTTCCTCAAATGGGACTCGAACCTGATAAGAAAATCTTACTACGCATTTTTTCACTTAAATAAAAATAAATATAAAATTTATAATCGAACACTTATATTTTATTTAAATTGCGCCGAAGTTCTTCGAGTTTTTCATAAACACGACTGGAAATGTCTCCAAAGTCCCTTTGAAATAGCTTGTCTTTCCCAGCCATATTTTTAATCATGTCAAATAGCATGTCTAATTGCTGATTCTGCAAATTTTATATTTCAAAGTACTCTTTGAGTTTAACGTTATTTGTTTCTTCCTCTGTGTCCTCTAAAAGCTCTGTATTTCGGATATAAAATCTTCCTTTCTTATACTGTCCCAAGTTATTCCTTCTTAAGCTTTCCAACCTGTTTTTCAGTACAGTGAATCTTCCTTTCTGCACTGCTCCGTCTATGTATTGTATTTGTTTTGGTATTTCCCCATGCTGTTGATTTACTGAATTTTTATGTGCGTGTGATAACTCTTTGACTAGAGACATGGGAGGCATAACAAAAATATAAATTTATGTCAGAAGAAAGATATTCACAGATGAGACAGTTTTAATAAATTAAAAACTGAAACATTATTTGCATCAATTAAGAGTTAATATTCTAATGAATATTTCAATGAATATGAAAGGGGATCTTAAAAAGAATTGAATTCATTGAAATAATAATTTTTAAGTGATTGATTAATAAATTGAATAGGAATAATATCTAATGTCATTATAGGCAGATAACTAAGACAAATTAAAAATATCAAATCACCCTGAATTTGCTGATATTTCATGAAGATCAACCAACAGAGATTATTAAGTTATGTGGATATTAATTTGAATTGTCAAGAAATAATTGTTGGTATCTTTTTAATGGAAAATATGTGGGTCATTAAATATCAGCAACTCCTTTTTCCTATTTGTTGGTTGGCTGAACGTTTTGCAGATTTTTGTGTGGAAACCCATGAAAAATTTTGCATTATGTTTATTTTGGAGGGAAAATAAATTAAATTAAAAAAATTTATTTAAATATCTAATATTAAGGAAATAAGGTAGTGATAAATTGAAGATCATTAGACATTCGAGGCATTTATAACAGCACTTCTTGAATGAGTTAAATATACCTGTTGTTAATGGTCTCTTGTATTTATTTAAGGAATCACTGAACTCATGAATGAATTATTGCTAACCTGGTATGCTGCAACCTGGGCAGAATCTGTCGTAAGACGGATGACTGTAGCCTTTTAGTGGCTGCCCGGATAAGTAATAGACTCATATGTGTGAAACTAATAACAGTTTATATCAGAACGTCACGTCACAGCCAGCAAATAAAAATAAAAACCCGAAGCTCGAAAGAGTGGGCTTAGGATTTGTTCTAAGTGCCCAGGACCTCAGTAGGAGGTTTAAAATTTCATCCTATAGAGGCACAGGTGCTTCTAGTTGTTTCGTTTTTTTTTTGGTATGCTGCAAATTCACATTGCTGCGCTTAGAAAACACTTGGTTATTTCAGGGTGGCACGATTCTGTAAACAAGCTACCCATTCATAATTTATCAAACTCTTATAATAATAATTTCACTTTTCAATCCTCTACATATTAGGTCTACGAATCTGCCTTAATCTAAAATCTTTTTTATTAAAATAAGAACAGTAGCTATTCTATGATATCGGGTACTCTTATATTTCTCATTTTAAAAATTCGACTCAATGGGATTCGAACCTGTATTATACAATCTCATCACTCAGGCAAGGAAACTTTAAACTTCTACGCAAAAATTAAACGATCTCTACTTCCTTAGCTTTATTATCTTGTATAGATGGAAAATCTTAAATAATCGTTATAAAATTAACAAGGTATTCCACCTTTAAGATCCTTTGATTTGACTAACAAATTTAAAACTTAACAATTTGTAAATCAGATCATAGATGATGAAGCCTACATACCTCTATCGGGGTTAATTTATTGTCTTGATTGCCTCTTTCCCTTTAAAAATTTTATTTTAATTTAGATTTTAATTATTTTTACAACAATTCATTTTTTACCAATGCTTCTCCTTTGGATCAGTAAATTCCTGGCTACTGTGATCGAAGAAGCTGTCCCATCAAATATTAGACATGTAGCACTCCCCAGTGCCATTCAATCATTGAAATCAAGCACGCAGATAGAGTCATATTTTACTGAAGTCTCAACTTATTTTTCCTTTACTCCAGTTGATCATTTAGATGAAACTTATAACTCCAATATTTTCATGATTTTGGACAAAGACGATCTCGTTGCCTTTGCACAGATCTATGTTCGATCTTGCTATTCTAAAAGCAAGAAAGAGGCTTATCCGTATGTGAATCTGTATTCTCTGACTGTGACTGAACGGTATAGAAATCAAGGATTTTCTTCTAAAATCATGAAATATGCCATTACTTACCTTACCGAAAGACATGAACTGTGTGATGAAACCGTACTCGCACTTCACTTATCCCCTTCAGATATTTGTATGCCTTTGGCTGCTATTCTTTACTATAAACTGGGATTTAAGAATGAATTATTCGTACTGTCAGGTCCAAGTAATTATACCTATGAAATCGATGATTTATTTGAGAACTCAAGAGATTTATTTTATTGCTCAGAAAATCCTGATGATAGCTTCGGTGAGGAATTTTTTTTCATGCTTTATTGTAAATTAAAAGATTTCAATAGAAAATATCAATTACCTGACAATGCAATAGAAAGTACCAAGAAATTATACGAAATACTTAAGGAAAGGAAAGAAAAATATGAAGAGAATGAAAGTGAATAACTTTTAACATAGTGGGTATGGAGTGAAAAGAATCAATGTGATTTCGATAGTAATGCAAGATATGATTCCAGATTCTCAAGCTTTAATTTTACTTTTTAATGTAAAAATGGTTTTTTCCTATGCTAATTGATCAATTATAAAAATAATTCTTATATTTCTAATTTCATCGCTGCCACTACGATTATTTAATTTATACATTTTTTTATTGAATCTGATTTTACTGATTTAAATCTTTTCTCTTTAAAATTTTTCAATCAATTCTTACAATTTTTAAGATCTTGACAGCTAAATCTATTTTTTAAATTGATGATTTTTAATCTATTTCAAAATAAAAAGCGAGAATACATGCCATATAAAAATTTTATTACACTGTCTTTTCAAATTTAGTAAATATTAATCAACAAAAACTGTATTTTATCTGAGATGACATTAAACTAGAGCAAGAAGTAAATTATCTGACTAAAGTCCTGCGGTATACTATGCATTTTTGGTGCAGAAACTTAGTTTTTCTATTAAGAGATTAACTATCCATTTATTCTTTGAAATTTTTATAGTATGTATGTATGTATGTATGTATGTATGTATGTATGTATGTATGTATGTATATATGTAAGATGGGTTTGGAAAATAATGAACGCTTTGAATATGAAACGAAAAAAAATAGAAAAACAAAGAAAGTAACAGAAGAAGTGAAGATTGAGGAAATGGAGAGTCTCCCAAGGACACCATCTGATCTGAAAGCTAGCATCAAGACTTCTTTGGAAGTCCTAATCAACGATATCAAGTCGTGTGATCCTGGATGGCCAAAGGAGTTTTTCTCTGCTGTGCAAAGAAGATTTGGAAGGATGCCTAGATTCGGCTGGTCCAGAGCTCTAACTGTCTTCTGTGGTAAGTTCCAGAAGAACATATCCCTAGAGGAATTTAAAAGGATGGCAGTCTCAAGGCGTCCTGATAGATTTGATAGGGACACAGTCAAGCGTGTCAAAACGTTTGAAAATCCGTTAGAAATCTGTAATCTGACCAATGCAAAATCCGAAATTCGGTTAAAGGATGCATCTACCGAAGGTTGGATGAGCAAAAGGACGAGGAAGATACCTAACGAGAAAGTGGATCGACAGTTATTAGAATCTTTGATTCTAATAGTTGGCGACTATGTTCGTAGTAAGCCCCATACGAGTATGACAGAAATCGCAGCGACCATCAGGAGTGCACAGATGGCCTACGAATTAGAGAGCATGAAACCCCGGGCACCCTCTAAATGGAAAGATAGTATCTATAAAAAGATATTAAATCTTCAAGTTCTTAGTGATTTACTTGGTAAGTCACAAAAGAACGAGAAGCTATCCAGAGAGGACAAGAGAAAATGCCTGACATTTATGAGTCAGGAAAAACTCAAACTGGGGAATTCAATGGACTGTACTGAGGCAATTTCTCGAATCATGGAAAAAGTCTTGATCTATAAGAAAAAGATGGAAATGCATGAGAAGAGAAAAGACTTCTCCAAAGCCAAACGATCCTTTGAACTCTATAGAAGACAATTCTATAGAAGTTTATCTGGTGAGGTGACCAAGGAAAGTAATGTCCCAGTTCTCGAAGTTAAAGACTATTGGTCCAATATGTGGATCAAGTCTGAGACTGAGAGAAGCCAAGATCAATTCGAAGATTATCTGAGAGAGCATGTAGATGGAGATAGGAAATTTGACAACTTCCCCTCCTCTGAAGAGTTTCAGAACTCCATCAGCTTTCTTCCAAATTGGAAAGCTGCTGGTCCAGATGGAGTCTATAATTTCTTTATAAAGAAATTGACACCTCTTCATGAAAGTCTATATGAGATAATCAAAGGCATTTGTGTGGATTCTAAATGTGAAGATGATTGGTTTTACAAAGGTATCACATACTTTATTCCCAAAGGAGGTCCTCAAACAGGAGGAGACTTCAGGCCTATAACCTGTATGTCGAATCTATATAAACTCACAACTAAATGTGTTACGCAAGTAATGCAAAACATTGTTGAGTTTAGAGGTCTCTTGAGTGAAAACCAACTCGGAACTGTAAGAATGGTTCAAGGAGCAAAAGAGCAAGCATTGTTAAATCTAGCCATCAACAAAGAGCATTCCAACTCTTTAAAAACTGCTTGGATAGATGTCAAAAAGGCGTTTGATTCGGTTGATCACGACTACCTTATCAAATGTATAGAGAGCCTGAAATTCCCAAGCTTCCTTAAAGACACTATTTCAAGGTGGAAAGTTGATGTTAGATTTAATGGTGAATCGATTCTTGAGAAAAGGTTAGAGAGAGGAATTCTACAGGGAGACAGCCTGTCCCCTCTCTTATTTGTATTATGCATGGATCCACTAAGCCGAAAGCTAAGTGCCAAATATCAGAAAGTCGGTGTTAAAACCGAATCTGATATGTATATTACAAATCACCTTTTATTCATTGACGATTTGAAATTACTTGCTGAATCTGAAGAAGAACTTGAAAGAATGATGAATGAGATAAAATCGTTCTTTAAAGCAATTGGCTTGGAAATCAATAAGACCAAATCCGTAACCAATAGCAAAGTTTGTGAAGCAGATGCTACGCTTTTGGAAGGCAAAAACAGTTGTAAATACCTGCGAATTATTGAGACAGCTAGTAGCACAATATCCAAAGTTTCTTTTGAAAAAGTAAGAAATGAAATTTTAAAAAGAATCAAGAATTTGTGTGAAAGCAAACTGAATGCAAAGAATTTATTCAAAGCGATAAATGAGCATGCAGTGTCTGTGATTAACTACCATGTAGGAGTACTAAAGCTTGAACCGGAAAAATATGTCAAACTCGATGAATCCATCAGGAAAGTACTAATGGAATATAAAGTTCACTTACAGCCAGCAAACAAAGAAAGGCTGTATTTGCCAAGAGAAATGATGGGAAGAGGAATGTCCAATATTAAGCATAAGAGTGAGAGTATGCTCCTCCAATTGAAGAATTCCCTCGAAAAATCAAGAAATATGTCCTTAAGGCGTAATGCCATAATTAAGGTTGAAGAAGACAATAAGACACATCTCTCAACAATTGACAAATACATAAGACTGAAGTATAATACAGAAGGCGAGATTACCAAAGAATCTCTTTATGAATCACAAATTAAATCCCTAATGACCAAAATTAAAAGCAAACAACTTCACGAAAGGTTGTTTAGGGTTTGTGATCATGATCTTGCCTCCATTAAAGACTCTTCAGTATGGCTTACCAAAGGAAATATGAAACCAAGAGATGAAGGAGCTTATTGTTTCCTTCAGGATATAAATATGTTCTTTGGAGAAAAAGTCAAGTGCCCACATTGCAAAGCTATGCCAAAGACAGTAGATCACCTTGCCACTAAATGCGACCGTATGCTTGGTCATGATTACATGAGACGGCATAATGAAGTATTAAGATGCATACATTTATCACTGTGTAGAAGATTCGGAATTAAGAAGACAAGAAAATTGAAATCTCATTCCGTTCAAGAAGTTGTAGCAAATGAAAATGTCGAGATTCGAGTAGATACAAGAATTAAGACTGACATTAAAATACAACATGACAGACCAGATATCTTCTTACATGATAAAAAGAAAAATGAAATAACTTTGATCGAGGTTGGAATTACCAATCTTGACCTATTAACTCAAGTTGAAAATGAAAAAACTAGAAAATACGATTTAATAGCAAACGAGTTATCATTGATTTACAAGTGCAAAGTAAACATAATTCCATATGTAATGACTTGGGAAGGGCTGGTAACGAAATACCACAACAAGTATAGTAAAGAGATAGGAATTGAGCCTAAAGTCGAAGCGTACATCCAGTCTATTGTACTCAAGAAGACTCTGGAGTCTATTTCATTTAAAAGACGACTGAGCGTCGAAGATGCTGACAACCACGTGAGTCTTGAGCAGTTAGTGCTTAGATCATCGGGTGGAGATAAGAGAACCGACACGGAATCAATTAAAGAATAATTAATAATCTTTAGATTACCCATTAAATAAATTCTTTATATGTATGTATGTATGTATGTATGTATGTATGTATGTATGTATGTATGTATGTATGTATGTATGTATGTATGTATGTATGTATGTATGTATGTATGTATGTATGTATGAATGTATGTATGTATGTATGTATGTATGTATGTATGTATGTATGTATGTATATATGTATGTATGTATGTATGTATGTATGTGTATACATGATGTTTAAAAATGATGTTTAAAAATGAGAAAGATTGTTGCTTTCTAGAACACAAGTCTGCCTGTAAGGAGGTGTAATGCTCGAGTATTTACAATAATTTGGAGGTCCTTATAGCGTTTTCTTCTCAAAAGGATAGGTAGAAATGTTTATTCTAATGGAAAACCATTACACTTTTGATATAAACATATACCTCCTTCTAGTCATCTAATGCCGTTAGGATTTACTATCTTTCGTGTTTTTAGCAACTCGTTTGGCAATAAAATTTTAAACGATTATTTACTTGCTATAGGAATATAGCGAAATAAATTTATTCTTTTAATATATATTTATAACTTCTAGCTCGGTGATCTCTTGTGGAATAACCTGGTGTTTTTAACTAAATATCTGAGTCTCAATTTAAAGAACTTCTGATTCTAAATTTATTATATATTAGTCGGTACAGCAGTTATTATCGACTAATTTAATTATTAAACAACTTTTCAAATAAATCATTTGAAAAGTTCTTTGCTTATTATTACTTTCCATTGAACTCTACAAATCTAACAATACTTATTTAATTTTGAATTACATCCTCGTTCTGATAATATGCCTATGGAATTTGCTTGCTACAATTATTCCTAAATAAGGTATTCAACATTGAAGATATTAATTAAATTAACACCAAAACTATTTGTTTTTGGTGTTCTAGGCAATTTCGATTAGAGACATCATTTTGAATGAAGAATATTCAGTTTACTGGCATCTCAAACCTCTTAAAATACCTTATTTCAATTCAATTTAAAAGACCATGCAACTAGCAAGGGATAATTCAAGGAGAGCTAATAGAATTACAATACTGGCTATAATTAGAATGAAGCTTCTTAAAGTAATAATCTAAGATGAATCTTACAAAAAAAGGAATTAATCCACAAACTGATTATTTTAGTGTTATTGTTTATAATATGATACTATATCATATTGACACACTTACTTTTGCAAGAATTGTTCAATGACTTGATTGAATTCCCTTTTTTTTTGAGACTTTTCAGGCGATTTTCTTGATGTGTTGTTTAATCACCTTGATTATAATTATAGGTCTTAAACCCATTCTCATTTTATATTCAATAACCTTAGATGTTATTATTCAATACGCAAACCTATTATATTCTAAATATAAATCCACAGTTTGTTCAATAATTAAATCAGACATAACTAACCAATAGTTTCAGTTGAATTGTGAAAATGATATGGTTTCTAAACATTGTAGTAATCATATCCTATTGGTAAGGCATGTAAAGGATTATTGGATTTAAAAACCAAATCACATTTAATAAGTAATCTTCTTTGAAAATACAAGATTTTATCTTGACAAAATCTATTCCAAATACAATATTGATATCAATGATATTAATTATTTACCCATGCAAATTTTATCTCAATTTAATAAGGAATACTCCTATATCATTGAGATGCAAGAAAATTTAATAAGGAATACTCCTATATCATTGAGATGCAAGAAAATTTGCTTGTCCAGTTGAACTCTGTTGAAACCTTTCAAAATTAAAAAAGAAAAAGGATTCATTAAATATTCATAATTTATCATAGCAAGTCGTCACAGGAGTCATCACAAATCTATAAACATACACAAATATATATTAGAACACTACTGGAAACGATGCTGTATTCTTAAGATACGACCAATATCAACCGGTATTCAAAACAAGTATTTATTAAATGTAATTTTTTAATGAAAAACTAGTTTTCAACCTACATTTCTATAGAAATAGATTGATGAAAACCTTATTGTTAAAAAATTCATCTAAGATTAAGAAAACTGGGTCAGGAATGATTGAAAGATAGCTCCTAGATCACTTAAATTCAGGAATGACCTATCGGGCTTTGCTAACTAGGAACATATAAGTTTTATACATAGAGTTAAATGCCTTTATGTCCATTTTATATGAAAAACCTTGAAACTATCCATCATTTCAAACACACGGCGACTATTTGATTTAAATACACACCATGGGCGTTACATTCTAGCTTCTAGAATTGAATGAAGACCTATCTTGATGAAAATTGTTATTTCCTTATTTTTATTACAAATAAAAATGTTCAAGGTGTTTTTACAAAGCCATCCAGACAAACTCTAAAAAAAAGACTGTGTGGGTGTTTTCACTTCTTCTCTAGTTTAATAACTTATAGGGAACCCTGGATTTCAAGCTCTTTTTTATGGATTGAAATCGTTAGAACGATTTTCCTTTATCCTTTTGCCACTATTTGACCAAGCTTTTTGGAAAGACTAATTATTTCAGGTTAGCATGTAATGCATTATGGATTTCAATCAGAAATCTAGGATGAGTCCGAAAGAATAAGATTTAACAAAAAATAAATTGGGTTTTGTGTTTTAAGTTCCTTATTGCAGTGGTTTAAAGTTGATATCATAAAATAGAGAAAAACGAAGACTTCGGTTCGAATCCGGCAGAAAGAACTAATCGGGGTCTATTCATAAAAATAAGTACTCAATAAAGTAGAGCAGTTTCAATAAAAAATATTATTGGCGAGGACTAGGTCTTGGGATAAATAGAGTATGCGGTTACACAAATGTACATAGAACAGCTTCAATAAAAAATATTATTGGCGAGAACTAGGTCTTGGGATAAATAGAGTATGAGGTTGTACAAATGTACATAGAATATATTGAGTAGAAAATCATTTGATAAAAGCGTAACAGGACATAATGTGTGGCTTATGGTCCCATAATTTGGAGTATTGAATTTACATGTAAAAACGGGTTAGTAACTATCCGACAAGGTTATTGAACCATCAATATTTGAATTTTTTTTAATTCTGTGTTATGTCAATATTATGTGCATAGGAGATGCCTGTCCTTTGTATATATGAACGTTTCAGTAAATAAATTCATAAGTCTATGCTGTAACTATTTCTTATTTAAATCATTGTTAACTACCAACTGATCTGAATATTAATTTCTTTACATTATAAAAATGTCATATATTATTAATATATACTTCTTTTCATTCACCTTTCATTAATTAATATATGAATAATCTTTGCTGAAAACTCTTATTCAGTGATCAATACCCATCCAAGTATGATGGAGTAACACCCATAGTTTAGAGCCAATGAATTCTATACATTTAGAGCTATTTATTTCGGCATGTAACCTATTTATGATTCATACTTGAATTATAATTGATATAAAATTCAGGTTGTTTGACTTATTCTATAAGAATCACCCCTTAAATAAACAACGTCTAATGACTTGGATATTCCTCTATACGAAATTCCGAAGTCAACTATTTAATTTCTTTGTTCTTCCGAATATTAATCTTCAATCCTAAATTTTATTCATTTTTTTTTTGAAAAATCTTTTCAAAATATATTTGTCTAATTGATTGAAGGTAAATTTTTTTCAATTACCAAAGCTCAAATGTGAAGGGAAATTTTTTAGCTGTTGGAATTTATAAAAAGAATTTCAAAAAAAGATTTATTAACTCATAGCTTCAATTATCCTCTGCAGGTTGTTTAAGTAGTTGTGGCTTTGCCATAACGTCTGAAAATCCACCCACATATTTTCCATCTATGAAAACTGCTGGGAATGTTGTTCCATCTTTCAATCCTCTAATCTTGAATATATTTTTCCCAATTATTGAGGTATTCTTCTCTTCATAGGGTATTCCATTCTCAATTAGATAATTCCTCATCTTAGCACTATAGCCACAGTGATCTCTCGTTATGATCTCTACTTTAATAAGTGCTACTTGAATCAGGTAGAGTAAAAGCATTCTGTTTTTACTTTTTCTTATTAAATTTAGAATTCGAACCCTTCTTTTATTTTGTTTCAACTCTAATGTATCGGGATTTTATATTATTTCAGAAATGTCATTGAAGTAAAATCGTATTTCTCATAATTTTTTTGCTACCTGATTTGTAAGGAATTTAAAAAAGTACTTCTGAATTTCTAAGAGGTTATTTTCTGAGATATGAGATTCCCTTTGATTTATTTTCATAGAATTAAAGTAAAGATAATAATAAAATTAGATTCAATTAGCCTAAGATTCTAAATGCTTCAGGCAACAATATAGATTTTGTATTAGCTTCAAGTGAATAATAAGTTAAATACAGAATATTATCTAATAAAAGTTTCATAATAACTGATATTTGTTACATTCCCTAATGAACATATGCGAAGATTGCTGTTTTTAATTTCGAAATTTTTTCGATGCAAAAAAATTTTTTATTGGGCAGTAATCACGAATCATATTGATATCTCAGATAAATATTAAAAATTTACTCCATGATACTTTAAATAGAAAATTAAATAAGTAAGATGCAAGAAAAAAGCTATTTCAAAACGATAGAGAAGAGACATTTTATTAAAGCCAATTTGAAACCGTCAGTAAAATTTGTAAATTAAAAAAGATTAATGATTTTAATTTTCTGGACCACCAGAATTGAAAATTAATCCAAAGGATCGAGAATACTAACACCATGAAAAACCTGGATTTTATTTTTAATTATCTCTATTAGTATTTAAACCTTAGCAATGCCTGTTAAAACTAATTTAAATAGTAAATCCAAAACCAAATTTGATTGTCAGCTAACATTTTTACTATGTCGTTTGCTCTGAAATGATTTGTAGCTGCTGATTTGAGCAAAGCGAAATCGAACAGCAAAGCGTAGCTGTAAAAATTCAATATTTGATAAATAATTATCCATCTATTTAAAAATTTTGCAAAAATTATTTTAAAAGAAACCTAAAAACTGATTCACTGATCACATATTTCAAATAAAAATCCATCTTGTTTGGTTTACAAGCACGTGGAAGTATGGATTGGTATACATGGATCGAGATAACACGTAAGATTTGGGAAAAGAGCTTTCCATAAATATGGAATGGATGTACGAGTGACTCACAAAACAAAAATATGCCTTATTACCTCTTTAGAAATTCATTTACAATTCAAATATTGATTAAATGCTTGTATAAAGCAAGTTTGTGTCTCTTTTCGGGTGTTTTGTGAATTTATATTTATCAATTAAAACCTTAACCATAAATTAAAAAAAGGGATATATCACCCTCTCATACGTCTATTTCATAAATCCATCATTAAGGCCATTCTTTTCGTGCTGGAAGATCAACTAATTTTTACGATTATGTTTCTTATTGCCATGCGTTAGAATAAACATGCACGCTTGAACCTGAAAATCACCCATTAGGTTTATTTTAATCTGAGAATAAATTAACTGGCAAACTTGATTATATCGAATCATTCTACATTAATGAGCCCAAGCATTTAGAAGACTCTAATCTATTTAAAGGAGTATGATCAAAGCTAACTTTATTAATTAATGGAGTTAGAATTGTTGAGTGTCTCACAATTGATCAGAAATAACCAATTTTAGAATCGTAGGGTCAAATCTAATTGGTAGTGAGAACCTTATTTGTGTGGCTTCTATTTATACACTTAATATAAAAGGGAAGGGCGCAAATTTTATTCATCATATTTTCTTTTATTTAATATACTAACTGCATGCTGAGGCTGAATTTAAAAAGGGGAGAAAGCTTATAGACCAAAGGATTTTTAAACTTCAAATGGTGTTAGAGCTTGCATCTAAAAGATTAGATGCGTTTCTTGAATAAATTTCATTTGTTCAATATAATCGTCTTTAAATGAAAAAGTTCATAATTAATTTATTTTTCTTATCTTAAAAAGGCCAATAGAAAGATATGCGAGATCCTATCGTGAGATAAAATAAGCATTTGTTTTTATTTTATACGTCTTAATATCAGAAACAGTAAAACCAACCTTAAATCTATCTTACCTTGTTTTTAAAATTCTGAAGAAACTCAAACTTATTTATTAATGGGACCGATCGGTTAGAGTCATGGCAACCAATCAAAATCTAGACTATGATGTACTAACCTAGCTAATATTTCTATACGTCTATGCCAGTTAATATGACTAATTGAAAAAATATTCTTTTTATAATTGCTAACTGCTGATCGATGGTTTCTTAACTGAATAAAAAATTGTAATATTGAAAATAAGCGGTTTGTGTTAAGCGGCTCTTCCAAAGGTTGCAATTTCTGGCATCTTCATAAAACGCTCCTATAAATACGAGAGAATTTATTTAATGGGTTGTCTAATAGTTAATCATTGATTGATTCCATGTCAAGTCTCTTGCCTAACCCGATGATCTATGCACTAACTGCTCAAGACTCATATGGTTGTCCGGCTCTTCAATGCTCCGTCGTCTTTCAAATGAAATAGACTCCAGAGTTTTCTTGAGTATAATAGACTAGATGTATATTTCGACTTTGGGCTCAATTCCTATCTCTTTACTATAGTTGTTGTGGTATTTTGTTACCAAGTCATTACGTATGGAATTATATTCACTTTGCACTTCTAAATCAATGATAAACTCATTTGCCATTAAATCATATTTTCTAGTTTTTTCATTTTCAACTTGAGTTAATAGGTCAAGATTGGTGATTCTAACCTCGATCAGAGTTATTTCATTTTTTTTTATCATGTAAGAAGATATCTGGTCTGTCATGTTGTATTTTAATGTCAGTGTTAATTCATGTATCTACTCGAATCTCGATATTTTCATTTGCTACAACTTCTTGAACGTAGTGGGATTTCAATTTTCTTGTCTTCTTAATTCCAAATTTCCTACATAATGATAAATGTATGCATCTTAATACTTCATTATGCTTTCTCATGTAATCATGGCCTAGAATACGGTCGCATTTAGTAACAAGATGATCTACTGTCTTTGGCACAGCTTTTCAATGTGGTCATCTGATTTTTTCGTCAAAGAATATATTTCTGGCCTGAAATTTTACTCCATTAAAGCTCCTTCATCTCTTTGCTTCATATTTCCTTTGGCAAGACACACTGAAGAATCTTTAATAGAGGAAAGTTCATGATCACAGACCCTAAACAACCTTTCGTGGAGTTGTTTGCTTTTAATGTTGGTCATTAGGGATTTGATTTGTGATTCATAAAGAGATTCTTTGGTAATCTCGCCTTCTGTATTGTACTTCAGTCTTATGTATTTGTCAATTGTTGAGAGATGTGTCTTATTGTCTTCCTCGATCTCAACCATGGCATAGCCTTAAGGATATACTTCTCGATCTCTCTAGTGAATTCTTTAGTTGGAGGAGCATGTTCTCATTCTTATGCTCTATATTGGACATTCCTCTTCCCATCATTTCTCTTGGCAAATACAGCCTTTCTTTGTTTGCTGGCTGCAAGTGGACTTTGTATTCCATTAGTACTTTCCTAATGGATTCATCGAGTTTGATATATTCTTCTGGCTCAAGCTTTAGTACACCTACATGGTAATTTATCACAGACAATGCATGCTCGTTTATCGCTTTGAATAAATTCTTTGTATTCAGTTTGCTTTCATACAAATTCTTGATTCTTTTTAAAATTTCATTTCTTACTTTTTCAAAGGAATCTTTGGATATTGTGCTACTAGCTGTCTCAATAATTCCCAGATACTTGTAACTGTATTTGCCTTCTAAAAACGTAGCATCTGATTCACAAACTTTGCTATTGGTAGCGGATTTGGTCTTATTCATTTCCAACCCAATTGCATTAAAGAATGACTTAGTCTCATTCATCAGATTCAGCAAGCAATTTCAAATCATCAATAAATAAAAGGTGGTTTGTAATATACATATCAGATTCGGTTTTGACACCGACTTTCTGATATTTGGCACTTTATTTACGGCTTAGTGGATCCATGCATAAAACAAATAAGTGAGGGGACAGGCTGTCTCCAACCTTTTTTCTAAAATTGATTCTCCGTTAAATCTGCATCAACTTTCCACTTTGAGACAGTGTCCTTAAGGAAGCTTGTAATCCACTCAGGGAACTTCAGGCTCTCTGTACATTTGATAAGGTAGTCATGATAGATCAAATCAAATGCCTTCCTGACATCTATCCAGGCAGTTTTTAAAGAGTTTGAATGCTCTTTGTTGATAGTTAGATTCAAAAGTGCTTGCTATTTGGCTCCCTGGACCATTCTCACTGTTCCGAGTTGATTTTCACACAAAAAACCTCTAAGCTCAACAATGTTTTACATTACTTGCGTAACACATTTAGTTGTGAGTTTATATAGATTCGACATACAGGTTATAGGCCTGAAGTCTCCACCTGTTTGAGGATCTCCTTTGGGAATAAGGTATGTGATACCTTTGTAAAACCAATCATCTTCACATTTAGAATTCACACAAATGCCTTTGATTATCTCATATAGACTTTCATGAAGAGGTGTCAATTTCTTTATAAAGAAATTACAGACTCCATCTGGACCAGCAGCTTTCCAATTTGGAAAAAAGCTGATGATCTTCTGGAACTCTTCAAAGGAGGGGAAATTGTCGAATTCCTTACTTTCATCTAAATGTTCTCTTAGATAATCATTGAATTGATCTTGGCTTCTCTCGGTTTCTGACTTGATCCATATATTAGACCAATAGTCTTTGACTTCAAGAACCGAGACATTACTTTCCTTTGCAACCTCATCAGATAAACTTCTATAGAATTGTCTTCTATAGACTTCAAAGGATCGGTTGGCTTTGAAGAAGTCTTTTCTCTTCTCATGCATTTCAATATTTTTCTTATAGATCAAGATCTTTTCCTTGATTCGAGAAATTGCCTCAGTACAGTCCATTGAATTCCCAAGCTTAAGCTTTTCTTGACTCATAAACGTCAAGCATTTTCTCTTATCCCCTCTAGATAGCTTCTCGTTTTTTTGTGACTTACTAAATAAATCACTAAGAACTTGAAGATTTAATACCTTTTGTCGATATTATCTTTCCATTTAGAAGGTGCCCAGAGTTTCATGCTCTCTAATTCGTAGGCCATCTGTGCACTCCTGATGGTCGCTGCGATTTCTGTCATACTCGTATGGGGCTTACTACGAACATAGTCGCCAACTATTAGAATCAAAGATTCTAATAACTGTCGATCCACTTTCTCGTTAGGTATCTTCCTCGTCCTTTTGCTCATCCAACCTTCGGTAGATGCATCCTCCTGTATGCACTTGAGAAATACATCTTTTATCCGAATTTCTGAGTTTGCTCTGGTCAGATTGCAGATTTCTAACGGATTTTCAATCGTTTTGAAACGCTTGACTGTGTCCCCGTCAAATCTATCAGGATGCTTTGAGACTGCCATTCTTTTAAATTCTTCTAGGGATATGTTCTTCTGAAACTTACCACAAAAGACAGTTAGACCTAGAGTCCAGCCGAATCTAGGAATCCTTCCAAATCTTCTTTGCATAGCTTCGAAGAACTTCTTTGGCCATCCAAGATCATCCGACTTGATATCGTTGATTAGGACTTCCAAAAAAGTCTTGGAGCTATCTTTCAGATCAGGTGGTATCCTTGGGAGACTCTCTACTTCCTCAATCTTCACTTCTTCTGTTACGTGCTTTGGTTTTCGTTGATTGTCATTTTCTTGTTCAAAGTGTTCAATTTTATCCAAACCCATCATTTTTAAATAAGATCAATATTATAAAAATTGCGTAATATGATTTGTTGAAAAAGGTAGGAAGATTGCTAAATAAAAATAGATGAATCAAAACTCGGAGATTCAATAGAAGATACAAGGCTTAAATTCTTGTGATGCTTGAAAGAACAGCAGAAAATATAAATTTTTGATTGCTTCTGAATATCTATCTTGTCCCTTATACAACAATTTATAGGATTAAGTAGAGAGGTAACAGTAAATTAATTAAAATATTCTCAAAACTTTTACAAATAAATCTTAGTCACGATTGTAAAGATTATTTTACTGGTGCAATACCAATCTTATCGAGACCCCGAAAAAAGATATTGTAATCATTATTTCATTCACTTTTTCACTTTCAACCTCTTGAATTTTGCTTTTAAGAGTGAAAATCAAACAATTTGATCTTGTCGTTTCGGAATTATGTGAGTATCGACCAGCAAACACGTAATTTCCGAGGTTGTCTTGGTTTAATTTTCTAGAAATAAAACCGAATGGATGCTTGCTAGCAGTAGAAAGATGACTGAGACACATTCCGGCATTACATAAGTTCACATATTAAAGTATAGCGTCCATACCTTATGAAAGACCCGTATTTTATTGAATTTCTATTGTTCAAAATGGCACAAATTGCACAACTAAAGAAATGAGACATGAGTTGTCTTGCATTACTGTAATGATTTCATAGTTCTAAAAGTTGACTGCTTTGAAAGCCTATTTCTTAACTTATTAAAAACCTTTTTCAGGAAAAAATATTAATGAATTTTAAATGATTTATAATATAACCAAAACACCACTTAGAAGATAGATATATAACACCAGTGCTCAAATATTTAAGATATATATATGTTGTGTATGAAGTTCGTTTGATGGTTGGCAATATTTGCATATGAACCTGAAATTGTTATGTATTGAATATATACTTTTATAATAAAAGTCCGTTTAGTGCTGATTAAGATTACATGTATTGGATTGTTTTCCATGCTGGACCGAAAAACCTTTCTGCATTCTCATTGAGTGAGGGCTTCACAAATCAATCATCAAATCTAGAATTCTAGGGAAAAGGAATTTGGTTTTTAGATTGAATTTCTCATTAAATTTGATTAGCTTCTATAACGAACTGTTTATTAATGGCAGGTTTTTGCACAAAGTGTGTAATACTTTGACCATAGGTCAGGATGTGCCATAACAATAATATTGTAATAGAATATATGAGTGAGTTGGCATAAAAAGCGTTCATGATCTCTCAACATGCTGGTCTTTCTATATTTTGAAAGGTATTATACTTTTCTTCTGAAATATCAGTGAGATGAATTAATATTTTCTGTCTTATTTTATATTCATTCAGTTGGCTGTCTGAAATATTTTTGAAACGGTATTAATATTTGAAATCAACTAATCTGTTAGACGAAGAAAAATTTTTCTTGAAGTAATTTAAATTGTACTTCCACTGGCATATTCTATCGATCACTACAATTTAAAAAAATGACTCGAAGTCATACATGAGGATTGAAGTAAAGATATTTATCTAATAAATCAATTAGATTAATGATTTTAGAATTCGTCGCAATTATTAAGAATCAATTTTTTACAAATTAAATAAGTCAAAATAATGGCAAATTTGAGGTTTCTCGAATCAAATGTTGCACTTACAATTAACAGGAAATTTAGGAAAAGTTCAATTGTCAGCAATCCATTTAATTAAACGTATAATTTGAAATGGGTTCGATGAGTATAGTTTATGAATAATCTCTTTGCTATACTCAGTCACATCTTAATTCGAATATCATCAGGCTTTTAATCTTCTTAAGACATCTTAAAACAATCAAACTAGAACATATTGATGTATTTCATTAATGAAATTTATAGAATTGTAAAGCATTGCATTTATAACATAGCATATTCACAAAACTAAAGCAGAATGAAAAATTTTAGAAGACAATCCCAGATTGTAACAATAAAGCAAACATTCACATCCCCATTTGCGATTAGAATCTACTGCTGTATTTCCTGTTAAGATTTAATTAAAAAATAAATTCTAATTTAAAAATTTTTATATGACTGGAATGGAATGTAGATCAATTCATACTTAAAAATTACAATCTAAGGGCGAATATGGAAGATGGGATATGTCCTGGTAAATTTCTCATCTCTTCTCTTACGCATTTCATCATTAAGTCTAATATGCACTCTATAAATTCAATATCTTTCCAAAAATTAATTTAGTAAATTTTTTTTGATAGTTTAATGAACTCTTCAGCCAAGAAGTGAAGTAAACTTTAGCAAAAAGATTTCATAATCCTCCCAGATTTCAGAATGTATCGTTGTTTAATTCTTTATATAGTTTAATTTCTGTTTATTTTTCTTCAAAAATTTCTTGCAAAATTGACATTTTGAATCTGATATTTTTTAATTTGATAGCCTCGATGATTTTATTAAATTCTACGAAGATCTTTAAATTGTATTTAAACAGTTAATTTCTTACACTGACAGTATTTGAAGATGAAAATGGTGGTGGAAAATATATGATACGGTTTTGGTTCAATAGCTATTGGGAAATAAATTACCAAGCACTTTGTTTACTTTCTAAAGGAAACAAGCTCCAATTAATCGTTTCCTGAAGTAGGAACCAGGATGCTTGCCTTAAAAAATGTTTCCCTATCATTCTCCCATTTTATTTTTCAATTGTCATGCAATCATCATTCAGTCTGCCTTTTCTCCTTGCTTAGTCTTATTCACCCAATTGATCTATCCTTGAATTCCTCCGTTTCTATTTGAAAAATTCAAGGCAAAGGACTTGAAAATTCGACTTATTTATAGTTTTTTTCAAATCAATTAACTAAATTAAATTTGATAAATTGATTTGTCTTAACATTAACTGCTTTAATAAATATTTTGATCAAAACTAAATAAAGCAATTTTTTGCAAAAATTCTCTGAAAATTCTACAGCTTGACCAATCATAGTTGGATCATGTCAAATTTTGAAATTAAAAATTATAAAAACGATATCAACAATAAACCTTAACATTTGGCTAATATTATCTTTATCCATTTTGTATGCCTGAATAATGGACTAAATAGGACACAATATGCTATCTAAAAGGAGATTTGGCTTGTTCGGGGTGCTAATATTCGCTTCAAAGACCACCTAACACCTGTAATTGATGAAGTTTTAATTAAATCGAATCAAAAATTATTAATTGGAATGGCAACTCAAAGGAATAATTACCCCATATGAATTTTTACAGAAAGGTAGATAATAGCACTACGAGAGAAAAGATATGCAATAATTGCTTGACGAAGGAAACACCGTTGTGGAGAAAGACTAAGAGAGGTATTAATTTGTGCAATGCTTGTGGATTATATTATAGGAATCATGGCGAGCATAGACCTTCGATCAGATCTATGGCAAAACAGGAAAGTTGTAAAGAAGAAGAGTCGCAGATTCAAAACATGGAGAGGATAGCTATAAATGTATTAGCACACATGAGAATGAAAGCTAAGGAATCAATATACCAAGATCAACCCCAACAATCTAAATTGTTTTCACAAGAAACAGGGCCACCTCAAGAATTTCAGGCAAGACAAAAATTTCTAACAAGAAGAAAGGTTCTTGGTTCTCCATTCTTTAACATCTTCAGCAATAAGTATGACACAAACGAAAAAAGAAAATTAATGAAACCCCTTGAAAGTTCCCAATGCATACCAGTTTCCAAAGTCTGTAAAGATGTTTCTATCGGACCTACCAATAAATCTTCCAAGGTAGATGAAATTCCTGATGTTTATCTTATGGGGAGTGAATTCATTAGAAGAAACAGGCATCTTGAATGAATAAAAAACCGTTTTAATTTTCGTGGGTTATTATACTTGCCTATGGTTTTGTAGATAACTATTATTGTACTTGCCAGATTTATAACAAGTGATTGATTTAAGGTTCAATTTAATTCACTTTCAATTGTTGAAGAAGTGATGAACCGTGATCATTTAATAGAACTGTAAATTATTAGTGATTTAATAACAATTCTTGAAAATTCATTTGTCTGATTTAATGTTGGATGAGGCTAATCGAATTACTTTTATCTTCATAGGTATCCATGCTTTATACTAAGTTATACCTTTAAATCCCATTAAAAATAAATTTGCTCAGCTCAATTCAATTTGCTCAGCTCAATTAATTGCATTAGTTCATATGATTATACTCAAATCACTTCACTAGACAGAATTCGAACCGAATATCTAAAAGTTCATTATTTTAGAAGGTAAACTTCACACCACTGCACCAAGGAGGCTCTTTGATATTATTATAATTGTTGCCATTCATAGTCACCAAGACTCTTTGCTGAAGAGATATTTGGTTAATTTTTTATTAATCAATAATACTTATTACAGTCAAACGAGAGTTACAAATACCTGGGAATTATTGAGACAGCTAGTAGCACAATATCCAAAGATTCCTTTGAAAAAGTAAGAAATGAAATTTTAAAGAGAGTCAAAAATTTGTGTGAAAGCAAGCTGAAGGCCCTTTTAGTAAAATATCCTCGAATGTATCTACTAGATGCGAAAACAGGGGGGAAGAATATGTAAAGCAGGGCTGGATCTCCAAATTGATTGTTCTATGAATTCCAAGCCTAAAATAAAATCTGATCAAGCATATCCCAATGTTCAAATTAATCAAAATGGAAAAGGTCTTTATTCAAGCCACAGTATAAAAACAAATCCTGAACCCAAGTCTGATTTGGCTTCAAATTTAAGCAAAAAGGCTCAGAGCGATATTCTTAAGGTAAATTTTAATAAAAGCAAAAACAACACATACTATTCGACATCTAAGCTCAATATGTATATATTAAAGCTTTTGAGTGGCGAGTACCGAGAATTTTATTTGAAAATAACCTTTTCAGAAGCTGTTCACACACCTGTTCTTATACAATTATTTCTTCATTTACCTTTAATAATGACATCTATTGTTATAGTCATAATTATTATTACCTTTGACTCTGATATAGATAAGAACATGATTTTAAAAGAAATCTCAAAATTACCATCACAGGAATACACTGATGATTTGCCTTTTTGTGAGTGCTCAATTTGCTTAGATAAATTTGAGCCAAAAACTTCCCTTAAAATACTTTCTTGCAACCATTGCTTCCATAAAGAATGTATTGACAAGTGGCTAATAACTTTATTAAAATGCCCCCTTTGTAGAACAACAATTAGCAAATTACCTGAAACTTATGCTTACCAAATATATCAAACTATAAATGGCATGTAATAGGTATAAATCAAACAATAGAGCTTGTTGGAACTGATTATAAATCCAACAGAAACATTGAGTTACACTCTTATAAAAAGACGCATACTTGGATATTTTGATAGAATGATCAATTTAATGATTGTTCTCCATTCAAATGTGCGTAAGATATTTTTTGCTATAAAATAATTTTTAAGAAAACACTTAATTAATGAAATTAATTAAAATATAATTTATGATTTCTTCTAATTATGTCATTAATGTATTAATAATGGGTTTTTTAAGGTTTCTCTTGAAAATCAGGGGATAATCTTCAGCATACAAGCTTAGTATATCAGATAGTAAATAGATATTCCAATAATTTTTGGGAATTGGCTACCCCAATCATATTTTGACTTGCTTTTATAACTGTGGAGAATAAATGCTTGCTTCTTAGACAGAAATATATAAACAAAACCTTTTTTCTACAGTTTTGCAAAAAAAATCTATAAAATAGTATAAAAATGAAAGGACAATATCCTTCAATAGTGAAGATGACCATTTGAAAACAGAATCATAAAATAGTTAAAATTAAGAAAATATTTAGTTATAGATTACCTGTACTCTTAAAATTTGTCCTTGTTACTCTAAAAAAAATCATTCAGGTGTTTTTCGATTTCTTTTTATTTTTTAACCGTCCTATTATACAAAAATCTAGCTGGAACGAATTTATTAGCAAAGAGAAACTTGATCTTATTTTTATGTTCACAGATTTTCTGAAATAATGAAATTCAACTTTCTTTGAAAATTCCCTAATCATTGCTTCTGTTGATTTAAGTCATAAATACATATCCTAACGCTTACTAGACAATATTTTTAGATTAACTATAACTGTATTATCATTTAAATAAAGTTGGATGGATTTTCTTTAATCTAAAGGATTCCCATGCAACCTGACACTTTTGATCAATTCAAAGACACTCACACAGAAGTTTAAATGATTTATATGCAAATCATCATAGAATTTCTTAAATCAGTGTTAGGTTTAATTAATTCTAAAATCTTCAATCCACAAATTCAATTTCTCAAAATTTTATAGGTTTTTTTTCAATGCTGTGCCAATCTTCATAGCATGTATTTCTGAACCTTAAGATTTCATATTTGAAAACGAATCTCATTTTTTACTAAGAAAAAAATCTTTGTTAAAATATCGCTTATATTTATTTAAAAATTGGCGATTAAGTTCCTTAGAGATCATAATCCAATTCAATACATCAATCGGGCTTATTAAACATGATGATTGATACAATTCCACTTTATTGATATATAAGCGAGTTTGCCCTTAAATCCCCAGAGAATCACAATAATATTCACATAAAAATGACTTTTCATCAATAAATTCTTCAACTCTTCATTCATAGAATCATCTCGATTAGATAATTTTATTAATTAAACCTAAATCAATTTTCTATTGAAACTTTGATTAGCTAATAGTGTCCTTACTACGAAATATCATCATGTTACTTAAGAGACAGCCTGTTACCAAAAACATCGGTTGAAGACTTGCGAAACTCCTGTAGTCTTTTACAGCTTTTGTCTTAAGACAGAATTTCTAGTCAGAGGAATGCAACAGTTATAATTGTTAGATCTTGGTTTTATGATAATAACTGAGTACTCATAAATTGTGGAAAGTAAATAGATATCAATAAATCATTTAATTAATAAATTGATTGAAAATGATGGCTATTTATTTTATAGAACAAGTGTCAGTAATGGATTACATATGCAATAAGACAGATATAACTGTAAAATTATAATCAAATTTTATTGATTAATTTCAGTTGTCATTGATTGACAGTTTTGAAATGATATAATCGAAATAGTAATTCTAGTCACTCCGGCTGATATGTTATCTATTATATGAAGAATAGTTAGAAGATTTAATCTCATTTTCTCTAGGGATCATATTTCATTGTACATTCCCGGAAAATTTATTTAATTCGTAATCTAATAGTTACTCTTTGATTTATTCCGTGTCATGTCTCTTGTCTACACCCGATGATCTGTGCACTAACTGCTCAAGACTCACATGGTTATTCGCCTCTTCGATACCCCGTCGTCTTTCAAATGAAACAGACACCACAGTCTTCTTGAGTACAACAGACTGATACGCGCTTCGATTTTCGGTTCAATTCCAATCTCTTTACTATACTTGTTGTGATATTTCGTTACCAGCCCTTCCCAGGTCATTACGTATGCCATTCACAAAAAAGTCTATTTCGCAATAATACCCACGACTGGCGTTTATGCATTGTCCAATTTATATTTTGTAATCTCTAGAATTCTGCCTTGGATCCAATTCTAAGGAAGAGAATACTTTCATTATCTCTTTAACTGTACAAGCCAAAGCAGACTGCATTTAGCAGAAGTCTTCACTACGCTATCTTTCGGTATTGTATATACATAAAATATACTGAAACTTTGTGGATTCCATTAAGAATTTAGTTTCTTTCCTAAATTCATGCAAACATAATCAAAGATAAAGCGAAATGAATTATCTTGAATAAATCACTATTTAATAAATAGTCGTAATGCTTTAGTATAATAACACGTGAATTTCTCGTGTTTAGAAATGGCATAAAGCCATTCCACTTTGTGTATAAAAAATATAAGGCGCTCTAGGTATCAAAGACTGACAGGATATGATAAGGCTTAGTGATGGGGAGTGATCACATTTCTGAATAGGTGCAATTTTTAGCAGATATTTTGAAATTAAAGCTTTCATCCTCACTGACATTAGGTATAGAAATATTATTAAAGCAATTTAGTTTTTTTAATGTTTTTCAAATAGATTCTAGAATCTTCTTCTTATTTACTTGATAAGGAATGTTAAATAATCGAGAGTCAAATAAGCAATTCTTCACAGAAATTTAGTGGTTTCTGGTCAATGTGAATTGGATTTTTAAGTCTTTAAGAACAAATTTTGAATGCAAATTAGAAGTTAATATTGACCTAAATAAAGGAAGCTTCGGGTGAATTTAAACTGAAAAGAATAAATGTTTGAATTGATCAAAACTAATTGGATTTGTAAGAAATTATGGTGATACCTGACAGGTAGAGTATCTGCTAAATTATAAAACAGTAAAAAATATCTAACCTGATACGAATCGTTATATGAATGTTAGGTAAAATCATTCTATCTGAATTTATTTTTCCTTTATATATCTTTAATTAAAAATAGCTACATGATTAAATATTTACATTAAAATTCACTTTCAGGTTTGGTCATAAAAGTCAACACTTTGTGTATATTGATTGGTTAGCCGGCAGGTAAACCATTACTATGGTATACTATAATCATCATTAGTAGAATAGGTTATAAATTCTTCAGCTCTATTTAACCTAAGACACTGTTTTCTCTAAAAACCTTCTTTAGGTCAGAAATTCTGTACTGAAGTGTTAATTGCATTAGTTCATATGATTATACTCAAATCACTTCACTAGACAGAATTCGAACCGAATATCTAAAAGTTCATTATTTTAGAAGGTAAACTTCACACCAATGCACCAAGGAGGCTCTTTGATATTATTATAATTGTTGCCATTCATAGTCACCAAGACTCTTTGCTGAAGAGATATTTGGTTAATTTTGTATTAATCAATAATACTTATTACAGTCAAACGAGAGTTACAAATACCTGGGAATTATTGAGACAGCTAGTAGCACAATATCCAAAGATTCTTTTGAAAAAGTAAGAAATGAAATTTTAAACAGAGTCAAGAATTTGTGTGAAAGCAAGCTGAATGCAAAGAATTTATTCAAAGCGATGAACGAGCATGCAGTGTCTGTGATTAACTACTATGTAAAGGTACTAAATCTTGAACTAGGATAATTTGTCAAACTCGATGAATCCATCAGGAAAGTACTAATGGAATACAAAGTCCACTTGCAGCCAGCAAACAAAGAAAGGCTTTATTTGCCAAGAGCAATGAAAAAAAAAGAAACAACTAGAAGCGCCTGTGCCTCTATAGGAGGAAATTTTAAACCTCCTACTGAGGTCCTGGGCACTTAGAACAAATCCTAAGCCCACTCTTTCGAGCTTAGGGCAAGCCCTTTTTTATCCATGCCGCTCCCACATACAATCATTCGGCCCCACCTCTCCTTTTTTCGGAATTTTTCTTTTTATGAGTCGGCTGGCTGTAACGTTTTGATATAAACTGTTATTAGTTTCACACACATGAGTGTATTACTTATACGTCAGCCATTAAAAGGCTCAGTCATCCATCTGTCTCACGACAGATTCTGCCCAGGCCAAGAGCCATGATGGGAAGAGGAATGTCCAATATTGAGCATAAGAGTGAGAGTATGCTTCTCCAACCAAGAATTTCCTGGCGAGCTCGAGAAGTATATCCTGAAGGCGTAATGCCATAGTTAAGATCGAGGAAGACAATAAGACACATCTCTCAACTATTGACAAATACATAAGACTGAGGTATAATACAGAAAGCGAGATTGCCAATGAATCTCTTTATGAATCACTGATTAAATCCCTAATGGCCAACATTAAAAGCAAACAACTCCACGAAAGGTTGTTAAGGGTCTGTCATCATGAACTTGCCTCCATTAAAGATTCTTCACTTTGGCTTACCAAAGGAAATATGGAGCCAAGAGACTAAGGATCCCATTTCTTCCTTCAAGATAGAAATACTGGGCAGAATCTGTCGTGAGACGGATGACTGTAGCCTTTTAGTAGTTGCCCGTATAAGTAACACACTTATGTGTGTGAAACCAATAACTGTTTATATCAGAACGTCACGTCACAGCCAGCAGACTCATAAAAAGAAAAACCTGAAAAAAGGGGCGGATGGTTTAAATGCGTGTGTGTGTGCGTGAGCGGCATGGATAAAAAAGGACTTGCCCGAAGCTCGAAAGAGTAGGCTTAGGTTTTGTTCTAAGTGCCCAGGATCTCGGTAGGAGGTTTAAAATTTGCTCCTATAGAGGCGCAGGTGCTTCTAGTTGTTTCGTTATTTTTTTCAGGATAGAAATATATTCTTTGGAGAAAAAGTCAGATGCCCACATTTCAAAGCTGTGCCAAAAACAGTGGATCATCTTGCCACTAAATGCGACCGTATGCTAGGTCATGATTACATGAGAAGGTATAATGAAGTATTAAGATGCATACATTTATCACAGTGTAGGAGATTCAGAATTAAGAAGACAAGAAAACTGAAATCCCATTCCATTCAAGAAGTTGTTGCAAATGAAAATGTTGAGATTCGAGTAGATACAAGAATTAAGACGGACATTAAAATACAACATGACAGACCAGATATCTTCTTACATGATAAAAAGAAAAATGAAATAACTCTGATCGAGGTTGGAATTACCAATCTTGACCTATTAACTCAAGTTGAAAATGAAAAAACTAGAAAATATGATTTAATAGCAAATGAGTTATCATTGATTTACAAATGGAAAATAAATATCATTCCATACGTAATGACCTGGTAAGGGCTGGTAGCGAAATATCACAACACGTATAGCAAAGTGATTGAGATTGAGCCAAAAGTCGAAGCGTACATCAAGTCTATTGTACTCAAGAGACTCTGGTTATCGAAGAGGCGGACAATCATGTGAGTCTTTAGCAGTTAGTGCACAGATCATCGGGTATAGACAAGGGACTTGACACAGAATCAATCAAAGAGTAAATATTAGATTATCCATTAAATAAATTCTTTCATTTATTCGATTATCTGTTCTAAGACTATCGAATTTCCTTAAATTCGCGAACAAACCAAAATTTGGCTGTTTATGATGCATTTAATCGTTGAGCCATCCAGGCAAACTAATAATATTATTTAATTGGTTTTATATCTACATGTCAATTTCCAAATTCTAGATGACTTTAAACTAGAGCAAGAAAGGAAAGCATCTTCATACTGTCTTGCGGTATAATAAACACTTTATTGTGCTGAAACTTATGTTTCCATTAAGAGATTGGCAATCTCTTTCTTAACTCTTGTGCAAATTTTGCTAAATTTGAAAAGTAAGGAAGACAGCAGGCTGCAGTTGTCGGTAAAACAAGTCTGCAGCCACTTAGGAGGTAGAGATGTAATATTTCCGACACATAGGAGTCCTGTGTGGCGTTTGGTTTCAAAATGCCGGGTGGTTCAAGAAAGTGTTTATATATGGACACGAAGCCATTCCACTTTGGGTATAAAACATATATGCTGCTCCTAGTTATCGAAGCCTACCAGGGTATGATAGGACTTAATCCCGAATTTAGAGGGATCCGCTGAGTGTTTTTCTGATCTTGTCTGGCCTGGACCAACTTTCCTCCATCCCTCGTGGGTGGAGTTTTTAGCAACCCGTTTGACAGTAATAGGGCTTTCACCGATCACTCACTAGCTATAGCAATATACTGAAAATAAATTACTTTTTTTTTTAGAACAATCTGCATGAAGAAGACCAATAATATTAAGGTTTTATCTCGCTTATGACACAGTAAAAAGATAAATAAGAGATGATATGGAGTAAGTAAATTCGGGATTTTATCTGTAAAGTTTGTCCAACCAACCAATTGTTACAATTAAATTATGAATGACTTTGACAATTTAACGTTTCATTAATTTATATCCTATTGCTACAACCTGCAACGGATGATTAAATTTAATATATTAATACTAAATCACATTTAATAAATACTGTCTCTCGTCTTGATAAATTCAATTATTAATCATTCAAAATAGTATTCATGGGAGAAACGAATATATTCATCTTTAAGGTTCAATTTTCAATTTTTATTTATTCATCAAAAGAGGATAGAGATGGACTGCTGTTGATCCCAAAAAATAACTATGAAGCCAAAGATAAGGTGTAAATCAGTTTTATCTTATTTATAAATGATTTGATAGAACATGGAAATTAAAAATATCAGGAACAATTTTTGCCAAGAAGAAGATCAATTGCTTGTTGCTTTTCTTTGTCTGTAAATTTGTTATTGATCATCCTGTTTGCAGATATAACTAGGTCGTTGACCATCCCAAGGACTGATATTTTCCCCTTGGACGATAGCTCGCTTTTCAAAGCATTAGATCCCGTATACATGCGACTCAGTGCATTCCCATTATTAGCCCACATTGACTTTATAACCTTGAACTTATAATCATGTGTTAAACTGAACAATAAATATTGGGCTATATTTGTTCGATCAAGACAGTCCATACAATTTACTCTGAAAACATTTTTATACTCTTTTAGTAATACTGGATCAGGCTTCTCGTCTGGCTCGGCTATCATATCAGCCTCATCCCACATGCTCTTAGAAGATTCTTCGGTCTCACTACTTCTTGATTGTTCCGTTTTACTTGTTCCTCTTAGTTTATCCCAAAGAACTTCCTGAAATTGATGCTTCATATTGGAGAATGAGCTTGTATGGCTGTTTAAATCAAAGTGTATATACTCGATCTGTTTCTTCGCACATAATTCCCGATAAAACTTGCTCAAGGCATGCTCATACTTTCTTTTTCCAAGTAAATCTACTACACATATTTTTCCATACCCTTTTTCTAGGTTCTGAAAATGTAATTCTAAAGCTTTTTCGTTGCTTTCATGATCATTTTCTAAGGTTATCTTTTGTGGCTTCAATGGGTCATATGAAGCCCAGAACAAAGGAACAGACCCTCTTAAAATTATGAACTGACTCTTTGAAACTTTATTCTTAACCACAAATTTTGTCTCTACGAAAAATGAAACCTTACCTTGCTCGTCTACCCTCCTGCTTAACATCCTTGTGCCTATCCTTTTGACAGATATTTTTGAAAGGATCTTCAAATAATTAGTGCAGCCATCCTCTCTTGCTATCTGTGTTTCAAAATAACCGCAAAACATGTTACCTGCAAGGTTTGAACCAGTAACTGGCTTAAATGTCTTAAACTTAGATGCAAAGGGTGTTCTGTACATATCTTGAGAGATAGAACAGCTCTTCTTGTATGACTGCCCAAGAGTTTCATTCTTCAATTTATAAATATCCTGGTTCTTTTTAATTAGAAACTGAGTTTTGCTTATATTCTAATTAAAATTACTTAATATTTCTTTGTTCCACAAAAAATGTTCATCAATTTTATCAAATGTGTAATAAAAATTCAATGACTCAATTAATTTTTTAACACTCTCGATCGAATCAATTCCAGAAATGTAATTGCTATAGCATTCTACTGGAATAGACTCGACTTTAGTTATTTTATAGTATTGAATGCCATCCAAAGTCCCTATTAGTTCACTCTCACTGCAGAATAGTAAAAACTTCCCATCATCCCCATGGAGAATTCCTAGAATACAATCAAAGTGATAACTGTTTTTCAAAATTAAATCTTTCAAATCACAGCAATGGGAAATCTTTACAACTTCATCTTGGTTTTCATAATTCAGTGTTTTTTGATCAAAATCAAAAAAGAGAGTTGACATGGGGTTGGCGCAAAAAATAAAATTGAACAAGGATTAATGAAACCGACTCTCATCAAATCCACTAACCTTAAATATTAAAATATTCCTTGATAGAGTGAAATAAAAGAAAATGACTTGAAAGCCAAAAAAAGATACAGAATTGAACGCAAACAAAGCCAGAATGATACAATCAGGGAAGAAAGATATTAAATATTCTTTATTAATTAAAATACTTTGTCTAGTTTTTATGATCTGTAATAGATTTGAGACGCTATACAAGTCAAACGACAAGATTAGCAAGTAACAGATCGTTGGGGAAGAAAATAAATAAAAAAACCTTGATATATTTCAGGTATAAAGTTTCACCTCTCGCCAATAAATTCATAATATCACAACTCGGTAGACCGTGATAGTTCAAGTTGGGAGAAGCATTGTATGCACGAGTGGATGATTTATCCTCTATTCAAACATTTATATTCATTCTTTACCACAAATCACAACCTAATCACAAAAGTAAAGACCTTCTGTTAGATGAAATGTTCTCTGAATTCTTGGCTCTCACTCTGCGTAAGCCCTACTCATCCAATTTTAGAATCGGTATTAAAATGGTGTCCGATTCACCACTCAGCAGGGAGATTAAGCAGAAAATTCGGGTTCCTAGAACTTCTATGATTTCATCAAATCGAAGCATCTCATTCAGCTGGAGCCAAGATCTCTGGGCAGAATCTGTCGTGAAACGGATGACTGTAGGCTTTTAGTGGTTGCCTGGATAAGTAATACACTCATGTGTGTGAAACCAACAACAGTTTATATCAGAACGTCACGTCACAGCCAGCAGACTCATAAAAAGAAAAACTCGAAAAAAGAGAAGGTGGCGTGTGTATGCGAGAGCGGCATGGATAAAAAAGGGCTTGCCCGAAGCTCGAAAGAGTGGGCTTAGGATTTGTTCCAAGTGCCCAGGACCTCTATAGGAGGAAATTCTAAGCCTCCTATAGAGGCACAGGCGCTTCTAGTTGTTTCGTTTTTTTTTTGTAGTTTTTGTAGGAATTTTAATCAAAAATATTAATTAAATACTTTCAGCATTCATAAGATGCTCAAAACATTATTTTAAACAATATAATCTTTTATACTATAATTAATATAAATAACGGTTTTAATTAAAAATTTTTTAAAAGTAATCAAATTTAAGTACTTAAGACACTACAGTCTTGATTCTATTCTCACTCTTCTAACAGCATTTCTAGTATTTGTTCTTCATCTTCTATTTCTTTGCATTTCACTATCAGTTTATTGGAATATTTCATGAAAATATCTCTCAATCTATCTCCACATTCTAAAATGTCATCACATTCAAATCCGTAGTAATTTCCATAAATGCTGATAAAATATTGAAAGTCTACACTTTCTAAGAATGTGCCAAGATAAAGAAAGGACGGGCACAATTCTAAATCATAAAATTTCTCTAAGAAAGATCTATTCTCCTCAGGAACATCCTTAGTCTCACAAAAAGCCTGTCTTGGTCTAGCCTCGTTCTGTTTATGTCTATACAAAGTGGGTGAACTGGGAGATTTATGCGCAAGCAATTTCAAAATAGTTCTATTATATTCACCAATGTTCTCCTCACCATTTAAACGCCCTTTGATTTCTTCTATTCCTATTTGATCTTTTACAGAAGAAATTAATATTTTTAGTATAGGAGAACCGTCCATGGATTTAAATTTAAATTATCGCCATGTCTAAGATAAATCAAGGAGAATCAAATCACAAAATTTTTACAAAAAATGGAAGAAAAGAATGATTGGACAAATTAAAAAGATTTTCAAATCGAAATTACTAACAGAAAGAAAAAAAGGGGGTGGCAATCTTTACTAAAAAGCTTAAGGTCTGAGATCGGAGCTAGATTTTTAATCCAAAAGGGTTGGATGACCTTAGAATTCAGATTAAGGAACTGTCGAATCGGGTTTAATATCATGCCTATAATTAATAAGTTGAGTCATAACATTCCTTAGAAATAGGTTGATTAAATTATGAAATTACAACTTCATACGAATTTATAAATAAAGGTTTTAAGTGATTACATGACGGTTAAGGTCTTTTATTTCTAAGATGTCAATCATGGAGTTACAATGGTTTACCTGGCTTATTAAAGGGTAATTACCCATGCAACTTGTGAGATTGTGTTTAATTCCCTCTGTAATAAATAATTTACACAACATTTAAAAAACGTATACAATAATAAAAACAGTCATTATCCTGCTAAAGGATAGCTATTCAAAAATGCTCTTAAAGGACTTAATCTATGTAGGTAGTTCTGTTAAAACATAATATAAATATTCTTAGGTTCTCTATTATGTAGCAATCAAAGCTTAACAAGATATGATGTTGTGTAGGATTCTTTGAATATATTAGTTCAGGAATCTAGGACAGTAAATTTGTCTATAAATGTGACTAGGTAATAGCTATTCATCTTAAAAATTTTTAAAGTTTCTTGGTTAAGTTTCGAGAATCTGAAGAACTTCAACAAACCAATTTATCTCAATTTCATCCTAATCAGTGCAGTATTCAAAATCTGATAGGATGTTTCAAATAGTTTTTCTTGGTATTCATAATGAATTATCAGTGAATATTAAAATCATACCGACCCTGATATATAGGGCAGAAATATTTGGAATAGAATGCGAAATAGAATATGATAGGGTTAAAAAAGTTAGCTAGAGTGGGTATAGTCAAATTCAGAATGGCAGAAATTTTAAGAAAAAGAGTATGCAAAAATTAAAGCACATTTAGATAAAAGATAAGTAAATGAAGCCATTCTGACGGATATTAATTCCAAATTTTACAGAGCTATCGATTGGCTCAGAACAAAGGACATGAGATAATTGGCTTAGAAAGCTAAAAACATCGGGAAATAAAAAACACAGGATGTATACAGTTCTCGAAAATTCTGTATAACTTTTAATTAAAGAGATAACCAGAATATGCTTAGTACAGAAAAACATTAAATTAAAGGAATGCTAATAAAATAGTAAGATGGTTTACAGCATCTTCTGGAACTCCCAGTTTGTAAATAAAATTGTATTAAGGGGTTAATTAATAGAATATAACCAGAATAAGTGTATTTTTGAAAATCAACATTTACTGTCATGTACAGCCGGAAATCATTAAAGCGTGACAGCTGAGAACTAGCGAAGACGCTTTGAAAAAATTCATATCAATAAGCAAAGCCAATTTGGGATTGTTAGACAGAATTGAATAGGAAGATAAAATGACTTTTACAGACTGCCTTCATTTTTGAGTTAGGTTGATCTTATGAAATTATAATATGAACAAACTAATTGTATATTAAGTGGTATTTGAAGGAAATATATTTATTAAGTGCTTTTGCATTTAAATCTTAATTTATCCATAATATACGATTGGATAATAAAGACAAACCATTAATAAGCATACTATCTCTTAGTCAAATGATAATGTAATTGGTTACTTGTCATTAACACACTTAAGATAAACTAATATATCATTTCTTTTACAAATTCTTTTAAGATTAAATAATCTTTTTAATAAATTTAATCTTATAAAAGTCGTTAACCAGGAGAGGACTCTAAAAACTGAACAAAATTGAAAAAAACATTTTAATACTGAAGTCACCAATCTCTTCCATCGGATGGTTACTAAACACAGCTTTTACACACGTAAACTCACTATTCTAAATTCTGGGGACCAGCGATCACCACACACTGATCATACCCGTCAACAATTACTGAAGACAAGAGGAACAACGCATGCTTTTCAAACTTTTCTATTCAATACATTCTACAACCACACTTCACAACCTCGCAGTCTATTTAACCTAAGACAATGTCCTCCTCCAAGGACTTTTTAGGTCAACAATTTTGTAGTTAAGTAAGTAGCTGTTTTACTTTTATTGGATACGCGTTATATATTTTTTACGAGTAGACCCAAATTATTTCACTCAACGGGATCCGAACCCGAGCTTCAAGATTTTCGTTATTTTCCGAAATCAACCTCACACCACTGCGCTACGGAGGCTATGAAAAAATTGACAAATTTTTTATTGATGGCTCTAACGCGAGCGGAAAGGATAACAAATTGACCAATAACAAAGTAGTTGAACAAGCACCTCTAACTAATTGGTTTTTAATATTTGTAAACCAAACAATATGAGGGTCTCTCTTATGTAAAGATCCTGAAATTCCTATAGACAGATAAGCGAATACAGATATAAACCCAGCCATACAAATAGACGACTTATTATATGGAAAATCCAAAGAACACGAGGTTGTGGTTGTTATTTGTTGAGCAAAACAAATACAAATGAGTCCGAATCCTTTAAATTTTTCCTTTGAGTCATACATGACATGAATATTCTGGAATTTTCTGGTGATTTTTTCAGCAGCGTAGAAAGTCGTTGAAATGGAAAGCACAAGCCAGGTAATAAGATTTCTAGAACTGGCGAAATTCAGGTATTCTGGTTTAAAGAAAATGAAAACGGAAATTATATTCAATATCAGCAAGAAATACAATCGCTGACTCTCATCATGAAATTTGATTAATTCAATGGTGTTTAACATTTTGAAGTTTAGATCAACAGCGTAGAAAATAAAGAGGCATCTCTGAAGAAACACTGGCAACAGTCCCAGGGACTTCACCCTTCCCATAGTCAATTTAATTAAACCTGAATATGACTTTATATTTGTTGATTTAGTTACTTCCGTAATAAGTAAATTGGAAATCGTTGAGCATACTCCCCCTATGATTAAAATGGAAAGGATACTAGGAATCCAGCCATTGAATGCCATTAGATTCGGATATTTAATCATTGTTGTCAGCAAGTAAGTCCTTGAAATCAGCAATCCATTTTTTAGTATTTCCTTTTTGCTAAAGGAATTAATTTGTGAATTCTTCATTTTAAGGTAAATAACATCAAGGATTTATAAAGGAAAACAAGAAGGATAAAGGGGAATGATGTAATTAATGTTTCTTAATTAATGAGGTCTGAAAGAAATGAAAACAAATTCATAGACAGACTCTAACTTTGAAATACGGCAGAATAGTGATTTTATTTAAAGGATAAAAATGCTTTGAATTACACCTTTGAAATCAAATTCAACAGCACAAGTAGCTGTGGAATCACTTTAATCTTAATATCACAATACAAGTGTGTTTAGATCTTACTTTTACCTGACTAGGATGTATTAAAAGTCATATCCATTTTACCTTACTAAGAGATTCTTATCTGAAATAACTCTTAAAAATATTCAACATATTTCCCACTTGAGAATACAAAATGAAACAATGATTTAATTACCATCATTCTTTTATAAATAACAGTTCTTGTTCCATTTAAATCTTTTTTATTTAATTTTTTCATGAAATAAAATTTTTTAAAGTCCCCAAGATGTCCACCGTTCAAGTTTCCAAGACAACTGAAATGACCGTTAATTTCAGAAACATAGCCATGAAATCTAAATGCAATAAAAGAGCCTCAATGTCAGTCAAAAGATTGAAGCAGTTTATTCAAAAGCAATTTAAGAGCAAGAATCCAGTTTATATTTCTCAAGATTTGAACAAAGCCATATGGTCTAGAGGGGAGAACCACTTCATCGGTAGATTAAGGATCAGAGTTGAGCGAGGTCAATGTGAGGTTAATCCAGAAACTTCTTGCTTTAGAGTTACACTTGTTGATGTGAATTCCTTTAAGACATTAAAAGACGTTAAAGTTACTGAATAAATTATTTCAACATTTTAATCTTTTTTATTTATTTTCCTTCATGGTACAAGAATCAAATTTGGAATTGAACGTAAATTCCTTTAAGACATTGAAGTTACTGAATAAATTATTTTAATCTTTTTTATTTATTTTCCTTCATGGCACAAGAATCAAATTTGGAATTGAACAAGATTCTATCTAAGATAATGCAGAGTAGTTACAAGAGGAAAGAAGTAGCAGATAGAATAGAAAGGATCCTGGGGAGGATCAATCATAAAACTGAAAATGAATATGTTGAATCTGAACTAAGTGGATTACGAGATGATTTGGAAAAGATCCGTAAAAATTTTTATAATTTGTAATAAAATATTTTAAAAGCAATGGAATTTTATTTTAGACACTCATCGGATTTCTTACTTTAATCTAAAGAAATTCTTGTTTATGATGCTGTTTACTATGTCTTGTAGAAGGATGATTTTTTATTATTCAAACTATCTTGGCTCAGTGGTAGTGAAATTCCATGTAAATTGTGAGTATCTGGTTCGAATCCTGCAGAATCAATTAATTTAGATTTGCTATTAGAAAACATATATGGGATACTAAATGAATTGGAACAGCCAAAACTTAATAAAAAATTTTTATTAAAAATTTTATAACGAGAACTGGAGATTGAGAAAAAATTTTGAAATGTATTCATGTAAAAGTTTGAAAGCCAGATTGTAAAGATGCATTGTGTTTCTTGTCTCAAGTAATCGATGCCTACTAAGGTATGATCAGAGTTGAGGATATTTCATCTACGTCTAAAAGGTAGTATTGTAACATCTAAAAAATAATATTTGTATTTTTAATATCTCTGAATTAGTATCTAAGGCCATAGTAATGGACTGTCTGTTGGTCAGTGTGTTAAAAATCAATTTTAGATCTCTTGTAATGAGTGCTTGGAATTCATTGATTTTATAGTTAGTTGATTGATAAACTAATGAAAGATCAAGAACTATGGAAGCTGTTATTAAAATATGTCTTCTAGTAATCTAGAATTAAATGAATATTCTGTCAAAACTGACTGAATAAATTCTTATAATATTTAAATGCTTTCCGTTGATATTCTATCTAAGCTATCAAAGAATCTTTGAACAGTTTACAGTTGGCATCTTGACATAATTCTATTCCAGACTACTACCCTTTCAGGATTTCCTAAAAGGTATAATTGTTTGAAGTGTGATGAACTAATATCTACTTCGTAACTGGACTGCAATTATTAGATATGGAGTCTGATTATCTCTTTTTTGATACAAAGCGATATAATTAATTCATTTTAATTAAAATTGTTAGTTTTGTCGAGTTGTACATTGAATTCCTTGAGAATTAGAAGACATAAAATTCATATTTACATCTTTGATTATGAATACAATCGATTATTGATTAGTTATCATATCCTATTTGTTACTTTATAATTCTAGCTTTACATTGGTTTATTGTGCTATCAGTAATGAGCTATATAAACCAACTTGTTAAAGCAATAATAAATTAATTTGTTTGCTGAGATAATTATTATTATTATTATTATTGAGGGGGAAAGTTGCACCGCGACCTATTTGATCTATTGTGCCCCCTTCTGAGCCTATAGCTCTTCTATCAGCCCCAACTCCCGTACGAACGTAAGGATCTTTGTTGGGTTGAGGTCTTCAATGTATTTGCAATTCAAAACATGCATCCCTAGGATGCTGCATCTTCTTCTAGTCAGGGCGACACATTCTGCTAGGATGTGCATCGAGGATTCCTCCTCTCTCTCACAAAACCTGCAGAGATCGCTGCTATATATACCTAATTTAGTTAGGTGACTTCTTAGTCTACAGTGTCCTGTCAATAGACCGGTAAGTATCCTAAGGCTGTTCTTTCCCATGGTTATAATCTGTTTAAAACGTACAAGATTATAACCACCTAGGAGACATCTGGCTTGTCGGAGTCCTGCTGCCTCTGACCAGCTCTGCTGCCGTCTCTGTCTCTCCTCGTTTCTAAGTTCCAGCCGTATGGTGTGTCTCCCTATGCCACAGTACGGTTCTGGTCCTATTAGGGGCCTTCCTGCCCCCATTCTAGCTTGCTCGTCAGCTGCCTCGTTTCCCGCTATGTCCCTGTGGCCCGGGACCCATCGCAGGGTGAGCCTGTTGTGAGTCCCGAGTAGGTCTAGCTTTGAACGAACTTCATGGACTACCTTCGATGTTATCTTAGTCCCCATTATAGCGTTCAATGCTGCTTGACTATCGGATAGGATGGATATATCCGTATTCCGATAGTTACGTTCTATGTTGAAGTCCGCACATCTCCCTATCGCACACACCTCAGCCTGGAATATGCTGGTGTGCGTTCCCAGGGATTCATGGTAGAATACCCGAGGACCCACCACTCCGAGACCCGTGCCTTGATTCGTGAGTGATCCATCGGTGTACCATTTTATGGTGTGCGGTTTCATGGGATGGACTTCGTCCAGAGTTGTCCATTCCCTTTTGCTACTCATACGAACTGTGAAATTTCGCTCGAATATGTATTCGGCTATCATTTCGTCCCTAGGTTGCAGCAGCAGGGGCAGTTCGTTTGAAAGGAGTTGGGCATCTTTATGGCTTAGGATATGGTTGCCCCCAACTCCTTCTGCAGATATCCTTAGAAGCGTGGCTTTCTGCTTGAGCCTTATGATATGGTGGAGTGGTGTAAGCTCCAATAAGGCTTCAAGGGCCATTGTTGGGCAGGTGCGCATAGCTCCTGTCATACACACGCAGGCCATTCTTTGCAACTTTTGTAGTTGTTTCTTCACGGTGATCAGCCGCGCCCTGTCACCCCATGCTACCACCCCATAGGTTAACATGGGTCTGACTACCATAAGGTATAGCCATCTTAAAATCTTTGGTGATGTACCCCATGATTTACCGGCAATACTGCGACATGTATAAAGTGCCCTGGAGCACTTTAATATCGTGTTTTGCACATGGGTGCCAAAGTTAAGCCTGCTGTCAAATGTGACTCCCAGGTACTTGACCTCCCTACTCGTTTCTAGTAAGGTCCCTGAGAGCCATATTTGTCTCATCCTCTGTAGCTTATGTCGTCTGGTAAAGGGGACGATGACTGTTTTCGTGGGGTTTAGGTTGAGTCCAACCTCCATACACCAGTCATACGTTATCCTTAGCCCAGACTGAACTATGTCACAGAGTGATTCTTCAAATTTTCCTCGCGCTATGATAACAATGTCATCGGCATAACCTTGACATTGAATACCACTGTTAGCGAGTCTGTTTAGTAGTTCGTCTACTAACAGACTCCAGAGTAGCGGAGACAACACCCCTCCTTGGGGACAGCCTTTGTAGTTAGGTAGTTAGGACTGTTACAGTGCTATCATGTAGTGACGCAGTGGCTTGCCTGGACCGCAGCAGTGCGAGTATCCATCTGCTGGTAGTATGGTCCAGTCCTCTTCTCTCGAGGGTAGCATTGATTGCATCATGTGATGTGTTATCAAAGGCGCCTTCTATATCTAAGAAGGCGCACAGTGCTACTTCCTTATTATCAATTGCCGCACTCAAAGTACGTTGCAGCTGATAAAGTGCTGTGTCCGTGGACCTGCCTACTCTGTATGCATGCTGCGTTGGGTGCAGCGGCCATTGCTTAAGCAAAGTACTTCTGATTTTGTAGTCCACCAGCTTTTCCAACGTTTTCAGTAAAAACGATGTTAATCTGATGGGTCTGAAGGACTTTGGGCTGGTAATGTCTTTCTTCCCTGCCTTGGGGATGAAGACTACCCTAGCTCTCCTCCATGCGCCCGGTATGTATCCGAGGGCTAGGCTACTAACTAATGCTTTCCTAATATGGGAGAGCAGTATTTCCTGTCCCATTTGAAGGAAGGCTGGCGATATGCCGTCCATTCCAGGGGACTTATAGGGCTGGAATGTACCAATTGCCCAATTAAGTCTCTCCCTTGTGACTGTCGACTTGGCGCATGCCCAATCATCAGTTGACGGCCTGTCTCTACCTTCTCTTTCGATAGCCTCTTCCTGCAGGGGTGTGCTTCCTGGGAAGTGCGTCTCGAAGAGTAGTACTAGTTTCTGCAAATTACTGCTCGTGAAGGAGTTATCCCCACGCTTCAGTGCTAAGTTCGCATCAGGCGCTCGTTTCGCCAGTGCTCTATGGAGCCTGGCGCCTTCGCTTGTGCTGACTATGCTTTCGCAGAAGTTTCTGTAGTTCTTCCGTTTGGCCTTTCTTATCTCCTTATTGTAGGAGGTCAGGCTTTCACGGTACTGCTCCCATATTCCGTCCCTCTTTGCTTTATTGAAGAGGCGACGTGTGGTCACACGCAGCCTTTCTAGGCTGTCGTTCCACCATGGGGCATCTTTTTCCATGTGCTTCCTCCCTACCGGGCAGTTATCCTCAAATGCATTAGTTATGCACTTGTTGAGGTCACCAACAGCTCTGTCCAGCTCTAGCGGATTTCTTGGTATACCAGATAACCCGTTGGCTAGGGAGAGCCCTAAGGTCGACTTGTAGCCTTCCCAGTTGGTTTTCCTGGGGTTGCGACCTGGTATGCTACTATCCGTATTTAATTGTAGCTTAAATAGGATAGTTCTGTGATCAGACATTGATTCCTCTTGGGAAACGTGCCAATCCCTAAGGTGAGGTTTTAGGGACCGGCTAATCAGGGTGATGTCAAGCACCTCCTCCCTGATTCTAGTTACAAATGTCGGTGTAGATCCGACATTGCCTAATTCTAGATTATATTTAAATATGAAATCCGTTAGGCACTCACCCCTCAAATTGATGTCGCTGCTGCCCCATATCGTATGGTGCGCATTGGCATCGCATCCGATGAGCACTGGGATTTTCTCCCTCCTGCAGTAATCCACCAGTTTTTCTATTTCTGATGGTGGGCAGGCTCCATCTCCTGCGAAATACGCAGACACCATAGCCATAGGGACTGCGTTGCCTTTGGTCTGCACCAATATGGGAACGCAGTCTCTAGTCAGGAATTCTGAAAGGATAGTAAAGGTAATACTCTTCCTTACCATTATGCATGCTCTGGGTGCTGGATCTCTCCGATCCCAGATTACCTTCGAGTCAGCCGTGTACAGGCCTTTAATGCCATTGTGCGCCCATGGCTCCTGTACCAGGGCTAGCCCAAGGTGTTGCTTGGTAAACATCCTTGCCAAGACCGCCGAGGCGGCCTTAGCACGGTGGATGTTTACCTGAGCCAGCCCTGTGTCGGTGACTCTGACCATCTACTGTTGGGGAGGCTCCAGCTGACACGGTGATTGGGGCCTGGAGTTGCCCCCGTCACCGCTGCACGTCATTTCGACGTCAGCTGCTGCTGCATCCTGCAGCTCCTCCGCCAGCTCCTGCGAAGACATGGGGATATCCTCATCTCCCAACATATCTGTTTGGCAGAGCGTTCTGTCTGCCAACTCCTCATCTTCTGCGAGGTCCTCCGCCGAATCGGTGGGCCGCGCAGCACAGCTACTTTGAACTGTGGCAGGAGCGTCTTCTGTGGTTGTGGTGTCCACATTGACATCCTCCCTGCCACTTGGCTCAGGCTGAGGCATAGCTCCAGATCTCCTTTTTAAACCGCTTACGGGGATGGTCCCGTAGCGGAAGTAGATCTGGTGCCCCATCTCCATAATGATATCCTTGGATAGCTCGTCTATCCCGATGACCAGGAGGGCTCCTCCACCCTCGTTCCTCCTGGAAATTACCTTCCATGTGTCAGTCTCGATCCTGTTCTGGGTCCTCAGCAGAACCAACAGGGATTCGGTCGACCGATCCACACTTCTGGGGCAAAACAGCGTGATGCAGTGGGGTGACGGAATGTTGTCTCCCACTTTGCATTCAAGGGGCACGCCCTTCCACGATTTTAGCCGCGACGCTGCGGTTCTCAGCCAGTCGGCTGAGGCCTCATCCAAGCACTCAATGACCAGGAAACCGACCCGGAAGTGAATGGCTGCGAATGAGACCACAACATCCCCACCAGACGCAATGACTTCGTCAATGATGGCCTCCTCCAACACAGATAAGTCTCCGCGACTGAGCATTGCCCGTGGGAAATCTACAGGCAACACGGCCACCTTTACCTTCCTTGCCATATCCGCATATGACAAGCGGGGCTCGGTGGGTGCTGGCGAGCCGGGCTTCGTGGCCGCTGCACCCGATGTGCTCGGACGAAAGTCTAAGCCTGCTCCATTTTCGGCTGTACCCTTCGTCGCCCCCGGGCCGTGAGCAGCACCCTTGACCTCCGGGCACACCCTCTTGGGAGTGGCCACCGGTAGGGTCAGTGTGCTGCTACGCCTCTTGGGAGCTGACGCTGGTGCTGCAGCCGCTTCCCTGGGCTCTGTGGCCTTCTTCAGGGCTGCTTCAGGAGTGAGTCCTTGCTGGAGGTACCGAAGGTACCACTTGACCCTCGAACCGCAGAGATTCTTCCGGTTCGGGTCATCCAGCCCACCGGGTTGACCTCTCGGTGGCAGGAACTCCCCCTTCCTCTTAGGGCGCTGTGCGCCCTGCCTCGCGGCGTTCGTTGCTGGGCGTGGTGGTCGAGGTGGTCCGACCATCACTCTCCCCTGCCTCAAGGCCGGAGTTTGCTGTGCATGCGGCACTCTCCTATTTGATGCTGGAGCAGCACGGTGTGGAGGTTGGTCTACCACCCGAGGGGGTCGTTCCCCGTCTAGGGCTCGGCCCTCTAATTGTCTTGCGACAGACTCCGCAGGGAGATCCTGCGGTATTTTTGTTTTTCTCGAATTTTTCATAAATTCCCACGTGCTGCGGAGAAATGTGTGTCCGCCCGGGCAGAGATCCGCATTACCCGGGTAAGGCTAAATTAGAACAGGCGGTCGCCATTTGCCTGAGCCCACCGTTCGAGACTGGGCTAGTTTTTCGCCCGGGCCCCCAGCCAAGCTGACTCTCGGCACGGTTCGGATAACGCCTTAGTCCGGCCCGGAGTGAGATGTGGGGGATAGGATGGGGTAGGTAGTGTGAGGGGAGATAGGGGGTTGTGTGAGGCTATACTTTAAAGGCGGCAACACAAGCGCCTTGTCAGTGCGATTGACATTATCGCACCCGCTGTTTGTCCGGGACTGCTTATTTACGAGGAATCTCGTATTATTCGCAGCTAACCTCCCTGGGGGAGGCCATTCGCTATCCGCAACCCGCGACCCGCCTGGTGGCCTCAGCTCAGCCCCATCCGAACCATCCCACAAGTTCTTTAGACCAGGGAGATAATTAAATTTGAACAATTGGTTTCGATATAAGGTCATTGCTTGTAGTACTGATGTAATACTTGTATGGTATAATCAACCAGTCAGTTTTTAAGATAAGCTAAGTTTGCTATGAACTGTGTATACTTTAATTTTCCTGTGCTTCTAGATATGAATGTATAAAAGGTATATAATAATGAATTTATTTTTAACAGCAAGTAAAAATTACTGAGATTCTTATTCTCTTTTCTTTAATATTAGCACTCATAATTTTATTAAGATTAAAAATGTGTAAATTGATATCTGAATCCAATCCTGATGATAATTTTGGTTAAGAGCCGTTTATAATAAAGTAAATCAAGCAGTAAGATTCATTTACTTAATATGTGTATTGTTAATTTTCTTAAGACCTCTGATTTGATGTAAAAATTTATAAAAAATCATATTATTGAAGTCAACAAACTTCTTCGATGAATGGTTGAGCTGCTGGGCAGAATCTGTCATGAGACGAATGACTGTAGCCTTTTCGTGGTTGCCAGGATAAGTAATACACTCATGTGTGTGAAACTAATAACAGTTTATATCAGAACGTCACAGCCTCCTCATAAAAAGAAAAACCCCGAAAAAAGGGCTTGCTCGAAAGAGTGGGCTTAGGATTTGTTCCAAGTGCCCAGGACCTCAGTAGGAGGTTTAAAATTTCCTCCTATAGAGGCACAGGCGCTTCTAGTTGTTTCGTTTTTTTTTATTTGTAGTTATGTAATATAGCTGTTCTACTTTATTTTATATATGTTTTTACAAGTATACCAAAATATTTCACTCGACGGGATTCGAACCTGAGTTCAAAAACTTTTGTTATCAGCGAGTTCAACTTCACATCACTGCGCCAATGTAGATTTGACAAATAGAAGTACAGTAAAAATATGTGAATGAACTCGATGAACCCCTTTTCGTAATACATGAAAATAAATAAAATAAGGTTCATATTAACTAGACTTTCGGGTAATTTAAATTATGATTTAATAATACAATTACACATATTAAAATTTATTTATCCAAAACCTTAATCTTCTGTTGATAATTTTACAATGATTACTCTTTTTAACTTTTTATTATACAGCAAGAATACTTTCATTCGCCCATCTTCTTGTTTTTCAAACTTGTCTAATAAAAGTATCTCACACTTTTTAATTTGAATTGCATGATTCAACACATTTTCTAAATAATTAAGGAATTCAAAGACATCTTCGTTATTTTTATATATTTTAAAAAACATAAAAGAAATTTCCTTTCTGAAGAAATCAATATGTGTTCGATGAAAGGATGATGTTCCATATGAAGAAAAATCGTAGTCTTCAAACTCCATCTCCAAAGCTGAAATAAAAAATCTAAGAGGCTTTGGGTGTTTCTTATTTTTCTTTTCCACCTTAGTTGGTTTGCATGAATACGCTTCCATTGCAACTGTTTGCTTTGGATCGAGAAGCTTCAATTTAGACAGCAAAGCATTTGTTTTCAATAAAGAATTCATTTCCATAAATTTCATAGGGGAAAGAATTACGTTATTCAATCAACTGAATTAATAATCAGTTAGAGGAATAATTATATCTTATCCTTTAGTCTTCTAAAGAGATATTGTATTGGCCAAATTGATTGAAATCCATAAGCTAAAATATTATGCAAGGTAAAAATCAAAATGACAGTTAATTGGAATGAAAGTGTCATTTAGAGAGGAAACATTTTTATAATGATTTTATTGCTATCATTGATAATCTCAAATTACTGTTTAATTTGATCAAAGCGAAAGTCGAAGAAGGGTGTCTATTTTAAACATCAATTACAAGTTTACAGACGAATAAATAAAAAAAGAGAAAGAAATATTAATTCATTTAGAAATACCCTCAAAAGAAAACTTTGTTAAAGTAATTATATAGTGTGATATCTCACTTCTTCAGTGTGGCTTACCAAAGGAAATATGAAGCCAAGAGATGAAGGCATTTTAATGAAGGAAAGTTCAGGATAGAAATATATTCTTTGGAGAAAAAGTCAAGTGCCCACATTGCAAAACTGTGCCAAAGACATTAGATCATCTTGCTACTAAATGCCACCGTATGCTAGGTCATGATTATATGAGAAGGCATAATGAGGTATTAAGATGCATACATTTATCACAGTGTAGGAGATTCAGAATTAAGAAGACAAGAAAACTGAAATCCCATTCCATTCAAGAAGTTGTAGCAAATGAAAATGTCGAGATTCGAGTAGATACAAGAATTACAACATGACAGATCAGATATCTTCTTACATGATAAAAATGAAATAACTCTAATCGAGGTTGGAATCACCAATCTTGACCTATTAACTCAAGTTGAAAATGAAAAAACTGGAAAATACGATTTAATAGCAAATGATTTATCATTGATTTACAAGTGCAAAGTGAATATAATTCCATATGTAATGACCTGGGAAGGGCTGGTAACGAAATACCACAACAAGAATGGTAAAGAGATAGGAATTGAGCCAAAAGCCGAAGCGTACGTCCAGTCTATTGTACTCAAAAGACTCTGGGTGCATCGAAGAGGCGGACAACCATCTGAGTCTTGAGCAGTTAGTGCACAGATTTTCGGGTGTAGACAAGAGACTTGACACGAAATCAATCAAAGAGTAACTATTAGATTATCCATTAAATAGATTCTTCAGTAGTATGATATCTCACTATTCGTTTTCTATTTGTCACATGGCTCTGTACCATTGTTGAATAAATCCCCTTAGAATGATCTTTTCAGAAGCATAATTACATCCATAAATTTAACTTTTAACAAATATACTAAAGGATTTTTAAATAAAGTAAAGCTTAATATTCATTCATTCAAAAAAGCCTGGCATGTTTCTTAACCACTTATTAACAGGAATAATATATATGTTTCTGTATTTGAAAGTTCTTTAAATAATGCTTATGCTGTGATTTTATAAAACCTTAAATACTTGACTATAAGAACTAAAAGTAAATAGTCGGGTTTAGTGAAATTTTTAGAAGCAAATCATTTGTTTTTCTTTCTTCTTACTGCCTCGTAATCAGTAATCATTAGTAACACTTTCATTGAGGATGTCTGTCCGACCTGTTGAATGGTTGCCTTGGAAGCTTAGGCAAGAAAATAAAGTCTTTTCTGTTCCAATATAATTATCTATTCCTCCAACAAGATCCTTATCCGAGTTGTTCATATACATGTAATTGATTGTAGTATTTAAGATGACCTAGTTGTAAATAGGCATATTCATAATAGGATTTTTCTATTATACTTTTATTTGTAAAAAATGTAATTTATTTTCACTATATGGCTATAACTAATGAAAGATCTGCGATAATCTTAATACTAAACGGATTGCTAAGACTCAAGATGGAGAAAACTCGGATCAGGAAAGATCGGAAAAACAATTAACGGATCACTCTGAATTCAGGGCCAAACCCTATCATACCCTGGTGGACTTCGATAACAAGGAACAAGTATATGCTTTATTGTAATCAACAAGATTAATGATCTTACTTATAGGGTTTTTCATCATGCTTAAAAATGGATATTTTAAAAATCAATATTTAAAAAATATTTTCGGCTTATGCAAATTATAATCTTTGCTATCCCTAATTATTTTATATTGAAATTTTAGACAGTTTTTAAGCTTATTTGGATTTATTTGACATTCTTATTCAGTTCCTTTACACAACTGAACTTATGCAAAGAACACGATGAAATGTATTTGATATTCTTACTCTGTCTCTTTATCCAACCGAAATTCTATAAGGAAGAATATGAAAGATCTTGTATTCAATATCAAATGACATCCTTGAAATTAAATAATATCTTCATTTAATTTATAATAAAATCTTTACATTGCATAAATAAAAAAAGAAGGGATAAATTTATTACAGAGCTGATTTATAATTGAAGATACTCAGTACTGATTCAGATCTCTTAGTTATAACATCCTTGAAATCTTGGAAGCTCATCATTGTTTTGTATTCACCTATTTCAGCAAAAGTTTTGTCTACAATATTCTGAATTTTCCAATCATCCAATATCCCTCTGTTTATTATTTTCAACATTTCGAATAACTCTAAATTTGAAAGTAAACCATCTTCATCTGCATCATATATTTTAAAAATAAACTCAAGCTTCTCTTGCTCTGATGTGGAAGTGCAAAAGACCAAAAGGTCTTTAACCAATTTCTCACCATCAAATGCCTCGCTGCTAACATACTTTTTGATGATTAAAATGGCCAAAGGGTTGTCCTTTATTGAGCTTGTGTTTAAAATATCATTCTTGGATAAAGTTCTTGCACTTTTCATCAAAAACTCATAGCTTGGATCTGAAGTGGGCATTAAGGGGATTTGTTTTGGTTTGATATATAAAGGAGATTTAAATGATTGATCCTTAAAAATAGATTGATTAATTGGTGAAAAGGAATTATAAAATAATTCAAAAATCAAAGGATTTATTTAATGGATAATCTAATAGCTACTCTTTGATTGATTTCGTGTCAAGTCTCTTTTCTACACCCGATGATCTGTGCACTAACTGCTCAAGACACACAAGGTTGTCCTTCTCTTCGATACCCCGTCGTCTTTCAAATGAAACAGACTCCAGAGTTTCTTGAGTACAATAGACTGGATGTACGCTTCGACTTATAAAATAATTCAAAAATATCATTTATTTAAAGACAAATGACTGTTTATTTGCAATAATGAAAGGCTCTAATATTCTCAAAGCTGAGCTGAAATTTGTATGTGGGTGTCAAATTGTTTATTTCATTGGATTAGAGCCGGACAGAATGTGTAGTGAGACAGATGACTGCAACCTTTTCGTGGACTAGTAATATGCTTATGTGTGTGAAACTAATAACATCAGATTCATAAAAAAGAGCAATCGGTGCGTCAAACCAGGAAGGCAAGATCAATAAAACAAATTCTTGCTCGAAAGAGTGGGCTTGGAATTTATTTCAAGTGTCCTGGCAAGAGGTTAAAGCATTCTCCTGTCGAGATAAGGGCACCTCCAGTTGTTTAGTTTTTTAAACTAGATTGGCATGTTCATTTTGTTAACGGGGATTATTAACAACACGTCGAGTTCAATTACAAATAGACTTCAATTGACGTGTTAGGATATGGAATACTTGTATACTCTGCTTCGAACCTTTCTATTCTGAAGTAATCACATCAGATGTTGCAACTCGTTGTCTGTTTAGCCCAGGAAAGGATTTCAATCTAAGATTACGCACAAATAGAATCTGATCGTATTCTTGGAGTTTCCATTGTTACTTCATACCCGCCAAGCTAGGTGGATATCTTTCTCTTTAAATTCTAAGAGTAAATTAAAGAATAAAATAATGGATAGTGGAAGATTTTGGTTGTGAATTTAATTATAAAGAGAAATCTCGGATAATTAAATATTAAAAAAAGGTTTATATAAAATTACTTTTTATTTTTAGTACTTTCTAATTTTGTTTTAACTTCTAAAGGTGTTCTCTTAGTCACAAACAAGTCATTCATCTTTTTGGCTATCACTTCATACTTATTAGTCCCCTTTCCAAACAAAACATTAAATCTACTTAAACTCTTTAGCTCTTTAGCTCTTTAGTATTGACTTTTGGGATTCTTGGATCGTTTTTTCTTGCCAGTCTAACTAATTCCTGTATTCTCTGAACGTCCTTAACTCTCCTTTCTTCTATAATTTTCTTGTTCTTTTCAGCTGCATACCTTCTAGAGGATCCAGAAACGTCGAATACATCTTCAGGTGAGTCGTAAGCCCTGTTGATTTTAAAAGATGACCAAAATTTGTAAAATGTTTCTAAATCATCTCTAAGAATTGGAACAGGTTTTGCTTCACTGAAAATGCTATTTCTTTCAAAACAATTTGAAAATTCATTATAAAATTCTTCAGGTGTGTAATCTCTATCTTCTGGAATACTCTAATCTAAAAAGCATGAATCATAAACCTTTCTAAACTTAAGATTCCCTAAAATATTTTCCGCCGTCTTAATGATCAAAAATGCCTGGTTCAATCCTTTATTCTTGGTTGGATGATACGAAATTGATTTCTTCTTAACAGTAAATTCTAGAATTTGTGGTGGAATGTCTTTGTCTCTGTAAGCATCAAGATCTAAAGCTTCATACAAGTCGATCTTCATCCACTGATCCAACTCATCCAGCGTGTATTTAATAAATAAATTCCTGGACTGTGTGTACTCTTTTATTTTCTTCAAATCAGTTTCAGTTAGAGAATCCAGCGTAATCAAATTTTTGACCATTTCTGGGAAAAATAATAAAATTTTGCTTTAAAAATTTTAGAAATAACGATTCAACTCAATGTAGAATTTAAGGATTTCATTCTATGACTACTAAGGCGCATTGATATTCATATAAATAACGAGTATGGAGATAGAAGAATGTGATGGATAATACATAGGTATAACTGTTCATTACATATAGAATTAAGAGTAATAATTTCCATATTAAGCTTTGTAGGTATCCTCTAAACCAATTTTGATTTTAAAAGGAAATTCGAAGTACTTCAAAAAAGCTTACCAGATCATCACTTACATTTTTAATAATCCATTAAAAATATTAATACAAGAAATAACTAATATTAATTATGTTATACATAGTAAAAAAATTAATTAATATTTCCTTCTACACCGAGATGATATTAAACTAGAACAAGTAAAAAAAGCATCTTCATACTATCTTACGATATAATAAACATTTTATAGTGCAGAAATTTGGTGCTTCTATTAAGAGCTTAGCTATCTTTTTCTTAACTTCTTGAAAAATCTTATAATTTACAAAATAAGGAAGATAGCAGACTGCTGTTGTCTGTAAAACAGGTTTATTGTAGAAAGTAAAAGAGTAATTATCTAGTATTCACGACACATATGAGTCCTGTAAGGCAATTATATATGGAATAGGAACAAAGTCATTCCACTTTGCGTATAAAACATATATATTGCTCCTGAATATTGAACCAACCAGGATATGATATAGTTTAGACCTGAATTTAGAGGTATCTATTTCGTTCTTCATTGGCTTGACTGGTGCCAAAATTTCTTAATCCAAATAGAGTTTATAGAAACCTATTTGACAACAAGATTTTCAACGATCATTAAATTTAAAGTATAGTAAAAACAAACCATCTCTTTGTAGGGTTTTACATTAATGAGAAATATGTTGATGTCCTCTACTTGGTTACAGTATCTATTCTTCCAATCTTCATCTTCGATGTTACTGTTATTACAAATAGCAAACCTATGTAAATGCCATCATGGTGGTTAAAGGATAGAAGCATATCCAAGAAAGGTATATAAACACATTTCTCTCTAGCAATATAATTTTAATTATAAGTGTACCCATTTATTAACTAGGTTATATTTTCAAAAATGAAATACGAAAATGATTTCATTTGTAGGACGCGTTCGAAATTAACCAATTATCTTTGATTTTATTGTCAGAAATCTTAATTGGTTAAGGAAAAGGTATTTAAAGAAATGTTGAGATGATGTCCATCTTATAATTCAAAGATCTTAAGTCTCTCTAATAAAGAATAATGAATCATAAACGTTTTATTTAATACTCTTAAGTTTTTCTTTATAGATCCATAATTTCTCTCAAAGAAATATTTCTCTTAGGCGCAGAAGATGATCCCTGATTGTATTTATATCTAAAGACATGTTTTTTTTACAAATTTTACATCCTTATAATTTTTAATATCAAGATCTATCCCTGATAATTTCGTCAGGTTGTAATTTTTAAAGATATCTTGTAAATGCTTGATTTTATTGAAGTTGTGCATATCTCTTTCATAGAATGGAAGGAAATCCAAACATTAATCCCTTTTAACAGGCTCAGGTTTCTGAGATTTGATATACGCAAACGGACTTTTAGTTTCATTAAGTTTGTCTAAAAATATAAACTGATATTTTACATTCAATTCTGAAATATCAGAAAATTCAGTAAATAACTTCAAAAAGTTTTGATTTTTACAATTTTCAATAATCGAATTCAGGCACAGATTTGCTATATTTTCGGAATGAATCTTTTCATAATCCTCGAACTTCATCCTGTGAATCAAAATTGAAGAACACGTTTTAAAAATATTAAAAGACAGTCTGTCAACGGTCTTTATGTCTTGGAAGTTATTACTCAAGAGTTGACAATAATTAATAACCGCCCTGAAATCATGATCACACGCTGCTATTAGTCTTAAAATAAATCGGGGATTTACAAACTTATTCTCAGCTTTAAATATTTTATTGACGCAGTCTAATATCATTTCATTTCTAGGTCTTCTGATTCTAAAAGTCTCAAACTTCTTAGTAAAAAAGTTACAAAATAAAATAATAACTGGGATTTCTAAAAAAGGAAGATTATGAAGCAAATTTGGTTGAATTTCTGGTTCATCAATTAATAATAAATTAGAGAATTGGCTTAGTGAAATTTTAGAAGGCATTTCCTTTATATTTTCTGGCTTCACATTACACATTTCGATGACATTGTATTTTAAAGCTTTAGCAATACAATAAACTAAGCTTGTTTTCCCACATCCTGAATTACCCGTTATATGCAGAACTGATCCTTTCTTCCACTTTCTTAACCACTTCAATGTTTGAAAATGTGTTTCGTCGGAGAACAATAGTTCTGTGAATTTCTTTGGCTTGTATTTAACAAACCAGAGAGATTTTTCTTTCATTAAGCCGTTTTATTTTTTCGATTTGAAAATATCAAAATTCTGAAAAAATCTTTTTTTTTATTGGCAGAATTTTAAGAGATTCGTATTGATTAATTTATGTTCTAGTCGATTTTCTTTTCTGAATTTGAGATATTCCTTGCCAACATTGAATAAAAGATTTTAAAGAGTAATTGATCTAATTAATAGCAAATTGGTCAAAATAAAGAATTTATTTAATGGGCAATCTAATAGTTGCTCTTTGATTGATTCCGTGTCAAGTCTCTTGTCTACACCCTTTGATCTGTGCACTAACTGCTCAGACTCAGATGGTTGTCGTCCTCTTCGATATCCAGAGTCTCTTGAGTACAATAAACTGAATGTACGCTACGACTTTAGGCTCAATTCCTATCTCTTTACTATACTTGTTGTGGTATTTCGTTACCAGCCCTTCCAAGGTCATTACGCATGGAATTATATTCACTTTTCACTTGTAAATCAATGATAACTACTTCGCTATTAAATCATATTTTCTAGTTTTTTAATTTTCAACTTGAGTTAATAGATCAAGATTGGTGATTCCAACCTCGATTAGAGATATTTCATTTTTCTTTTTATCATGTAAGAAGATATCTAGACTATCATGTTGTAATTCCTGCATCTACTCGAATCTCGATATTCTCATTTGCTACAACATCTTGAACGGAATGAGATTTCAATTTTCTTGTCTTCTTAATTTCGAATCTCCTACACAATGATAAATGTATGCACTTTAATACTTTATTATGCTTTCTCGTGTAATCATGACCTAGAATATGGTCGTATTTAGTAGCAAGATGATCTACTGTCTTTGGCACAGCTTTGCAATGTGTGCATCTGATCTTTTCTCCAAAGAATATATTTCTAGCCTGAAATTTTACTCCATTAAAGCTCCTTCATCTCTCGGCTTCATATTTTCTTTGGTAAGACACACTGAAGAATCTTTAATAGAGACAAATTCATGATCACAGACCCTAAACGACCTTTCTGGAGTTATTTGCTTTTAATGTTGGTCATTAGGGATTTAATGTGGAATTCATAAAGAGATTCATTGGTAATCTCGCCTTCTGTATTGTACTTCAGTTTTAAGTATTTTTCAATTGTGGAGAGATGTGTCTTATTGTCTTCTTCAACTTTAATTATGGTATTATGCCTTAAGGATATACTTCTTGATCTCTCCGGGGAATTCTTCAATTGGAGGAGCATACTCTCACTCTTATACTCAATATTGGACATTCTCCTCTTACCATTGGTTAAAATAAAATGATTATTTATTTACGGCAAATTATTCCAACTGCAAGTTATATTCGATCCCTTGGAGCCTAGTTGTATTAAACGTAGTTTTGAATCCAAATAATCTGTCGTGATGGTTGGATTACATTACAGATATTTTAGAAACATCCAAAACCCACAGGATATGCTCACGATTTTGACAATGTAATGTGATAAAAGCATTTGAAATTGTAATTATTGGCTTCATTTAGAAAGATCTTACCTTCATTTGATAGTGAGTAGCTGAAAATTGGATAGTTCATCTGTGATTTTAACAATAAGAAATCAGTCCCCTTAGAAGTGGGCTGTTCTTTTTTTCCTAAGTCTCGGGTTCGAATCCTGTTGAGTGAAATAATTAATGTCTACTCTAAAAAGCATATAAAATGGAATAACTATTACTTCAGTATGATAATGATTGCACCAAAAAGCATTGTATCTCTTATCTCCACCAATCAGAGCCACTATTATGTTATGATAGGGATTTAGAATGGTGAGTTTAGGTTAAATAGCAATTTAAACATCCAACGAAGAATTTTGGTACCTTCTATATTCGATTTTGAGTTAGAGTGTTGCCTATATCTCAGTAGGAGAAAGCTTTAACCTTCTTAAATAAATCCTGAGCCCACTCTTTCGAGTAAGAATATTTCTATGGTTGCTACTTCCTGGTTTGACGCATCGATTGCTCTTTTTGGTTTGGAGGCAGTTATTGGTTTCACACACATAACCATATTACTTATTTACGAAAAGGTTACAGTCATTTGTCTCACAACACATTCTGCCCGGGTTTAAATCTGAACTAACTAACTTTCCGATCATTTTTTTATGAAAAATTTTCTTCCCATGGACTTTGACAAATTGCTTAATAATATCGTTGATAAAATTTCACAAGGCTGTGGAATTTCCCAAGAAGATGTTTCTGACGAATTAGCAGTTTCAGACAAAGAAAAACAGTCCAATTTTTCAATTTTTTTCAATAAAATATCTAAATCACCAAATCAGACAGCAACACAGGTTTATGATTATTTAGTAAGCAAGAAATTCCCAGAGATAATAAATTTAAAGCTGGGAAATACAAATGTGAATTTCGATTTAAACACAAAATTGTTTTATTCTGACATCTACAAAGCAGTTAACCAAAAAGACAATGAATTTGGAAAGAAAAACATTGGAGAAAACAAAACAGTTGTTATTGATTACAGCAGTCCCAACGTTGCCAAGCTTTTCCACGCAGGACACTATAGGACCACGATATTGGGAAATTTCATAAAAAATCTAATGAATTTTTCAGGATACAAAGTAATTTCACTCAATTATCTAGGTGACTGGGGAAAGCAGTTTGGATTGGTCTTACTTGGCTTTGAAAGATACGGGAATGAAGAAGAATTGAAAGCGAATGCTTTGATGCATCTGTTCCAGATCTACGTCAAAATCAACGCTGATGCGAAGGAAGACCCAAAGATCCATGAAGAAGCAAAGGAGATTTTCAGAAAAATGGAGGAAGATAAAAACGAAGAGTATCTTTCAAAATGGAGAGCATTCAGGGAAATTTCAATAGAGAAATTTAAAGAGCTTTATGAGAAGTTAAACGTTAAGTTTGATGTATACTCCGGGGAAAGCTTTTACACGGAGGCTGCATTAGATTTTGTCCAGAACAACACAATTTCCATGGAGGATGAAGACGGATCCAAGGTTATTGATTGTGGATCTTTTGGAAAAACACTTATAAAGAAATCAGACGGTACAACGCTGTACATAACGAGAGATATTTGTGCAGCACTGGACAGAATCAAGAGATTCAATCCTTACAGATTGATTTACGTCGTGTCAGACGAGCAAAATCTTCATTTCAGCCAATTATTCCATTGTTTGTCCAAGCTTGGCTACGACAAGAAAATGTTCCAGCATGTCAACTATGGCAAAGTTTATGGAATGTCAACAAGGAAAGGCAATGTATTTTTGATTGAAGACATTATCGAAGCAAGTTGCAATGCAATCAAATCCCGCGTCTTAACAAGGGAAATGGGTGAAGGAATTGAGTGTGATAAAGAAACACAAGAAAACGTTGACAAAACAGCCCAAATTCTGGCAATTTCCACTTTGTTAATTGCTGATTTTGAAGCCAAGAGAATCAAGGGTTATACCTTTGATGCGGACAAAAGAGCGAATTGCGATAAGGGATCTGGTTCCTATCTCCAGTACACTCATTGCAGGCTTCTTGGAATTGAAAGAATTAACAGCAGCATTGATTTGACGGATTCAGACAAAATTGACTTTTCAAAGATACAAGACGAAGATTTCTTGTCTTTGTCTTACAAATTGATCTGGTTTGAACGAGCTTTGAGTTTTACCTTGGAAGATTTCGAACCATCAAGATTGGTTTCTTATATTATGGATCTAGTTAAGTTTATAAATAACATGATATCTAAATACAGAATCAATGGGGAGTCTACAGACTTGGCAGAGGCTAGACTTTATGCATTCAGAGCATCCAGAATTGTAATCAGAAATTGTTTACTTGTTTTGGGTATAGAACCATTGATTAAAATGTAATTCTAAGTTGAGTCAATTTCATCTGAGCAAAAATTCAAGCATTGAATAAATATTCATTTTATAATTTTGATATGATTTTTTTGTGTTTGTAAAGCTTATTTCTCAAATAAGTTTATGCATTTTGGAATTATTAACTTTCTTTGGAAGTTCTGGAAAACAAATGCAATACATTATTTAGACATATATATTTTTATATTATTGATAATAGAAAAGAAACGTAATTGCTAATAGTAAACCTGTGGGATTCCTTTTCAATTGTAAACTGTTCAATAAATATGATTTACAATCTTGCAGGAAAGTAAAGCAATGAGTTGGAAGAAGACAGATGAAATCAAAAAGCATTCTTCCGACTGAGGAAAGAGATCGAAGCGACTAGAACTGCAAAGAAGGTGGCAGTACAAGCATCGAATATGAGTTTAGATTGTAAATTCAGAGATATAATTTCCTGATATTTCACATGATCTGATGTATTACAATAACTGCTTTGTGCATAATTAATGCATGTCTACACTATTCCTTTTTTGTTAGAAAATTAAATAGACTGTTTAAAAAACATTTAATAAGCTCAAATATTATAACTGTCAAATTTTGAAAATAATTGATTGGCTTCTTCTGTTTGTAAAAACCTGTTTTCATGATTTCTGATTTACAGTGTTGGGCGGAGAAAACTTTTCAAAAGACTAAGCCATACTGTTTTGAGGGCCTATCTCCCCGGTTTAGGCTGCCCGAATTCACTGGACCAGGTAGAACGATTGAATAACTTTCCAAAAATATTAGCTTAGCTAATATACTCGATGGTGATGTTGAGCTAATGGATAGTTGTGTAGTGTGCCCGCATTTGTTAGAAGAACTTATAAGACTAGATAATCTTGGTTTTATCCAAAATGAAGCGCTAAACACCTTTTTTGAAAAATTCGATTTATTTAATTTAGTAAAATGTTCCTGTCCGAGATGACTTTAAACTAAAGCAAGAAAGGAAAGCATCTTAATAGTGTCTTGCGATATAGTAAACACTTTATAGTGGTGAAACTTAATGCTCTGATCAAGAGATTGGCAATCTCTTTCTTAACTCCTTGTGAAAAATTTTATGAATTTTAAAAAATAAGGAAGACAGCAGACTGCAGTTGTCTGTAAAACAAGTCTGCAGCCACTACTTAAAAGGTAGAGGTGTAAAACACGTGCTCGAGAATTTACGTCACATAGGAGTCCTGTGTGGCCTTTGCTTTCAAAATTTCGGATGGTTCAAGAAAGTGTTTACATATGGACACGAAGTCATTCCTCTTTGGGTATAAAACATATATTTTGTTCCTAGTTATCGAAACCCGTCAGGGTATGATTGGGCTTAGCCCTGAATTTAGAGGGATCCATCTCGTGTTTTTCCGATCTTGCCTAGGCCAAGTTTCTTCCATCCCTCGTGGGTGAAGTTTTTAGCAACTCGTTTGACAATAAAGTTTTCACCGATCACAAACTAGCTATAGTAATATAGTGAAAATAAAATACTTTTTTTTTAGTAAAATGTTCGTTCTGTAAAAAATTTAATTTTCTAAAAAGGAGTACAATTTTTAAATAAAGTGACATTTTAAGATTTAATTAAATTTTTAAAGTTGAACAAAGAATGAGAAAATGTATACCGGAAGGCCCCAACCTCCTTATAAAAATAAAACCGCAGAAAAAAGGGCTTGCCCGAAGCTCGATAGAGTGGGCTTAGGATTTGTTTTTGGTGCTCAAGACCTCGACAGATGGTTTAAATTTTCTTCCTGCAGATGCACAAGCGCCCCTAGGTAATAAATTTCGTTTTTTTTTTGTAAATTTTTAGTTCATATGCAAAATAATTAACTAAAAAGTTTATTTTCTGAAATTTGAGTAAATAGATTGATAATGAATGTGGACTTCTTGCAAATATAAATAACTTTACCATCTATAGTTGTACAATTCTGAGTCCGATAGAAAAGAATTTGCTGGGTAACATCTTTTAAACTGTCGAGAGTTTTATTGTCTGCTTCATCAATTATATGGCGATATAGTCTCATTCGCTCAAAATTAGGTTATCTCCATAAACTTGCTTGAATGTGAATTTGAGGGCTTTCAGTAACTATTATGTTCTTATTATTCTAGTATTTCAATCAGTGAGATTCTAATGTCTGTTTCAGATTTAAGTTCTCTTCTCTGGTTTATTTAAATCTTCAAATAAATACAATTTATTTAATAGCAAATGAGTTATCATTGATTTATAAGTGCAAAATGAATATTTTCAATACGTAATGATTTGGGAAGGGTTGGGAACAAAATACCACAATAAGTATAGTAAAGAGATAGGAATTGAGCCTAAAGTCGAAGCGTACATACAGTCTATTGTACTCAAGAAGACTCTAGAGTCTATTTCATTTGAAAGACGACGGGCATCGAAGAGGCGGACAACCATGTGAGTCTTGAGCCGTTAGTGCTCAGGTTTTCAGACGTAGAGAAAAGACTTGACACGGAATCAATCAAAAAGTAAACATTAGATTACCCGTCAAATAGATTCTTATTTTAATTGGCAGTTTTGGGGTTTTCATCTTTATGCATTGAAAACTCTAGTCAGTTTATTTGATGTGAAAAGACAATTTTTTAAATTGAATAAATTTTCTTCATGGAATATGCAATAGAGAATCACCCAGGAGTTCCACTAATAATCTGAAAGGATTTATAATATGGTATTGGTTGGTAGCTAACATCTAGATGCATATAGAAGTTGCCATTTATATAACTAATCTTTTATTTAACATCGAGATTTTATGCTTTTTATTCAAATAATTAAACTTTAAGCTTAAATTAAATTCTTTACTCATTCAGAGACAGTTTTTTATTTTATGCAAAATTATTTTACAAGCTTCAAAGCATAAAAAATACAGCAATCACAGAGTATAATAATTGTACACAGAAAGAATGATATAATTGGTTTAGATTCATTTATATTCCCTGCATATTAGTTCGGCTTGCTTGTGTTACAGTATAGCTTGTGCTATTACGAGCTCTACTGTCTACATCATTTTTCGGTTGGAAAATAGCAAGAGACTTGAAGATTGAGCTGGAAATCCAAATAAGACATAATTGTTAGAAAATATAAAATAATGCATAAACTGTGCAAGTGTTAAAAATTTTGACCCGAAAATGTATCCTATTTTATTTGATAGGTATTGTAAAAGCAAAGATTCGAAAATAGTAAATTAATTTATTCATATTGAAGGAGACCAGAGGAATTAAAGTTCTACATCAATGACAAGTTGTTTTTTGCTTAAATTCATTAATACTAATCGAAGCAAAAGCAACAGAACAATTGCAAAGCGTAGTTAGATATGAAACCTACTATTTCTCTATGTAAACTTACCAACTAATGAGCCAAACAAGTAAAGACAAGACACTTGGTGCCGGAATAACGTGGACAAACTTTTCAACAGATTATTTGTGTTCAATCTTTGTATCCTATGATCTTTGAAAACAAAAACTGCTATAATGCTTAACATACAAATAAAACAAATGCATATTATTTCTTTAGAAATGATCATAATAAATTCGACTCCAATTATACAAAAAGAAGGTTGTAATATGGAAAATTCCAAGATTAAGATGTCTTAGTTATTCTGTAAGCTGTTAATCCATCCTTTTTTTAAAAAGTTTCACATTACGTTTTTCTATATGCAAATCATAATACAACTTTTTAAATGAAGCCATCACATTTGTTTATTAAAGCGATTTCAAATAAGTATCAGTGATATTGAATATATGGGAAGCAATTAGCTTCCTGGAAAAAAAACGAAGTTTATACAACTAGAAGTGGTTGTGCACCTGCACGAGGGAAATTTCAACCTCCTACTGAGGTCTTGAGCACTCAACATAAATCCCAAGCCCATTCTTTCTAGAAAAGGGTCTTGTACATGTTAGCAGTTGATAACTGAGATACCACCTGCCATTTTTACAGGGTTTTCTCTTTATGAGGAAGCTGTGATGTTTTGATATAAACTGTTATTAGTTTCTCACACATAAACGTGTTACTTATCCGTGCAACTACCAAAAGGTTACAGTCATCTATCTCACGACAGATTCTATCCAGTTAGAATTTAATTAAACCAATATATAAATATCAGAGGAATAAGCAAGGGATGGAATCAGGGAACCAAGATATTAAATGCTCTTTAAATGACAATTATCCTTCTATCAACACTTGACATCCGTCAAATTCTGAATGACTACTAATACAATTCTACGATAAGGAATCTAGACATACTGAAACAATAGGAACTCTTTACCATCATTTGCCCTTGGTATTCGTGCCCAATAATATCTGCTGGGTCTAATGATAAACATCATGAGAGCACAAGGGTGTAATTATTTCAGAGTCTTAACAGTTACTATACATTCATATTTAAAGGAGATCTCCTTGCCATATCTTATCATCACTGATACACATCATTCCTTGCTATATGATCGAGTGACTGGCTCCACTACACCCAGGACCAAATATATCTATGCCAATTGTTGTAAGTATATCATACATTCTAGAGCATCTGTGTTGTATTAATACTCCGACGCTTTCAGGTTTCTACATAAATATCACTAAATCTTCAAGTTGTCTTGAGAAACTCTCACCGATACTGTGAGTTTTCCTACCTGCTTCGAATATAAAACACCGAATGAACCTTTGGCTGCTAAAATTGTTGAATGTGGAAAACCTGGACAGCTTACCAAATAACAAATCCCAGCAGAAGGCTGGCCAAAGTCAATTCACAATCCTTTTTAAGATGCAAAGAAATACAAGAGTAAGAGAAAATAGATCCACTTATGTTCCAACAGCATTAGAACTGGTAAATTCATTGGATTAAGGTATACTAATGTAATCTAAATAAAAAAGACTCATGGAATAAATATTTTTTATTAAAATGGAGTATTCTCAAATTGAGACAAGAAATCTGAAAAGACAACTAAAGGATTAAGGATCTTAGGATTCTCAGCATCATTCCAATTCTGTGGCAAGAACATGCTACTGGAAGCTTTCAATGCATTTATTGTGGCCTTGGCAAGATTTTCGGTAGTTCTAGTGTTACCATAAGAATTGACGTGGATGTCCTTAATACCAGCAAGTTCAAATATTCTCCTGTGTATGTCAGAGCATTCAATACTAGTACCTACGGGTGCTGGAACTACTTTGACGACAACAGATCCGGATTTCCCCGATGCCTTAGTGATTACAGTATGCTTGTCATTTCCCTCTCCATCCCATTGTCCCATTCTGACAGGGATAATGTTCATTATAGCTTTTGCAGTAGCAGCCTTGATTGAATTTGCCTTCTCCCTGGATGAGTGGGTACCGATTCCAATGAAACCATTCGAGTTCCCAACAACAACGACAACCTTCATGGATGTCTTTTGTCCAGCCTTAGATTGCTTTTGCACTGAGCTAACAAAGAGGGTATCATGTTTCAGTGTGTCCTTACCAATTAGCCAATCTACTATTTCTGGTTCTTTGATGCAAATGGAGCTTTTGAAAATCGATTCAATGGATGTGATCTTCCCCTCTTTGACAAGTCTTCCGAGGTCTGTTTTTGGGATCCATTCTACCTCTTGCTTTTTAAAAGATTTTTTCTCGACAGTTGGAACAGCCATGTGGGTAAAATTTTTCAAAATTTTGTACATGGAAAATTTTAAGGAAAAGGTGGATTTTAAAGAAAAATGATCTTTTAAAACAATGACAACAAGCATTGCTCCTTAGTTGTGTGAAAAGGAAGTTAAGAAACTGAATTTCTTAAAAATGTAAATTTAATGAAAATTAACCGAGAATACAGTGGGAATAGGAAGAATGGGCATCTTTTTGTTCTATTTATAGTGGAAATCCTGTCCTGGGATTGTTGTCAAGTAAAATAATGAATTATTCTATTTAATTTGAAATTTTTTACTTCCCTTACATGTCAAGCAGTTGTGATTCTGAAATAATACACAGAAAGAAACAAAATAGAACTTCAAGGGTTTTAGAAAGCGACGAAGACACATTGTCCTTCGACTATTCTGATTACAGGCAAATTGAAGGTGATTTTGGTCCACTTTTTTTTGGAGATTTTCGGTACTGGCGATGAATACAACCATTTGATTGATAAAGAAAACGTTCCAACCAAGGAAACTGTAACGGTAAAATCAAATACTGACATCGAAGAGTGCTTTAAATATGTCAGAGCTGGGACACGTGGGTACACGCAGCTATTTGCGCAGCTTTCTAGTAAGATAGTCAGAGATCTATTGGAAGGGTATTGTGTGGAGTACCTAGCCTTTCACCAAGGTTTTATGAAAATTAATGAGTTGTATTACATTTGTGATCTTATCGAAGATTATAAGAAATTTGTAAGGTTCGAGAAACCAACCTTTGATTCTTTAAGGGCTTTTCAAAACTATAAGTCACAGGAGCCTCTTGGGCTACCTGGTTTAATTAATATCGATGAGTATGTTGAGAATTTAACACTTCTTGAAAGGAAGCATATCCCTAGGTCATCCTTAATGTTTGACCTGGATTCTTGCAATTACAAGGTTCTAACACAAAACAACAGGATGTTTATTTCAAAGTCCTACAGCAAGGTAATTAATCAAATAGCGACAAATTCAACATTTGTTGACAAAGTAACAATTCACAGAGAAGCTGTCTTTTTAGAAGGGAAAGACCAAAGTGAGCATGCTCCGTACGGCGTGGAATTCCTGAAGGTTTTGTATTCTTCAGATAGCAAAGACTTTGAAGATGAAATTAGAAGGTGTATAATACAGGAAGCATACGATACTGTTGTGGCTTCCTTGAATGAGTCCAAAATGAAGTGTAAATTTTCAAAATATGGGCTTATTGAGTCACCGAGTGAGTTGGCAGATCTCGTTAGCTTAATAATCTCTCTAAAGGGTCGGTTAACTACCTTTTCTTCTGTTTATTTTCATGAGAACCTATTTTACTGTGTAATTTTATCAGAAAACGGAGAAATAAAATCAAACAAAATTTTCAAGGATTTTGAAATTAATGAAATCAATGATTTCTTCGAATCTGAAGAAACTGTTTTGATGACATCTTCTTCGCCAACTGTAAAATACACGTTTCAAAATTTGAGATCTAATTTTCTATATGTTCCCAGAAAATTTTCTTTTTTTGATGACACGAAGGAATTTTCAGTCCCTTACAATATTGCATTGGCTGTACAATGTCCTGTTATTTATTTCTCTAAGTTATATCATTACCTGAAGAATAATTACAAGGTTACAAACAATTTCATGACAGACCTGGATGTTTTAAAAAGAGCTATTAAAATTTCATGTGGTTCTCATCGAATCGATTTGAATTATGCCATTCGACGCGTCTTCGGATATACCTTATTTAATATCCTGGGAATCTCCTTGGATGTTAAGTACTTCGACTACGAGCGTCTCCCAAATTTGGAGATCTTACGGGATGTTTATTCTGAAGTTGATTTCTCTAATTTTTGTACCTATTTTAACCTCATTGATTCTAAGATTCACTTAGATAGATCCTTTATTCATCCTAATTCTTATTCTCAAGCTTATATCATTTGCAAATCTTATTATCATAGATTCACCATAAGTGACAAATACTCCAAGATGTTGCCAGGTTATGATTTAGATGAAGATTATAAAACCATTTCTGGCATATTTGTAAAGAACCCTGAATATTTGAAAATATTTAAGCCAGAGTACAATGAAGGGCAATCCTACAACATTGCTTGGGAAATGTTGGAAAGGGATGGTGAATTCTACTTCAATGGTGCTTCTGATGCTCAGATATTCGAGGATGTAGTTCCTCGTCTGGATTATCAGGTCTATACCGGATCAATTATCAAGGTTGGCCCTTCATTTTATATATGCAGTGTCAAGGGTGTACCTGTTTTTGTTAGAAAGGCTGGCGAATACTCTTTGAACCAAATTGTAGAAGTCGAAATTCAAGGGGAAACCCACAATTTGATGAGTTATTCAGGTGCAATCATTGAACAAGCCCGTGCTCCCATGGATAATTTTCGAATACACCCGTTGTTTAAAAATCGAAATCAGAATGAACTCGAAAGCTTTATGAAAAGCTAAGGTCATACCCTTCTAATCCGTCCCTCAGCTACCCCAAATCATTGTGTTTTGGTCTGCAAGATACTTCAGGACACATTCTATTCCTTCAAACTTGAAGAATGTATTGATCAAAACGATTAAATCAGTTGTTTTTATTGTTACAATAACAGAAATTATCAATCTTTAGATCATTTTATCCAGGAATTCATTTCAAAAATGTATATCATCATTGATGAGATTATAAAATACAGGCATTTCTATGCATCTCCAGAAGAAGCCAAGAAATACATGGAGACAGCAAGAAGTGAATTCACAAAATACTGCATGTTTTTTTCAAAAAGGAATCCAGGTTTATTGGAAATATTAATTGAAGATAAAACTATCATGGTAAAGATCGAAGGCGAATCTTTATTTGCATGTAGACAGAAATTCAACAGTATTTATGACCTGATCTCTTATATAAAAGGAAATGCGAGAAACTGAAATTAAATTTATTACATAGGGAAGAACTGTTCGTTTTTAAGTCAGGTTGTACATATTTTAATCTAATTCAAGGTAAATTAATGAAGGTCGGCTAAAATCAAAAGATTTATTTAATTTATTCTGGGATTGATCAATGGAAGATTATTTGACTTGATGATATAACTATATCTTAGGTCTGAATCTGTGATAATCTGAATGTACCTTGGCGTTTGAGTTCCTTACAAACTGAATTGTCACAGATGGCTAATTAAAACTGTGAGAAAGCCACTAATCATATTCTTAAAGTTTCCTATAGAAAATTCTTATAAAACAATGATATTAATTTATTATCATTATATAGTTAGTGAGAAGTTGATGTGTTCATTCCAATCAGTCTAGATGTTAAAAACTCCATTAGAGTGAAGAAAACACTCTGAATTCCTGGGAAGTCAAATGATACCTTGGTGAGATTCGATAATTGGGTGGATCATGTGTATTTTGATGTAAAGTTGGATCGCTATATGTGTTGAGACTGGGCAGAATCTGTTGTGAGACGGATGACTGTAGCCTTTTCGTGGTTTCCCGGATAAGTAACACACTTATGTGTGTGAAACCAATAACAGTTTATATCAGAACGTCACGTCACAGCCAGCCGACTCATAAAGAGAGAAACCCGAAAAAAGGGAAGGTGGGCCGGATGAATGCATGCGTGTGTGCAGAGCGGCATGGATAAAAAAGGACTTGCCCGAGGACTCTAAGTGCCCAGGACTTCAGAAGGAGGTTTAAAATTTCCTCCTATAGAGGCACAGGCGCTTCTATTTGTTTCGTTTTTTTTTATATGTGTTGAGATTAAAATTGGAATGGCTATTTGGCTATTCCACCACAACATCCATTTCCCATCTGTCTTTATTTAGCAAATACTAACAGAGGCATTATATATCTTTCTCCGAAATAGTGACTTTAAACTTGTATTACAGAGAACTACAGTCTTCCTTCTTTTTATAAAAAGAATATAATTTCTTTTCACTATATTTCTATAACTAATGAGTGAAAAATTATTCTCAAACAGATTGCTAAAATTCTCTGGGATGGAAAAAGACAAACAATCGATCACTTTATATCCAGACAAAGCTTAATCATATCCTGGCAGTCTTCGAAAACTAGTGGTGTCTTATGTCCAAAGTGAAATGGCTTTATGTTCATTCCATATATATACACTTTCTTGAACCACCCGGAATTTTGCTATCAACTAATAGACAGAACCCGAATGTGCCGTAAATACTCGAACATTACTCCTCTGCCTCCTACAACAGACTTGTTTTACAGACAACTGCAGTCTTTCTTATTTTTCATAACTCGTAAAAGTTTTCAAGGAGTTAAGAAAAAGATACTCAATCTGTCAAAAATACGATATTATTAACTAGGAGCGTTCGTAACTCTGCAGGAGTAAATTTTCAACTTCGTATTGAGAATTCAACACAAATCCTAAGTCCACTCTTTCGATCTTCGGCAACCCCATTTTTATCCATGCTGCTCCTGCATATCGGGGTTCAACCATCAATATCACTCCAGTCAATCTCATATTGGAAAATCGTCAAATTTCCACACTTATAAAGTGAATATTATGCCTCAATATGGTATGAAGGTGCTTTCCTTTCTTTCTCTAGTTCAATCTCATTCCGGACAATATACGATGCCGCAAGATTCTTTCTTATTTCTTACAATAATTTTATACTATTTAAATTATAGAAATTAGATTAATATCTTAAAATTATTCGAATAATTAAGTTACATGATAAAAAGAGAAAATGAAATAACTCTGATCGAGGTTGGAATCACCAATCTTGATCTATTAACTCAAGTTGAAAATGAAAAACCCAAAAATACGATTTAATAGCAAATGAGTTATCATTGATTTACAAGTGCAAAGTGAATATAATTTCATATGTAATGACCTGGGAAGGGCTGGTAACGAAATACCACAACAAGTATAGTAAAGAAATAGGAATTGAGCCTAAAGTCGAAACGTACATCCAGTCTATTGTACTCAAAGACTCTGGACATCGAAAAGGCGGACAACCACGTGAGTCTTGAGCAGTTAGTGCATAGATCATCGGGTGTAGATAAGAGACTTGACACGAAATCAATCAAAGAATAAATATTAGACTATACTTTAAATAAATCTTTATATTAAACGGTTTCTTTAAATCAAAAATGGATTAATTAAGTTATAATTTTAAATCAAAAAGTATTTAATTTTACCCAAATTCATGGAAAACTAGTTCAAGACTGTCATCTCTTTTAAGACGCTATTTCTAATTTCCTGGGACCTGTTAATAACCTCTTTAGGAATATCAGCTAATTTTGCAACATGAATACCGTGTGAATCCTCACAGATACCTACTTTCATTTTATACAAAAATACGATATCATCGTTCTCGAAGGTATATTCAGGAAACAATTTGTCGGCATTTTCAAGGTGTTTTACCAACCCGTGGAAATGGGTAGCGAAGACGACGTAGCAACCTTTTCTTTGGAAATAGTTAAGCACTGCCTTAGCAATAGCCTCTCCATCCCTTGTAGAAGTACCTCTTCCTAGCTCGTCTATAACGATGAAGCTTGAAGGGGTGCAGGTGTTCAATATTTTAGATGTTTCATTCATCTCAATCATGAATGTTGATTTACCCTTGGCCAAAGAGTCAGCAGCACCGATCCTAGTGAAAAGCTTGTCAAAAACAGGAATCTGAGCGTAATCACAAGTCACCCCCATACCCATCTGTGCCAAAATAATATTCAAGCAAATACTTCTTAAAAATGTAGATTTTCCACCCATATTAGGGCCTGTGACAAGGGAAACTGAATTTTCAGGTATAAAATCATTTTTAATATAATTCGAATAGACTGGATTTGACATGTTTTTAATATTAAATTTCTTGACTCCATCTCCGAACTTAAACAAATCAGGTATAGTTGCAGAATTAAACCTGTTGAATTTCGTAAAAGATATCAAGCAATCTATCTCAGAAATATAAGAAGTCAATTGATGAACCTGTGAATTGTATTGTGCAAAATAATCAATGGCTCTTCTTAGAATGGAGTTCCTTGATTGAAAAATTCTTTCCTCATTTTCAATGAATAAATTAATGAAATCTTTTAATTCCTTTGAATAATACCTTACAGTGGACTTGGTCGTTGAAACTACGAAGAAGTTAGGAGGCATTTTGAAAGAAGAGACTGCTTCGATCTGGTAAATTTCTTTCCCTACGCTTTTCCAACATAAATCTTTCATGTTCAAGCTCCTTTTTAAACCTTCTAAGTAGTCTTCTAAATCTTTGACAATTGATTTTTGATTAGTCTCCAAATCAAAAAGCTCATCATTGTGATTTCTTGGAACAATTTCATTTTCTACGAATTTATAAACATTTTCAAAATTAGTTAGAATTGTCTGAGTCTGTATTAAAACTTGAGAGCTAATAGAATTTTGGAGATTGATCAAATCTGAATCATTGATCCTAGACATTGATTCAAAAAACATATTCAGGAAACATAATGCGGATTCTAGTCTTTTGAATGATTCGATAAAGGTACAAAGATCTTTTAAGGTAGGCCTGGAACAGCTTAATTTACCATGAAATCGTTCAATATCCCCCAGGTTTGATAACCCCGTTACAAAGGTGTCTAAGGAACCATTTGGATCTTCATTAAAAATCATCGAAAAGTTCCTCCTTTCAACTATTTTGTCCAAGCTATTAAATGGATTAACTAACCATTTCCTTAGTAGTCTCTGCCCAAAGGGGGTTGAACAATAATTAATTGCCTTAAAAAGACTGTTATTTTCAGTATGATCAAAATTATTGATTAGAATGTCAAGATTACTCAGGGTAGAGCCATCCAAGCTCATGAATTGAGATTGTATTGGTGAATAAGTCACGACAGCCTTTTCCAAGCAATTCTCCCGACGGAGAACCTTGAAATAATTGAACAAAGCGGAGTAACATTTAAATTCGTCTTCTTTCACAAAATCAAATTGTCTTTGAATACCTGAAATTTCATCGATTGCTTTATGAGTAATAATTTCTTTAGGTGCCTTAATATCAAAATTGACTATAATCTCTTTGATGTTGTATTGGATAAACATTGTTTTAATTTCATTCAAATCTAAAGAATCGCAAAAAGATCTGACAACAATTTTGTTCAAGCTTGCCTCGTAGAGAAGCGACGAGAAATTAAATTTATGATTGGTATCAGAGATTTGACATTGGCAGCTGTCAGATTCAAGTATCACAGCTAGAAATTGTGAAAAGGTGTCTCTTTAAAATAATCATTGCTATAGATTGTGCCTTGTGTTATAACTTCGCTCAGTTCTCTCAATATTATTTTGTCTTTTTCTTTGCATTCCTCTCTTAATTTCTTCCCAACCGAATTTTCTGATTGCTCTACTCTTCCTATTTTGTAACCGTGACTCAAAAATTTGGATGCCCAGATCTCATAACTTGACTCTGGAAACCCTGCCATTCTCATGTTAACTCTTGCTGTCACCTTTAAATCGAATAATCGAGAAGCTATGTCTGCGTCATCCTCGTATAATTCATAAAACTTGCCTTTCTTGAAAAATATTACAGCATCATAATACTCACTCTTAATATCCCAAAACTGCTTCTCAAAGGGTGTAAACTTAGAATAATATCTAGCTGGGATGTATAATTTAGTTGGATCATAATCTTTATCTCCTTTTCTCCTTTGCTTTTTGTCTTTAATATCTATTAAAAACTCGTATCTTTCCTGTTTCTTCTTAACTTCTATTGCCGTTGAAATAACGGAATTATCAATATTTTCAAATTCTGAAGGGTCTGCATTGAGGAACTCAGAAATGACTGATGATGGCTTGTAGTTTTTTAGTTGGGGTGATTCTTGGCTTTCTATTGTCGGCAAATGAATTTTCCGAACCGGTTTAATATTCTCTAACTCTTCCTTTTCACTCTCCAAAAAGACATTATTCTGCTCTTTAACACAAATTGTCTCTGTAGAGCTTTCATCAATCAACTTTCTTGAAACTTCAACTTTTCTTTTTTTCGGAAACTCTTCACTTTCTTCATTTTCTTTATTGCTTGATAGTTTAAAATAATTTAACAAATTTTGAGAAGATGTATGGGCTTCAAGCAAATTTTGCATTTTCTATGTTCTTTAATTTATCACTCTGTAAAAAATGATTTAAAATTATCAGACAGCACTATAAAATTATTAAATATCAACTTGTAAAATATACATTCTTTTGGACAGAGTAGGTATTCAAAATTGGGTGTTTTAAATCACATTCATATTTTTATAACCAACTCTAGAAATATTAAAGAAAATAATTTATTTAATGGATAATCTAATATTTACTCTTTGATTGATTCCATGTCAAATATCTTGTGTACTCCTGATTATCTAAGCACTAACTGCTCAAGACTCACATGGTTGTCCATCTCTTGATACTTCGTCGTCTTTCAAATGAAATAGACTCCAGAGTCTTCTTGAGTCCAATAAACTGGATGTACGCTTCGACTTTAGGCTCAATTCCTATCTCTTTACTATACTTGTTGTGGTATTTTGTTACCAGCCCTTCCCAAATCATTACGTATTGAAAATATTCACTTTGCACTTATAAATCAATGATAAATCATTTGCTATTAAATCGTATTTTCTAATTTTTTCATTTTCAACTTGAGTTAATAAGTCAAGATTGGTGATTCTAACCTCGATCAGAGTTATTTCATTTATTATGCAATAAGATATCTGGTCCATCATGTTGTAATTCCTGTATTTACTCGAATCTCGACATTTTCATTTGCTACAACTTCTTGAACGAAATGGTATTTTAATTTTTGCTTTCTTAATTCCGAATCTCCTACTCAGTGATAAATGTATGCATCTTAACACACCATTATATATTTTCATGTAATTATGATCTTGCATACGGTCACATTTAGTAGCAAGATGATCTACTGTCTTCGGCACAGCTTTGCAATGTGGGTATCAGACTTTTTCTCCAAACAATATATTTCTATCTTGAAGGAAGCAATAGGCTCTTTCGTCTCTTGGCTTCATATTTCCTTTGGTAAGCCATACTAAAGAATCTTTAATGGAGACAATTTCATGATCACAGACCCTAAACAACCTTTCGTGGAGTTGTTTGCTTTTAATGTTGGTCATTAGGGATTCAATCTGGGATTCATAAAGAGTTGCATTGGTAATCTCGTCTTTGATATTGTACTTCAGTTTTAAGTATTTGTCAATAATGGAGAGATGTATCTTATTGTCTTCTTCAACCTTAATTTTGCATTACGTCTTAAAGACACATTTCTTGATTTTTCCAGGGAATTCTTTAATTGGAGGTACATACTCTCACTCTTATGTTCAATATTGGACATTCCTCTTCCCATCATTTCTCTTGGCAAATACAGCCTTTCTTTGTTTGCTGGATTTAAGTGGGCTTTGTATTCCATTAGTACTTTCCTAATGAATTCATCGAGTTTGACATATTCTTCTGGTTCAAGCTTTAATACTCCTATATGGTAGTTAATCACAGAAACTGCATGCTCGTTTATCGCTTTGAATAAATTCTTTGCATTCAGTTTGCTTTTACACAAATTCTTGATTCTTTTTAAAATTTCATTTCTTACTTTTTCAAAAGAATCTTTGGATATTGTGCTACTAGCTGTCTTAATAATTCCCAGATACTTGTAACTCTTTTTACCTTCTTCATTTCCAAACCAATTGCATTAAAGAATGATTTTGTCTCATTCTTCATTCTTTGAAGTTCATCATCAAATTCAGCAAGCAATTTCAAATCATCAATAAATAAAAGGTGGTTTGTAATATACATATCAGATTCGGTTTTGACATCGACTTTCTTATATTTGGTACTTAGCTTACGGCTTAGTGAATCCATGCATAAGATAAATATGAGAGAGGACAGGCGTCTCCCTATAAGCCGTCTCTCTCTAACCTTTTCTCTAGAATTTATTCTCCGTTCAATCTGACATCAACTTTTCACCTTGAAATAGTGTCTTTAAGGAAGCTTGTGATCCACTGAGGAAACTTCAGGCTCTCCATACATTTGATAAGGTAACCACGATCGACCGAATCAAACGCCTTCTTGACATTTAGCCAGGCAGTTTTTAAAGGGTTGGAATTCTCTTTGTTGATAGCCAAATTTAATAGAGCTTGCTCTTTCGCTCCTTGGACCATTCTTACAGTTCAGAGTTGGTTTTCATTCAAGAGACCTCTAAACTCAACAATGTTTTGCATTACTTGCGCAACAGATTTAGTTGTGAGTTTATATAGATTCGACATACAGTTTATAAGCCTGAAATTTCCTCCGTTTTGAGGTTCTCCTTTGGGAATAAGGTATGTGATACCTTTATAAAACCAATCATCTTCACTTTTATAGTTTACGAAGATGCATAATTTAATTAATATATCTTAAATAACGGTATTTTTATTTAGATAATTCAGGAAACAGTCTATTTCATTGGTGATGGTAACAAAATGGATGGTGATTTTCTTTTGTTGGTAGTTACGGAATCCTGAAGTCAAGGGGAAATGAAAATTAACATGTTTTATCATAATTGTAAATTATCTGCGTTTTCTATTAGTGTGATAATTTAAGCTTTCAGAATCTTAAGAACCGATAATATGGAAAGATCAACCAGCATATATTTTTGAATGATGAGAAGATTTTCCGTATTCAAAAGGATTCTGACACTTAAATCAAAAAGTTTCAGCAAAATTAGATAGAAGATTGTCTGTAATTGCTATAGTATTTATATGGGGATGACTTATACATTCAACCAAGAAATTGCTTTAGATTTTATAATAAAAGAAAACTAAGATTCCCGATAAATCATTGAAGTTGAGAAGCTTCAGTAAATCTAATTAAATTCTTTTACTTTGTCTCTGAAAAATGAAAGTATTGGCTTGAGATGCATTAAACTACAGAAAGAACGGAAATTACCTGAATAATACTTGTTGATATGGTATAAGTTTTATTATCTTGAAAATTAGAATCTATCTTAAGAGCCTAGCTGGCAGCTTTTCAATTGCTTTATTTTCAGAGCTTGTGTGTATAAGGTAACGTTAGCGAATCGAATGACAATTTTTTTTTTGAGAAAAAGGTCCGTGAGTGAAACGAGTTGTCAACGAGTGATAGGAAGGAACTATAACAAGATCCCGGCCAATGCTTGGCTCATGTCGTTCATTATGGACCCATTATTCCGAAATAAAAACTTTCAAAGATGAGAGACAAAGCAGTTGGAAGATAGCATTCAAAAAAGCGTTTGAGTAAAATATTTGTTCCAAGCTTTATGTTTTAATAAAACTTTCTCTTAAAAGATTCAGATGCTTCTCGATGGATAAATTGCATTCTTTCTTCACCCCAGGTTGATTTTTAAGCAAATATGTTTGATATATAAGGTTTTCATGGATCACTCACTAGCTATAACAATATTGTGAAAATAAATTGCTTTTCTTTCTTGAAATTTATTCAAAATTCATAGAAGAAAAAATTATGTGAAATGGTGGTATGATTTTTAATATTTTTATGCTGGGAATTATTAAAAAGAAAGCTATTATATTAAACATAGAGGAAATCTTTTAATTTTCATGCCATATTCAAATTTGTATTTCTTATCACCAAAATATCTTATCTTGATGGAAGCTTATATAGAGAAATTAAGCGATTTTAAATACCAAAAATTTACGCATATGATCTGATTAAAAAATAATTTTTTTTAAAGATAAAAAGTAAATTTCTTTATGGAAAAAAATCAGAAACTATTTTACATTTAGTTAAACTTGAACTATGCATTCATCAAAAATGATTCTTGCAGATGCGAGTAGACGAGTATGCTTTATTTTGGAGAGGTCTAAAGTGTATTGTCCCAAGACAACTGGTTATTTTCAAAATTAAAATCGAGTAAAGCCAAATAATATATTAATGGCTAGCAAATCTCTTTAGTGATTAATCAAAGATGATATTTCAATCAATATTAGTATTATTACATAAAAAATTTGTCGTTAAGAATTTTAATTATTTATAAAATCAAAAATACTAAGAATTGACTTGGTTCACTTCTTTTTATGAGTGTTTTTGAAGTTTCTTTCTATCTAAACCCATTAAAAAGATTCGAAAAGGAATTCACATTAGAAATAAGAGCTCTAATGCCAACAAATGAAGGAATGACTTACACAAATGTTTAAATTTAATTACAATTAGAATCTTTAATTACGTTAAAGGAAAAATACTTCAATAAGTTTTCACTATATTTACATTGCTTAACCTGTAAAAGCTTTATTATCAAACGAGTCGTCTAAAACTCCACCCACTGATCAAGGCAAGCCCTAGTTAAGAAAAGATCTACAGGCCCTATTAAATAACAAAGGTACATCATGCATATTTTGTATTGAAAGAGAATGGTTTCATGTCAAATACACAAACAGATACTGAATCAAGACTATGCATTGCAAATACGCCAAAACGCATGTTAAATCTTTGAATCCTAACATCAGACTTGTGTTACAGATAACTACAGTCTGTTGTCTTCTCTCTTTTATATAGATATTAAAAATTTCAGGAACCGAAGACGAAGGCATTAAGATTCTCAGCGAAAATTCTTGGTTTTAGAACCATGAAGTAGATACTATGCCACAAAATTATACCAAGATAATTTCCTTTCTTGCTGTGGTTTACTGCATCTTGGTCTAAGAACTATTACAAATAAAAATTTACACTACGACTCTAATCTGTAGAAATCAGTAAAGGCAAAATCATTAATTTTTTTTGAATGAACAAACTTATTTCGGACTGAGAATCAGCCAATGATTTGGCTACCTTATAAAAGTTTATATCATCGTCTCGAAAAATAATCCATATTATCCTTTAAAGTGTCTCTAGAAACTCTTGATCATCTAGAAGTTAAAACTCAAATGGGTATGGAAAGTTTGTAATAACCTGAATTTGATTGTCAATTTCAAAATGTAAAGATTTATTAAATTACTAGGCTTTCTCTTCAGGTTTAAAAGTATTAAAATAGGTTACATATTAACGATAAAATTTTAGTAAAAAAATCTATAATACTAAAGATACTATCTTCTTCATCGGATGGTTACTCACCCAAAGTTTGCATGTAAACTCATTGTCCTAAATTCCAGGACAATCCTGATCATATTCTGATAGATTTTGATTATCGGAGACAAGAGGAAAACTGAATGCTTTATCATCTGCTTTTCTATTTAATACCTTCTACAATCTCGAAGTTTATTTAATCTAGGACACAGTCACCTCCAAAGACTTTTTTTGAGAAAGAAATTTTGTTATAAAGCAATAGCTATTCTACTTTATTGGGTATGCTTTTTATGAGTAGACTCAAATTAGTTCACTCAAGAGGATTCGAACCCGAGTCTCAAAGATTTTCGTTATTTTTGACATCAACTTTATACGTCTGTGCTAAGGAAGCTGATAAAATTTTAGTTAACTTTTTACAGAAATATCATACTGGAGAGAATTTTAGCTATAACGAGAAAATCATTTTGCTTGATATAGTTTTAATAATGATGTTTAATTTGATCAAAAGTTGTATGATGAAAATCTATTTATTTATCAGATAAATTAAGGAAGTCAGCCCAACATCTTCAATCTCATACAACTAATAATACTGAAAAATAAAATCTTTCTTTTTTCTGAAATTCGACACACATTTATTTTAAATTTTTAAAAATTTTATTGAAGATAAAAAATTTATTTAATTAATTTGATCAGATTCAGTTAAAAATAAATGAATTCACACTTCTTAATGAAATTAATATCAACCTTATGCCCTACGAGATCTCGAATATTATTAAGCCCATATTTAATCATGGCTGGTCTTTCAAGTGACAATCCCCATGCTATAACTACAACATCTTCATCAAGCCCCATAGGTCTCAACATTTCTGGCCTGAATATACCTGAATTTCCAATTTCAATCCATTTGTTTAAACCCTCGTGAAAGCCAAAAACTTCCATGGACGGTTCTGTGTACGGATTAAATGCAGGTTTGAACTTCAAATCTTTCAGGCCCAGTTTTTTGAAAAACGAGTCCATAAATCCCATTAAGTCCCCCAAGCCTAATTCATATCCTGCAATGAGTCCTTCTACCTGATGGAATTCTGCCAGATGAGTGGCGTCAATACTCTCATTTCTAAAAACTTTGTCTATACTAAACAATTTTGTTGGCTTGAAATTTTTTGCCATTCCTTTTAGATATCTAGAAGAAACAGCTGTAGTATGAGTTCTCAAAATGTTTTTCATTGATTCATTCACGTCCCATTCACTTTGGTGGCCGACAGAACCGAACCCGCCGGTTTGATGAATATTTTTAACATTCATCAAATATTTTTCATCAGGTTCCCTGCTGACTTCTGGATATTTTTGAAAAAATGTGTCATGTGCATCACGAGCAGGATGTGACTGCGGTTGAAAAAGAGAATCAAAGTTCCAAAAACTTGTCTCAACGTATCTGTTTGTGTTCATTTCATTAAATCCCATTTCTAGAAAGATTTTCTTGACCTCCTCTCTGATTTTCATTAAAGGATGCAGTGAACCTGAAATTGGTACGTTGCCTGTTGAATCGAAGTTGTATTTTTTAAATTTCTGGTTTTTGAAATTGGAAATGTGATCTTCTGTCAGCTCAACTTCTAAATCCTCTTGATTTCCAAATTCTTCGCCTTTTTTTATTATATAAAAATTTGATTTGATTAATTCAACAAATTTTCTCTTTTTTAATTCTGAAAATTCGTTCTGGGAAATTTTGTCCAAATTTTTTAATAATTCAACTGTTTTGTCTTCAACGGATTCCACATTTCTCTTAACGATTTCCTTTGTTCCGACTAACCAACAATTTTTAAAAGCGTGATTCACTCCGAGTGGATGCTTCTTCAATATCTGGATGTCAGATCCAGAATCAGAAACGTCTTTGAACAAATTAAATTCCGGTGATCCATTTTTGATTGTATTCTCTCCATCATTGGTTAAGTTTCTAGTAAATTTCTCAGTTATTTCAAAAGTGACTTGATTTTTGCTTTCCAAGGACAAAAGAACTCCGTGAATAGCAGTCGAAGGAATTTCTAAATCATCAGAAGTCAGAAAGTCTTTATTTTGAAGAGAATTTAAAATTATTTCTGAGTAATTCATGGGTATAAAAAAAGATCAGTGATTCAAAATAAAAATGTTGGTAGTCTGCAGTAAATGGGAGAATAGAGATGTCAGAAATCCTTGATGAACTAAAGAAGCAAAGATGTAAAGAGTATTTTGAATCTGAAAGATCGTTTAACAAAACCTTTTATTAAATCTGTTGTGTAATAGATCATTAGAGCCTGCAATACTGCAAATTTGATCATTAAATAAATATTTCTATCAGGAAACTGTTATTTTAGACATTAGCAATAAATATGTAAGTAAGATGCTAAACTCAAAGGAACCAGACATTAATACTCGAGTGTATTAAGCAAAATTACTTGCTTATATTGTTGTAATAAGTATTTGTAACTTCTTTGGTTTATATAGCTGATTGTTCGTTGAAACAATGTAAAGCCTATGATTATGAAAGCAACTAATAAGATATAATGATTGTTCAAGAACCAATCGTATTTCTAATCGTAGATATAAACATGCTTTAATAATTTAATTCTTCTAATTCTCAAGATTTAGATGTACAACTCGACAAAACTAACATATATATTGAATGATATTTATTATTATTGGCTGACATATTGAAATCACCTTGATATCTATTTAATTATAAGATCCATACCTTAAGTGATATATTTTCAAAGTGAGTGTAAATGTCCTATTAATATATCAATCAAGATTTCAAGTAGTTTTAAGGAAAATAAGCATGTCTTTCTAGTTTATTTTAGATTATTTGATAAAACTGTCATTATAGACAATATAATAATATATTAGAAATTACATCCTACATGTCTGTCCTGATATACTGTGAATGAAAAGTGTTGTTAAAAATGATAAGATTTATTTAAGAAAAGCATCAATTGGAATGAATGTTTTAATAAATGAGTTTGATTTGATTCATTGCTCGTATCTGATCCTGGATGGATTTATTTGCAATTCGGATAAATTTTAAATTTTATCTTATTTAGACAAATTAATTAATACAAATTTTCACTAAATGCCTTTACAAAACATGATGGTGAACTAATCTAAGTTGAATCCTTTACCAAGTTTACCAATGTTCACTAAGTTTCCCTTTCTCACCAAAATATTCCATTTTAATTTTGCAAATTTGAAAATTTTACCCGATGAGCAAGCTTCCAGAAATGAGTGGCCCAGCGAATTTATATTATAATGAAAAAGAGAGTAAAGACTATCACACGAACACTAGAATAACGAAGATACAGAGAGAAATGACAATGAGAGCTTTAGAATTACTAGAGATAGAAGAAGAAGCGCCTCTTATTCTTGATCTTGGCTCAGGGAGTGGACTAAGTGGTGGCATTTTATCAGAATTCAATTATCCCTGGGTTGGGGTAGATATTTCATTGTCCATGCTAAAAATTGCTCAGTCTAAGATCAAAAATCTCGGAAATATTCATCCAGATTTGGGAAATGCTTTACCTTTAAAAGATGAATCATTTGATTACACAATAAGTATTAGTGCTATACAATGGTTGTTTCAGTCTTATAAGAAAGAAGATTATCCAAGTGAAAGGATACGAAGATTTTTTAGATCCCTTTACGATGTAACAATTAAAAAGGCTGTTTTACAATTTTATTGTAATAAAAAAGAGACCGAAATTTTGATGAAAGAATCCAAAGACGCTGGGTTTTACGGGGGCTTAATTATTGACAAGGAAGGAACAAAGAATGCAAAGACTTTTTTAGTGCTCCATAAATATAGACCTGAAAAAAACATAGATAAAAAATGTCATTCGAGAGCTAGAAAAAGAAAAGGTTTATAGACATTGATCCCAAGAGTGTCTCTTTAGAAATGGGTATGGCCTTACGGCTGAGTCTCAATGTACTCCTTGTGGTCACATGTTCTTGTTGCTAATAAAAGAGGTCTTTTCAAATATAACGTGTTTATTTAAAAGAATTTATTTGATGGGTAGTCTAATATTTACTCTTTGATTGATTCCGTGTCGATTCTCTTATCTATGCCTGCTGATCTAAGCACTAACTGCTCAAGACTCACATGGTTGTCCGCCTCTTCGATGCCCGTCGTCTTGAGTACAATAGACTGAATGTACGCTTCGACTTTAGGCTCAATTCCTATCACTTTACTATACTTGTTGTGGTATTTCGTTACCAGCCCTTCCCAGGTCATTACATATGGAATTATATTCACTTTGCACTTGTAAATCAATGATAACTCATTTTCTATTAAATCGTATTTTCTAGTTCTTTCATTTTCAACTTGAGTTAATAGGTCAAGATTGGTAATTCCAACCTCGATCAGAGTTATTTCATTTTTAATTTTATCATGTAAGAAGATATCTGGTCTATCATGTTGTAATTCCTGTATCTACTCGAATCTCGACATTTTCATTTGCTACAACTTCTTGAACGGAGTGGGATTTCAGTTTTCTTGTCTATTCCTTGTAAAAATTTTTATGAATTTAAAAAATAAGGAAGACAGCAGGTTGCAGTTGTCTGTAGAATAAGTCTGCAGCCATTACTTAGGAGGTAGGGGTGTAATGTTTACGACACATAGCAGTCCCATGTGGCGTTTGTTTATAAAATTCCGGGTGGTTTAAGAAAGTGTTTATATATCGAATGGGCACAAGACCATTCCACTTTGGGTACAAAACATATATGTTGCTCCTAGTTATCTAAGCCCGGCAGGATATGATAGGGCTTGGCCTGAATTTAGAGGGATTCATTGAGTGTTTTTCCGATCTTGCTTAGGCCAAGTTTCCTCCATTCCCCAATGTGGGTGGAGTTTTTAGCAACCCGTTTGACAATAAGGTTTTCACTGATCACTCATTTGTTATAGAAATATAATGAAAATAAATTCCTTTTTTTTCTCTTGATTTTGAATCTACTTCTCTATTCAATATAATCCTCGTGCCTGGAAGGTTACAAAGCATCAAAATCTATAGAATCAGCAGATTCAAGAAGAAAGTTCGATTTCATTTCAACTTAATTTGTATATAATATGTTCTGAGAAGATATCTTCCCTTCTATAAAGAGGGACATGCGGGAGCGGCATGGATAAAAAAGTGTTGCTCGAAAGAGTGGGCTTAGGATTTATTACAAGTGCCCAGGACCTTTACAGGAGGTTAAACCTTCCTCCTGTAGAGGCACAGGTGCTTCTAGTTGTTTCGTTTTTTTTCTATAAAGAGGGTTAGAATTTAAAAGTTCTGCAAAAAATAAAATAAGAATAGTGATTTATTTCACAAGTGGTTATCTGATGTCTATGTAAATAATGCAGACTCTTAAAAAGCTTCAGATCAAACTGGTAAAGAGTTTTGACCATTTCAAATAAGGATGAGGGTGCATCCGATTCAGTCCTCAGGGAGACACATCTTATAATATTCTTCTTAAAGAAGGATCTAAGAAGAATTCATTGACTAAACGTCAACCAAAAAGGGGTAACAAGAATAAATATATTCTAAAATGGGTAAGGAATGGAAATTTATCATCCACTCAATTATAGATGAAGTCCTGAATTGAAAACTTGAAAAATTAAGATTCTTAAAGTATCTTCACTGGGCAGAGTCTGTAGTCTTTATATAACTTCCTGGATAAATAAAACCGGCTTCATCCTTTTTGAACTATGAACAGACACACTCGTTGACCTAGAGCGAGCCGCATGTATTTTCTGAGAAGACGGCCCATCGGTATGGATGTATTAATTTTTCGGCCACATTTGGATTATCTCTTCATAGATGCTTCAATGTACGGAAGCAAGATCCCTGTCTTTAGAAACCAAGTATTGAAAGCAGTTTCAGATTTCCCTCAAAATTATTCCGAAAGCGTTTTGCCATTATTGCTGAACTGAATGGCGAAAATGTATAATGAATTTGTGTCTCTTGTATTCAAAGCTCAGATGGGTATGGTAGGTGTGATGTCCCAGAGTTTAGTAGTGAGATGAGAAGGTGTTAAAATGAAATTCGATGTTTGAATTTTATCGCTCCTATGCCAAAGTAATATGAATAACCCAATTTTTCTTAATTTTTACATTAAAGGTGCGTTCCTTGTGAATATGCTTTATTTGGGGTTGTTGGATTTCCTTGTGCTTATTAATGTGAGGTTTAAAGAGGCAAATGCCACTCAATTAACTCATTCTAAGAGATGAATCATTGATTTAGTTACATTTAGGCATTTTTCTATTAACTTAATAATTTGAAGAACAAAAATAACCTTCCTAAAAATTAACACCGTTGTGTTTTTCTTTTGAATGAGATTTAACTTAACACCTTTTATTTAACTTAAACACTTTTCTGGCCTGATTTAATTATAAATCTAATAAGTCTTTGACTGCTTTTATTTCATTTCTTGACGTTCAACAACTGCGATTACACCCTTACCTGAAAGAGCTGGCTAATGAATTTAAATAAATGCTTCTAATAATCCAAAGAATAAAACGATATAATAGAGTCAAGCACTGTAAAGTGGAGTACTTAATAAAAAGGTGGTTTTGATGGGGTTTCAGTCCTATTCGATTTGACTGTTCATCTCAGTCCTAAGCTTTATTAATGCTTCGTAGTCATCTTCTTGTAGTCTTATTAGGTTGGCTTCTACATTAATGAAAAAGCCCAAGATACGAAATCCAGATAAGACCCACGCGCCTAGGGGTGCCTTATTTGCAATAGCATAAGTAACAAGATCATCCACCTTTTCCCAAGTTGTCTCTGGGGAATCCTTTAGTTTGCCGCTAAAGTATTCATTTCCTTCCAGTTTATTGTTTAAATACGTGATAAAATTGTCTGTTGAAAGATAATTTAAGATATCATCATTAAATCTAAAAAATTGGATCGCTCCAAATTCTCCATATTTTTGAAAGATATCAATATGATGAAAGAATCTCTTAATGAAGCCCCATTTGCCATCAGCATTAAACTTCTCATGGATTTCATATAATTGAAGATCAAAAAAACCGATCAAACAGTCTTTCATTTCTTTGACATTGAATTCAGCAAGCTTAGAGTTTGAAGTTTCCAGGCACTTAATAAAGATATAATGAATACGAAAAATCATTATTTTCCTTTTAAGGTCAGATACCTTAGTCAATAACAATGGTGATTCCGATGATGTATGCTTGATAGAAAGGAATTGAATTATTCCATTAAAAAATCCACTGGGATTTATATCAACCCATTTTTTCTTCAAGAAATTAGAACGTAATAATCGTTCTAATCCATCTAGATCCTTTTTATCATTCAGATGGTCTCCACTTTCTTTGATTAACGCAGAAATTTCATCAGTTAATTCTGAAGGAAAAATTTTATAGTCGAGTCTTGAAACATCTTCAAAGAGACAAAAATAAAGCTGTATGTTGAGAGTTAGAATTGACCTGAATTCATCATCTTGAAATATACGATCTGTGAATTCCGGGTTATCTTAAATATTTCAAAAAGCCCCCAGCAATTCTTATTGTTTTTATTGATCTCATAATTCTGCCTAAATCCCTTTGAATAGAATAAAGATTCCATTATCCCCCTCTTATTTTCAGGAGTTAAATATCTTGCTTGGAATATACTGCAAAAAAACAATCTAACTCGTTTTGCTTCTCTATTGCCTTGGTCTATTTCTGGTAGTTCTATATTTCCAAGATCACATCGGTCCCAGTTAAAACGCTCAAGAGAACAATCGTTGCTGTAGCTTGATGCTAAAAAAGATAGCAAAAAAACGAAACACTTTTTCATAGGGTCTTGAAAAATTTGAAAATTTTTATTTAATTCAAAAGGGTTTTTTAATAAAAAATGTAATAATTAAAATTTTCAATAAAAAAAATTAAATCAGAAAATTTGAATACGAGCAAAATTTTTAATAATAATCTCAGAACAAAAAGAGCAAAATTATGTGCATACTACATATAAAACGAAAGAACCAACCAACGAAGCCTTTCAGACTTCATCCCTTCTAAAAATCTGTTTGCGGAAGACAAAGAAATTCATTTTCTAGAATTAAAATTTTTTATGATGACAAGTTAAACGAAAACACACACGAATGATAAATCGGAAAGGCCTTAATGAATCTATATAGTTATAAAATGTATCAGACCACAAATAACAGCTTCCTTTTAAGAGCAACAGCATCCAGTGCTTCAATTGCATTTTGTATTGAATAGATTAAATGGGAAAGAAAGATGGCTTCATTTTCTTGATAAGCCAAAATCAGTAAAGATGCTTGTAATTGAAAGTGTCTGGTGTGTACATCACCGGAGGAGACATCCCAGCAGTTAAAACATAGAAAGATGATGGCGGTAGAGAATAGAATTCTTATGCCATAAATCTATAAAGGAATATGTTCAATTAAATTAAAATACGTTACACTGAATAATTGTTTGAAAAATTATAATTCTTTTCAATAAAATTTTTATAGTCACGAATCTGTTGGTCTTTCAAACTCCTAAAAAGATCTTGAAAAAAAAAAACGAAACAACTAGAAGCGCCTGTGCTTCTATAGGAGGAAAATTGGCACTTGGAAAAAATCCTAAGCCCACTCTTTCGAGCTTCGGGCAAGCCCTTTTTTATCCATGCCGCTCCACACGCATGCATGCAATCATCCGGCCCACCTCCTCTTTTTTCGGGGTTTTCTTTTTATGAGTTGGCTGTGACGTTCTGATATAAACTGTTATTAGTTTCACAACATAAGTGTGTTACTTATCCGGGCAGCCACGAAAAGGCTACAGTCATCCGTCTCACGACAGATTCTGCCCAGAAAAGATCTTGAAACTGATAGTAATGTCAACCTAATTAAGAATGAACATTCCACATAGAATGGCCGAAGAAAAGTTATCCCTTTGGTGATTAACTATAGATTTCGAGCAATAAATATCATAGTCTTCGGTGCGAATTTATAAATTTCTATTCTTGTTATTTTTTCATTTTGCAAATTTTATTTTAATAATTAAATTCATGAGTCGTAAAGGTTATCGACCATGATTGAGATAGACCTCAGAGTTTAGGCATTATAAGTTTTACCGAGATAGTTATTGAGTTGGTGAAACAATGGTTTCATAACAGATGTGAGAGGCGATTGCATAGAAGCAAACCAATACCTTAATTTTTGATAACTGGTAGAATATGTCGTGAGGCAGATGAATGTAGCCTTTTCGTGGTTTCCCAGATAAGTAATTTATGTGTGTGAAACTAATAACAGTTTATATCAGAACGTCACTCACCGCCTTCTCATAAAAAGAAAACCCCGAAAAAAGGGGAGGTGGGGCCGTATTATGAACGCGAGATCAGAAGGATAAAAAAGGGCTTCCCCGAAGCCCCGAAAGAATGGGCTCAGGATTTATTTAAAGTGCCCTAACAGGAGGTTAAAATTTTCCTTTGTAGAGGCTCGGGCGTTTCTAGTTGTTTCGTTTTTTTTTAATTTTTGATAACGATATAATTTATTTAATTTTACAAAAATGAATTCATTATATATTTCATGGTTAAAAAGAGTGAGAAAAATTGTATTAAAAAAAAACGGAAACAACTAGAAACGCCTGTGCCTCTATAGGAGGAAATTTTAAATCTCCTATAGAGGTCCTGGGCACTTAGAACAAATCCTAAGCCCACTCTTTCGAGCTTCGGGTAAGTCCTTTTTTATCCATGTCGCTCCCGCACACACACACGCCACAAACCCACCTCCCCTTTTTTCGGGATTTTTCTTTTTATGAGTCGGCTGGCTGTGACGTGACGTGACGTTCTGATATAAACTGTTATTGGTTTCACACACATAAGTGTGTTATTTATCTGGGCAACCACGAAAAGGCTACAGTCATCCATCTCACGATAGATTCTGCCAAGGTATGACGAACCAAGTCAACCTAGTTGTGCACCACGTGAGGCCGATAGTAGCAAATGTTCAATGGAAGAGTAATTGAAATGTATATCAAATTTTAGGCTGGCCAGAAAATATAATAATGATTAGCTAAAATGGGTTGATTAATATTAAATGAAAGTATCAGGTTGCTTACGCAATCCTAAATAACAAATAAACTATAATTTTTATCATTACAAATACGTTCATCGCCATTGGTTATATTGTTACAAACCAAGATATTGAGACTACTCAAATGTTTAATTTCTATAATTTTCTTGTAATTTTTACAATTTAGTATCTCATCATAGGTTTCAGAAAGGATGAGAGATTGTAGATAAAGATTCTGAGTAGTCGACAGCGCCAGAACCGTGCATAAATTGACATGGCCCCTTTAGTATTGAAAGATAACATTTTAATAAATCGGTTGTCATAATCTCTGCTTAAGAACATTTCTCATCTTATCGACTATATCTCCAGGGTATAGCAAGTATATATACGCCAAAATATTAATTCATGGTGCCATCCCAGTCAGAGAATACAAATATTAAATAAGAAGATTATTTAGAAAATACCAATAAGCTATTGCATACAAATCAACCATCAGCTGAAAGGATTGCATTAGTAATATCCTCTTCGGCATGACTGCCTATATTAATATGCATGAAAATATTTAAGAAAAACTTCAAGATCTAATATGCATATCGCATCCATCATTTAAGACAAAGCGGGAAATACACGTTCGCTACGGATTTGATATATAGGTAGCATATAGACGGCCTGTTATACTCAAGAAGATGTTCAAATGCATTTTTGTCAAGAGCACAAGAAAGACTACAAGAATATGAAATTCAGAAGATTCTTAATAAATAGTGTTAGTACGCCAACACTGATAATGCTACAATTAAGAGTTGAAAATATAAAAAACTCATAAAATAAAACTTGATTTAATCAACCAATATTTCATTTCGTTCAGTTACAATCATTAAAGCATTTCATCAAGATTTTCAATCCACATTGACACTAAGATATGATTTTTTTGAGGAATTATGTCTTCAAGCTTCGAAGCAAGTTTAGAATTATATTTTCTGATGCTATCAGGTTCGGACCCCCATTTAAAAAGAAAAATCGCTATGAAAGAGTAATAAGTGCTAAAAAGGAAAGCGCTATAATTAAGAGTGAAATAGGTTTCAAAGTTAATATTTGAACCATCCTCTATAACTCGCTTAATAAAATATGTATCAAGTGTTAAAAACTTTAGAAACATGAAAAATAATATCCTGCCACCAAATTTGGCACATCTCTCACACTCTTTTGAATTGGAAATACTAGAATGAGATCCTTTGACAGAATCCACATAATTGGTATTGTTGAGAGCCAAATATTGGAATGTAAAAGGGTTTTCATACTCAAAAATATCTTTCAAGCCACTTAGTAGTGGTGTAATAAGGAAAGATATGATTTTTATAAGGATATTACTCTTTCTTCTTCTACCTTCATATTTACCTAAGCTAATGAATCCAAAAATAAAGATTAAAGGCGAAAGTAAAACACTCAATGAAATGGACCCTAAAGATCTAAAAGATCGACAAAACTCTACGACAATGCTATATTTTTCACCATCAATAGCCTTGGATGTAATTTTTGAAATAAATACAGCATTGAAAGTTGAAATTATTTTGAACAGTCCAAAATTCAGGAAAATAACGATATATTTGAAAATTGTTTCGTTCCAATCATTATCTCTCACCCTAACGTTCTTCATTACAAGCAAATCCGTCAAAAGGAACTGTACCAGACACAAACAAAGAACAGCAATCGGATTTTTAAAATTTATATTTAGTATCCCTTTTATTAAAGTGTTAATTCCAATCTAGTTAACAATTATGTAGTAAATCATAATGCAACACATGACAAAAGAAGCGAAGCTTAGAAGGGCCAATGGTAAATTCCTAACTGTTGAATTATCTAAATCATCAGAATAACTATTAACCAATAATTTCCAGATCTAGGAAATATCATCACTACAGATTGTAATTAAAATACCAATGCTAAACCCAATGGAAGAGCTAGTTGAATAGGCAATATATGGGATACTAAGAAAAATAAAAATTAACCAGAATGTGTAGAAAATATAAGGGCCTCCAATAATTGAAGAACAGTGTTTCTCGATCTGTTCTTGTAAATAATTGTCTGATTTTTTTTGCAAATAGCAAACGATGTTTATAGAAATCACGTATAGCATCACGATGAGAAATGAAAAGATGTACGCAAAATTTCTCCTTTTAAATTGAGATTGTGGTCGCTGACTAGTGGTTGAATCCATTGGATACAAAAAATTTTTAATTCTAATCATTAAATTTGGAAAGAAATTATTTTTTGAATTCGATTAAAAATTTTCAAGGAGAGAAGAATTAGTTTTGATCAATTCAAAAAATTTCCTTACAAGGATATCAAATTTGGATTGAAATATTTTCAAAGAATATACACATAAAGAGATCTATATGTGTGGATAAAAGTCAAATTTCCATCTGTAAAAGCACAGATATACATGGTGGACATCTTGGAATTCGCCAGCAAAAAATTAATAAGTCATTCAATTTATTTACTTGATGATGAATATCTTTAAAAATATTCATGATCATGTATCAGAAGAATTCGAATGAGTTTTGAGATTGAAATAATTAAGTCTTAGGCACACTTTATTCTTGAGGATAGTATGGAGAAATGGCTTCATCATTTCACCACAGTTAAAGATACACAATGTATTTTTCGAACCAAGCCGACTTGCTCGAGGAATGAATCGGTCTCTTTAATTCAGTGGTGTGAAGTTGACGTCGTAAAATAGCGATAAATATAAGACTAGGTTCGAATCTCTCAATTGAACCAATTTCGATCTAGTTTTAAAAAAATATATGGCCTTTTCAAAAAGTGGTACATATATTGGTTTACTACAAAATCTGGGCAGAATCTGTCGTGAGACGGATGACTGTTGCCCTTTCGTGGTTACCCGGACAAGTAATACACTCATGTGTGTGAAACTAATAACAGTTTATATCAGAACGCCACGTCACGTCACAGCCAGAAGACTCATAAAAAGAAAAGCCCGAAAAGAGTGAGATAGGCTCGGATGGTGATCGCGAGATCAAAATGCGAGAGCAGCATGGATAAAAAAGGACCTGCCGAAGCTAGAAAGAGTGGACTTAGGATTTATTATAAGTGCCCAGGACCTCAGTAGAGGTTTGAAATTTCCTCCTATAGACGCACAGGCGCATCTAGTTGTTTCGTTTTTTTAAGTGAAATTGAAATATTTAAAAATGAAAACAATAAAAGAAATTTTGAAAATAGATCCCATGGTTGCTTTGCGAACAAAGAGAAGATTGGACAGAAATCTTGCTCATTTGGAAAAATTGGCTGAGATGAATCAAGCGAACCTTGGCTTAGATCATCGAAAAAATCAAAAGGTTTCTGGTGGAAGGCAACCCACAAAAAGAAAAAACGCCCCTGGTCCAAAGATGGTTTCAGTAGTAATCAAAAGGAGGATCAGGACCGATGATGAAGAAAAAAACATCAACAAAATTGTTTTAAATATTATTTCACAGAATAATATAGAGGCAAGGTCTTACATCATCGATAATTATGCGAAAGATGATGGCAAAACTTTGGAGATGGGAAGCCAAATGATAAAAAATTCTCTCTTGAGCGGTCTTAATGATCAGATGCTCGAAAGCTTTAAGAAGCTAGGGGTCAAGAGCGAGGGGTTTTCGATAAGTATTGGTCGTCGAAGTAAAAAAAGGATTGACAATCCTTTACCCAAAGATACTTTTAAACAGGTTTTATTCGGTTTGAGCAAATGAACTTTGAATGAGAGGCCAATGAACTTCTTGGAGCGTCTAATTAATTCGAATGGGGGCATTCGAAAGAAGACTAGACTTTTATAGGGTGAATGGGGCTTCACTATTGCATAATTGTTAATAAACTCTTAAAGCTGCTTGGTTGTAAATAATAAATTAAAATTCGTTAATTTTTGGTTTTTTGTCTTTGTTTATTATTCAGATTTAAATATACCGTGTTGACTTGGATAAAATCTTTTGTAAACTGATGACTATAACCTTTTCGTGGGCTTTCAAGTAAGTAAAACGGCTTGGTGTGTGAAACCAACAACAGTTTCTGCTGGACGTCACTTTATCCTCTTAAAAAAAAGCACATGCGAAAGCAGTATGATAAAAAAATATTAACTCGAAGCTCGAAAGAGTGGGCTTAGGATTTGTGTTGAGTATTCAAGATCCCGGTAGAAGATTTAAAATTTCATCCTGTAGAAACATAAACGCTCCAAGTTGATAAATCTCGTTTTTTTAGATCTTAAGATGATTTTAATTCAATTAAATCTTCGCAATAAAATAATTAAATTTTCAAAATCAACTAAAAGTTGCAATCAAATTATGATTGCCTGCTACTTATTGCAGTAATGATATTCGGTATATCGATCGAATTAGACTCTTTTTATTCTAGAAACCAAGACTATTGATAAAACCTTAGATACAGTTCTTTTCAGGTTTTTCTTTAGAAGTAAATTTTGTAGTGAAAAAAACGAAATTTATTCAACATAAAGCGCCCGAGCCGCTACGGTGGAAAATTTTAACTCCCTGTTAGGGCACTTTAAATAAATCCAGAGCCCACTCTTTCGAGCTTCGGGCAAGCCCTTTTTTATCTATGCTGCTCTCGAATGATTCCCAGTCTTAAATCTTGACACCACCATTATCTTGTTCAATAACGTATATCTATCTTCATTAAATGTTAAGCAGTCTAGTATCAACTGTATGATGTTATCTTTACCCTCCATATTCAGCATAAACATTTCTCGGCTTTAGTTTGGTCTATATTGATTAGAATTTTCCTTTCGAGATTTTTAAAATTCCTATTCACACCAATTCTACTTTTAGGCATTAATTTTGCTCCTGTTCTTATGTCGTCATTTTTGTACAGTTCCAGCCGATCTACTTTCTTGCCATTTCCGATATTAAATTTCTTTCTTAGGTATTAATTTTGTTGTCATGATTGAATTTTCGCTTTGCATCGAAAAGTACTTTCGGCTGAGTTTTAATTGCCTTTTTAGATTCTATCTTAATCTTATTTCTTTTTATGAACTCTTTTGTTTCAATCATTCTTGTCCTTAAAATAAAAAAAAAGGAAATTTATTCAAACCAGAAGCGCCTGTGCCTCTATAGGAGGGAATTTTAAACCTCCTACTGAGGTCCTGGGCAGTTAGAATAAATCCTAAACTCATTCTTTCGAGCTTCAGGCAAGCCCTTTTTTATCCATCCCGCTCCCATTCCCGTACATACACACGCACACACATGTTTACCATCCGCCCACCTCCCCTTTTTTCGGTGTTTTCTTTTTACGAGTCTGCTGTGACGTGACGTTCTGATATAAACTGTTGTTAGCTTCACACATGGGTATATTACTCATCCGGGCAACCACGAAAAATCTACAGTCATATGTCTGTTTCACGACAGATTATACCCAGTTATTTAATATGTAATCTAATAATTACTCTTTGATTGATTCCATGTCAAGCCTCTTGTCTACACACGATGATCTCTGCACTAACTCCCCAGACTCACATGGTTGTCTGCCTCTTCGATGCCCGTCGTCTTTCAAATGAAACAGACTCCAGAGTTTTTTTGAGTACAATAGACTGGATGTACGTTGCGACTTTAGGTTTAATACCCATCTCTTTACTATACTTCGTTACCAGCCCTTCCAGGTCATTACGTATGGAATTATATTCACTTTGCACTTGTAAATCAATGATAACTCATTTGCTATTTAATCGTATTTTCTAATTTTTTCATTTTCAACTTGAGTTAATAGGTCAGGATTGGTGATTCCAACCTCGATCAGAGTTATTTCATTTTTCTTTTTATCATGTAAGAAGATATCTGGTCTGTCATGTTGTATTTTAATGTCAGTCTTAATTCTTGTATCTACTCGAATCTCGACATTTTCATTTGCAACAACTTCTTGAACGGAATGAGATTTCAATTTTCTTGCTTTCTTAATTCTGAATTTCCTACATAGTGATAAATGTATGCATCCCAATACTTCATTGTGCCTTCTCATGTAATCATGACTTAGCATGCGGTCGCATTTAGTGGCAAGATGATCTACTCTCTTTGGCACAGTTTTGCAATGTGAGCATTTGACCTTTTCTCCAAAGAATATATTTCTATCCTGAAGGAAGCAATAAGCTCCTTCATCTCTTAGTTTCATACTTCCTTTGGTGAGCCACACTGAAGAATCTTTAATGGTGGCAATCCAGGTCAACACAGTATATTTAAATCTGAATGATAAACAAAAATTTAACAAATTCTAATTTATTATTTACAACCAATCAGCTTTAGGAGCTTATTGACAATTATGCAATAGTGAAGCCCCATTCACCCTATAAAAGTCTAGTCTTCTTTCGAATGCCCCATTCGAATTAATTAGACGCTCCAAGAAGTTTATTGGCCTCTAATTCAAAGTTCATTTGCACAAACCGAATAAAACCTGTTTAAAAGTATCTTTGGGTAAAGGATTGTCAATCCTTTTTTTACTTCGACGACCAATGTTTATTGAAAACCCCTTGCTCTTGACCCCTAGCTTCTTAAAGCTTTCGAGCATCTGATCATTAAGACTGCTCAAGAGAGAATTTTTTATCATTTGGCTTCCCATCTCCAAAGTTTTGTCATCATCCTTCGCGTAATTATCGATGATGTAAGACCTTGCCTCTATATTATTCTGTGAAATAATATTTGAAACAATTTTGTTGATGTTTCTTTCTTCATCATCGGTCCTGATCCTCCTTTTGATTACTACTGAAACCATCTTTGGACCAGGGGCGTTTTTTCTTTTTGTGGGTTGCCTTCCACCAGAAACCTTTTGATTTTTTCGATGATCTAAGCCAAGGTTCGCTTGATTCATCTCAGCCAATTTTTCCAAATGAGCAAGATTTCTGTCCAATCTTCTCTTTGTTCGCAAAGCAACCATGGGATCTATTTTCAAATTTTCTTTTATTGTTTTCATTTTTAAATATTTCAATTTCACTTAAGTGCATGCATTGTTTTTATGAAAAACTTAAGAAAACATAAAGATGATGAGCCTCAATAAAGCATATATGGATGGTTTGGGTTGAGAAATGTATATTGAGAGAGAAAATATGGTCAGTTTTTACATTGAGTCAATGATTTTGTTTATTTTTATCAAACAAACATTTTCATCCAGATTTCGGAATATTTAGAGAATGAGAAATTTGAAACTGTGAAATACATGCTTAGAAGATCTTTGAGATGAAACAAGATGTGTGATGGTGTAATTTCTAGATTGTGTGGTAAATATTGGTTATTATAGGAAATTTTTCAAAAAATAAATTTATTTGAAGCTATAACCAATGCAGGCATACAACTTTACAATATCGACGAAATATATACATTAAACCCAGGTAAAACATTCCCGGCCATTTTATCTTTGCTGTAGAGACCTATTAATCTAAACTTCGATCAATTCTTCATTTTTCAAACAAACTAAGGTTTTAAAAGAGGAAAAAAAAACAAAGTCCTGGTGTAAAAATATCATTTAAAACTAATTTATTTAAAAAATTTCATAGAAAGTTGTTATAGAGATGGACATATGTCTTACACCGAGCACTTGTTTATTTTAAATGACCAAACTGGCTATAAATTATGTTTTCTTAAAGCTGAAAGATGAAATAATAGGAAAATGTATTTCAAGATATTTAATAGACAAAAATCGGACTTTATAATCTTCTGTGATGTTGGCATCCAAATGACAATTGTGAATATTCAAGTAGTTGTAAATATTTTAATATTGCGAGTTCAAAATTTTAATTTTTAAATACGAAATGTAAGACTCTGCCATGTAGGCACATAAAAAAAGTCTATTCAATTAATGAAAGGTGAAAAGTGGATAGAAAAGTAAAAATTGTTTTACAAATACTTCAGCCTGCTAATATTATGTGAAGATCAAAGTGCTGAGAACCAAAGGCTGGTCAGAATCTGACACGAAAGGGATGACTGTAGCCTTTTCGTGGTTGACCGGATAAGTAACACATATATGCGCATGAATCCAATAACAGTCACAGTCTCTTCATAAAAATAAAACCCAAAAAAATAGGAGATGGTGCGGAAAGTATCCATAATGCCGACTTGTACATATAAAAAAGGAAGTGCTTGAAGCTCGAAAAAATGACTTAAGATTTTTTACAAATTCACAGACACTTCTAGTTGAATACAATTTTATCTTTTTAGAAGAGTAATCTGATTTTTGAATTTCGTAAACTTGTGTCATATTAATGTTGATAAACTTGGTTTTTTGAGCAATGGTTCTTTCAGAAATACCCAATGGTTTATTGCGCTGAATAAATTATATTTCATATCTATTCCTGTTTAGTGAACGTCCGGTCCATCCATCCGGAATGACAGCCTCTAATAAATTATAGCGATGTATATCTACAAGCATAATTATAATCAAAAAACAAAAGTGTTGTAGATTCATTTATTGATTATTTTCCTCTAAGTGTGAACAATTCAATAAGTAACGAAGGAGCGATGTCTGAACTTTTGAATATTTCGAGAGCTTCACTATAGGTTTGTTTCTGCTTCTTGTATTTTTTCGTATTCAACTCTTTTCTTTTGCTGTTCAGCTTTGCGTCTTGGTTGAAAAGATCAGGTGAATTCGAGCAAGTCACATTTTCTTTACTAATTTTGTCATCGGTGCCATCACTTTCCTTTTTGATCACTTGATTCTGAAGATTATCTATTTGAGAATTATTTGCATTATTCAAGGCTTGATCGAGAAGTCCATTATTGGGGGGTTTCCGGCCTTGAGCCCCTTCATTAATAACTTCTTCCCATATTTCTTGTGGCTTTTCTTGAATAGCACCTGAATTTCTATTGTAGATAATTGCTTCGTCTGCAATTGAATCCAGCTTCACATTAGATGTAGTTTCATTTATATTAGCCATTGCTATCGGAACATTGTCGAGGCTTGTGTAGATCACAATCAAATTTACTGGTGTATCAATTGGAGATTTATATCTCTGTAGATTACCTGGGATATTTTCAATAAGATCTAATTTCGACACAGGTAAATCTAGTGTATGTTGAGTATCACTCCAGGCTTTATCTGTTTGATCAAAGATCGAAGTGAAACATTGGTTGTCATTGGATATGTAGCTCTTAGTTGATACTGAAATGACATCATCAAATGATAACATTTGCCTCTCGGCTTTTGTTTCTCCTCTATAGCAGATGAGAATAGCTAAAAGGAATGTCATTATGCTCATGGGTTGGGGATAATTTCAATTTAAATAGTAATTTTTGTTTATGTTTCAGGTTTTAATTAATTTAAATTAAAAATTGCTGGTTTTGTATTCGATTTTAATTTATTTTTAATTTGCTTCTGTTTCTCTTCTCTTTTATTTGATGATCATTCAAATTTAAGTACTAATGGTTTTCAATTAACGTCTTTCCTTTGGCCATTGGCTCTTATTCTAGTTCTAAGTCTTATCCTATTAAAGAAGTTAAACTTCTTCGTTTGATAATGTTAATTATTTCGTATTCATCTACATGTAATTCTTTTGATTAAGCAACACTAATAGTGGGTTTAGATAATGATTCAATGAGAGATCGCTTGATTACCAACTTCCAATCCTCACTTACATCATCTGCATGTATTGACTTAAAATTCTATCTTTTCATGGAGATATCATTTATTTAGACTTTCCTTTGCAAGCGGGTACCTTGACTACCTTTATTGACAATTCAATACTTCTCTATCATCTTCAGTGATTTATAAACCAATTCATTCGATCTCACCCGATTTAGAAATCCAGATCTATTCAAATATCCAAGATATTCCATGCAAACCTTCAAATAAATACAAATGTGTATAAGCTATCTTCGTGCTTGGAAAGTTCCAAAGCATCAAAATCTATAGAATCACCAGATTCAAGAAATTTGATAAAAACTCGAAGAAGGAAAGTTCGATCTAACCACATCAGCTACTGGATAATCACATCTTCCTACATGTATCAAAGAGCTGGAGCCATAATCAATGAATTAGAGACCAAAGATTTTAAGTCACTAGAGGGATATGCCAGTTTTCCACAGAAAGCATCACGATGCCATTTTAATTGTTTCATTGAAGATGGCTTTTATACATATCAAGTGTATACTATGAATAAACACCTTAATATTTAAAAACAACTGGCTATGGTGGATCTTATTCACCTGAGCTTAATAGAGAATTTTGAAAGCTTTTGTTCAGATACTTCAATTTTATATGAGATGGAATGTGAATGAACTGATTTTTTTCAGCATCATTAAACGCATAAACAATTGTATATTATTAATTAATATGTCAATTCTTTATAGAAGCGATAAATAAAATAATTCAATAGGATTTACAGAGCAGCGTAGATATCAAAAGAGAAATTGATGTTTTTTAATAGTGATATATGACTCACTATAAACAAATATTATATTTCGAAAACATGCCATGTCTTTGTTGTTTTGTCTGCATTTGATATCGTCCATCGTCATTCTTCCTAAGGTTTTATAACAAACGAGCTTAATAAATCGCTGGTCCGAGATGACTTTAAACTAGAGCAAGAAAGGAAAGTATCTTCATACTGTCTTGTGGTATAATAAGCAGTTTATAGTGCTCAAATTTGGTGCTTCCATTGAGAGAATGGCAATCTCTTTCTTAACTCCTTGTGAAAAATAAGGAAGACAGCAGGCTGAAGTTGTCTGTAAAACAAGTCTAATGTAGGAGGTAGAGGTGTAATGTTTATGACACATAGGAGTCCTGTGTGGCGTTTGGTTTCAAAATGCCGCGTGGTTCAAGAAAGTGTTTATATATGGAATGGGCAGAAAGCCATTCCACTTTGGGTATAAAACATATATGCTGCTCCTAGTTATCGAAGCCCGCCAGGGTATGATAGGGCTTGGCCCTGAATTTAGAGTGATACATTAAGTGTTTTTCCGATCTTGCCTGGACCAAGTTTCCTCCATCCATCGTGGGTGAAGTTTTTAGCAACCCGTTTGACAATAAGATTTTCACCGATCACTCACTAGCTATACCAATATAGTTAAAATAAATTCCTTTTTTTTAAGCTTAATAAATCGCTTTTCCCTGAATTATTATTATTCTCAATAGGTTCGATTCTTGAAACAGATATGTTTTATTTCTGAATGCGTTAATAAAAATTTTTCAATGAAGGATTTATAACTCAAAGCAAACAAGGCATGTTTTAGAATAAACCCTCTGTTCAATCTTAATATCCTATTCAATTATTCCTGAATCTTATATTTAATTACTCTGGGATATTTACTAGAATTATTAAATGAATTTACTATTAACTTCCTTTTTATCAATGCAACGAAAGGATTTATTTAATGGGTAATCTAATAGTTACTCTTTGATTGATTCCGTGTCAAGTCTCTTGTCTACACCTGATGATCTGTGCACTAACTGCACAAGACTCACATAGTTGTCCGCCTCTTCAATGAACCCAGATTTTTCTTGAGTACAATCGACTGGATGTACGCTTCGATTTTAGGCTCAATTCTAATCTCTTTACTATACTTGTTGTGGGTAATGCAACTAAAATTGTGTTTGTTAAATAATGGATTACAACTCCTTTCCAGAATAATTATATCTGGAACGACTCCTAGAAGTATTTTCTTTAATAAAACTTATTACCTTGTTTTTACTAAAATTGGATGTGCTACTTGGCTTAAAAATATCTATGTAATTCTACGTTTAAATCATTAGGATCATTTCAGTTAAGCCTCTCCCAACAGTTGGATCTATCCTTTTCATACACTCTTCCCATCGTGATGATTCTCCTTTTCCATGACTCTCTATTTGACTTTTGTTTATGCATTCCTCTGAACTTCCTTTCTGGTTGATGAATAAAGAAAAGAATCTAACCAGCTTGTTTCAATTTAGATTCCCATTGATTATTATTAAATGTTTTATTACTGCCCCATGGGAAATTCTCAGACAACTCCAAAGAAAACAACAGACAACACTTTGATCAACCTAAAAAGTAAAAAGAGAGTCAAAAATTTAAAGCTTCAATCCAAGCTTCCTGTTGTCACACCTGTGGTGAAATGTAAATTAAAACTATTAAAGCTGGAAAAGATAAAATCATTTCTATCCTTGGAAGAAAGCTTGCTTGGTCTTGTAGAAAACAATCCAATGGAGAATGACGAGCCAAGAATGATTCTAAATCAAATAAGAGGACACCCACTGGCGATAGGGACACTGGAAGAGTTTATTGACGATGACCACGCAATCGTATCCTCCGGGCTGGGATTGGAGTATTGCAGTGCAATAATGAGCTTTGTTGACAAGGATCTCCTGGAACCAGGATGCACTGTAATTTTAAACAACAAAGATCACACCGTGGTCGGTGTCATGGAATCCGACGTGGATCCACTCGTGTCAGTCATGAAGTTGGAAAGAGCCCCAACCGAGACATACGCCGACGTTGGCGGACTGGAGTCCCAAATTCAAGAAATCAAAGAGAGTGTCGAGTTGCCATTGACAAATCCAGAATTGTTCCAGGAAATGGGAATCAAGCCTCCCAAGGGAGTCATCCTGTATGGCCTGCCCGGAACTGGAAAAACACTCCTGGCCAAGGCCGTAGCCAATTCCACCTCAGCTACCTTCCTAAGAATTGTTGGCTCAGAACTTATCCAAAAGTATTTGGGAGACGGTCCAAAGCTAGTCCGTGAAATGTTCAAGGTGGCAGAGGCGCATGCCCCTTCAATTATTTTCATAGATGAAATAGACGCCATCGGGCATAAAAGATATGACACAGATTCAAGCGGAGAAAAGGAAATTCGAAGGACAATGCTGGAATTGCTGAATCAGCTTGACGGGTTCGAGACTCGGGATGACATAAAAGTGATAATGGCGACAAACAAGATTGAATCTTTGGACAGTGCATTAATCAGACCCGGAAGGATTGACAGGAAGATTTATTTCGGTATGCCAGACATTGTTACGAAGAGAAGAATTTTCTCAATTCACACGGGAAAGATGACTTTGGATAGCACAGTCAATATAGAAGAGCTTATTATATCGAAGGAAGATCTGAGTGGGGCAGATATCAAAGCAATCTGCACAGAAGCTGGAATGAGTGCTTTGAGAGATCGAAGGAAGTTTGTTTCAATGCCAGATTTCGTGAAAGCAAGGGAGAAGATTATTTTTGGCAAGAAGGATGGAATGCCAACTGGTTCATATTCATAATTAAATTCTATTAGGTTTTTTATTTAATTATTGTTTTAAAAATAATTTAAAGCGATAAATGAGCATGCAGTGTCTGTGATTAACTACCATGTAGGAGTACTAAAGCTTGAACCAGAAGAATATGTCAAACTTGATGAATCCATTAGGAAAGTACTAATGGAATACAAAGTTCACTTACAGCCAGCAAACAAAGAAAGGCTGTATTTGCCAAGAGCCATGATGGGAAGAGGAATGTCCAATATTGAGCATAAAAGTGAGAGTATGCTCCTTCAATTGAAGAATTCACTGGAAAAATCAAGAAGTATGTCCTTAAGGCGTAATGTCATAATTAAGGTTGAAGAAGACAATAAGACACATCTCTTAACAATTGACAAATACATAAGACTGAAGTACAATACAGAAGGCGAGATTGCCAATGAATCTCTTAATGAATCACAAATTAAATCCCTAATGACAAACATTAAAAGCAAACAACTCCACGAAATGTTGTTTAGGGTTTGTGATCATGAACTTGCCTCCATTAAAGACTCTTCAGTATGGCTTACCAAAGGAAATATGAAACCAAGAGATGAAGGAGCTTATTGCTTCCTTCAGGATAGAAATATATTCTTTGGAGAAAAAGTCAAGTGCCCACATTGCAAAGCTGTGCCAAAGATAGTAGATCATCTTGCCACTAAATGCGATCGTATGCTTGGTCATGATTACATGAGAAGGCATAATGAAGTATTAAGATGCATACATTTATCACTGTGTAGAAGATTCGGAATTAAGAAGACAAGAAAATTGAAATCTCATTCCGTTCAAGAAGTTGTAGCAAATGAAAATGTCGAGATTCGAGTAAATACAGGAATTACAACATGATGGACCAGATATCTTATTGCATAATAAATGAAATAACTCTGATCGAGGTTAGAATCACCAATCTTGACTTATTAACTCAAGTTGAAAATGAAAAAATTAGAAAATACGATTTAATAGCAAATGATTTATCATTGATTTATAAGTGCAAAGTGAATATTTTCAATACGTAATGATTTGGGAAGGGCTGGTAACAAAATACCACAACAAGTATAGTAAAGAGATAGGAATTGAGCCTAAAGTCGAAGCGTACATCCAGTCTATTGTACTCAAGAAGATTCTGGAGTCTATTTCATTTGAAAGACGACGAAGTATTGAAGAGGCGGACAACCATGTGAGTCTTGAGCAGTTAGTGCACAGATCATCGGGTGTAGACAAGAGACTTGACACGGAATCAATCAAAGAGTAACTATTAGATAACACATTAAAGAGATTCTTTATCTGATACCCATGACAATGTTTTTAAAAGGTGAAATTTATTCAACTAGAAGCGTCTGTGTCTCTACAGGAGGAAGTTTTAATCCACTTGGACAACTATTAAGCCATTATGGTTTGGCTTAGGCTCTTTTTTACATGCAACCTTCGCATCTAAAAAGAGTTAAGAAAGATCTAACCAGACTCTTAATAGAAACCCCAGTTTTCTACATCAGGTATGAAGATGATTTACTCTAGTTTAGTATTCTCAGATTATCTATAATAAGACAGTAGTTAAAGAAGACTTATTTATTAAATGATTTCGTATTTATATATTGAATAACAGTAAATTCTATTGCGAATTTTAAAAGATTTTAATTTACATGGTTAATTATCTTTAATACAGTTAGAAAAGATAACAGTATTAAATTTCTTCAATGATATCCTATTAATTAAACATTTATATACTATGAAAGAGATAGTGTTATCCAATCACTGATGTGAAACACCCCAATATGTCTGAATGCGTTCAATATGCGACCTTGCTTATTTCATGAAACATTGAATAAAATTGTATTTTTGAACCTTCATCAATTTTCAATTGATATCTTCCTATTACCTTACATATTTCATAACTTTCAAAGTTTTTGGAAACCTTGAAAAATCCATTTAATAAATCTGAGCAGGTTGAATTCTGATTCCACAAATCATTAAATATATTTAAAGACTCTTCTATTTTATTTACCTTGATCAAATTTAAAATAGCTTCCAGGGTCTTGTAATTTGGTAATCCTACAACTTTGCAGATGAACTCGTCTGTTATTGTGAAGTCCAGATTAGCAAAGCTAGTCAGGGCATTTAGACAGAACCTGAAGTCCCCGTTGGATATTAAGAATAAAGCTTCAGCCCCTTGTTCTGTAACTGAAATATTCTCGCTGTCGCATATAAATTTGAATCTTTCAATAAAATCGATATATGAAATTCTGTCAAATTTAATAATGGCACACCTGGACTGAATAGGTTCAATTATTTTTGAAATATTATTGCAAATCAGAATGAATTTCGTTTCTGTTACCTCCATCATCCTCCTAAGTGCTTGCTGAGCGGGGTTTGTTAAATTGTCACACTCATCAAGGATAACTAATCGGTTTGGAATGTTTGTGTTACAGAAGCTCTTTAAGGTGTTTCTAATCGTATCAATTCCCCTTTCGTCTGAAGCATTAAGCTCTAGGGTATGATAATTCCTTTTGATCAAATGAGATACAGTTGTCTTACCAGTGCCTGGTGGCCCCGTTAACAAAAGATGTGGAAAATCAGACTCGAAATTTTTAAGAATTGAGATTATTTCTGAGTTTCCAATTATATCATCTAACTTCTTGGGTGAATATTTGTTAACTGGAAGCATTAATGGACTAAGCAATCGAACTATAAGAAATAAAAAAAAAATTGTTCTACTTGATAAATTTTTTTATTCTGATTTGTTGAATAGGGAGTGCAGGATTTACTAAATGAATAGCTAATGAGCTTCATTGATTTATCTACTTCTCGAAAGGACAATATCGTGATAATTTCCTTTGATTCATAATCCTTTCATAACAGTCTAAGTATCATAGGATGACTTTCCATCTATTTCTGTGTCAATCCATATTCAACAAATGCTTTTCGAAATTTCATTCAAATTCAGGCTATTGATATCCCACTATGCTCATTTTAATATTAAATTATCACCCTTTATTTTTTATTGAATCGTTGAAATGATCAAACTATTTCTATGATTTTAATTGTTTTGTTCTAAAATAATGAAAACCTGTACACTCCATCTTTCAGGCACCCTTTCAATGGTAGTTTTAGGAAACAAATCTGAAACACGCCAAATTTCGAAGTTCAGATCAATCGGGCATTATTTATTTATGAATCTAATTGCCTGATAATTGGCTACTTTGTCAGGTAATAATTTTCATTAAATAATTGTTTTAAAACTCAGACAAAATTGGCTGTGAAACAGTTGAGTATTTTAAAACTGCAAAAAGCAAGGCAATGCTTCTATTGACTCTTTTCCTTTTTATCTCAGCGAACAACAACAGTTTTATTCAATTAAGTAAAAAAAAGCAATTTGAATTGGGAATGGATGTTCAAAAAAAAGATATTTGCCAATTTGTACAGTGGGCTGAAACTCAAGGTAAAAATCTACCACCTAATCCTAAAAAGCTATTATATCAAATGAGAGTCTTGAACGAGAAAGAGCTAAGAAGATGCCATGGGATTGAAAAGTGTGATTCAAAATGTAAGAATCCTTTGGAATCTGCCGAAGACTGTTTTAAGGTAGGATGTTCCAAATATCTATCCGTATTTGACAATCCTGACTTCAAAGAAAAAGAAATACCTGTGAAAAGGCCAAATACAAAAGAAGTTGTATTTCACTGTATCAACCCAGTAACTGCCAAAGATAAAAGCCATATCCAATGCGCCAAAGAGCTTCCAAAAGATTTACAAAGAAAGAATGAAATACACAAATTCCCAGGTGTAGTCAATATTAATTATACTGAAAATCAAGGTGCGTTTCCTATGATAAAAGACAAATTGATCTGTGATTCATTAAAGAAAAATTGTTCTTTACCTAGCCCTGAAAGGGAAAATCTAGCAATGAAACCTATTGGTTATATTTTAGACAATAATCATTGTCATCGGCCGAATGAAATAAAAGCTGGACCACATATTAAGCCGTGTGATCCCATACGGCTTCATAATCCTGCAGTTAGTAAGCCCAATCTTATACCTGGTTCACCCCATCCCACCTTTCCTGTTGCAGAAGTGACGAATAATACAATTGGTACAATATTGGCTGATCCAGTTTTATGTGGTCCGACTGAAATTAATGTCAAGGACACAGAACCTGTCGATTCTGGTTGTTTTAATCAGACCAAGAGTTTAAATATAAATGAACCCTTACAAATTTCTAAGATCTCTAATAGAATTCAAAATGATATATTCATGAATAATAATTCCAAGAACCTTGTTAATACTTGTAATACTTCCAATCCTCATTGTCATCCTAAATTTAATAATGGCATAGATAACAATCCGAAGAACCTTACTGATATTTGTAATACTTCCAATTCTCATTGCCATCCTAAATTTAATAATAGCATAGATAACAATCCGAAGAACCTTATTGATACTTGTAATACTTCCAATTATCATTGTCATCAAGGATTTGACAATGGAATGAGACTAATTTATCCTCCTAATGAGCATCTCACTTACTTTGCAGATCAAAATCCCCAAACTCAACACAGCTTCGTTCAGCCAGAAATGGCAGACTTTAAGACATCGATTCTCGTACCAGCTTACCAAGAACCTAGAATAATTTTGCCAAAGACAATTAACAAAATTTTTATAAAGAATGATGAAGATGTAACAATAAAAATGCCGAATAATGGTCGCATAGAAGGAATGAATATTTATAAAACGAGGGGTGTCCATTTGGGTCCTAGTCTCAAATCATCATGTGCTCAGGTTAATGAATCAGCTGTTCTAACTGAAGATGAATCTGGGGAAACAGGGTTTAATATTGATAATCACAAGGTTGATCCGTTGTGTGTCAAAAAAGATGCCATTAATATCAGAAATGAAGATTACCCTCCATGCAAAACAAATGAACCTTGTACACCACCCGATTTTTTAAGTAGCATTCCCTGTGATATGTCTCATGAAGGCTTAAAGATGACAAAGGGGCATCCTCCAGAGATTTTAAAACCTAATTCAAACCTGGACACCACCTTAACTTTAAACAGAAAGAGAGATGCTATAAATGGTTTGGTTGTAATACATGATGACAAGATTCCCAACATTGAGGTATCAAATGGTGTCCCCTGCACTACTTTGTCAAAGCACGAGTTAAAATGTGAGGAACCTGATCAAAAATGCACTGACAGAATTCCAAATATTAAGGTATCAAATAGTGTCCCCTGCACTACTTTGTCAAAGCACGAGTTAAAATGTGAGGTGCCTGATCAAAAATGCACTGACAGAATTCCAAATATTAAGGTATCAAATAGTGTCCCCTGCACAACTTTGTCAAAGCACGAGTTAAAATGTGAGGTGCCTTATCAAAAGTCCTCGATGAAGGCCATTTGCAACACTGACTCAATTGTAGAAGAAAAAAGAGCAATTCAGCCAAATCATATAAAAGCAACAGAGGATATTAAATGCCTCCAACCAGGTGTAGAGCCATGTGAAAAGGCATCTTCTATCGATCTTCACAAAGTAATTGAGAGGCATGAATCCGAGATCAAAGAGTTGAAATTAATAATTCAGGAAAGCAACCATATAAAACACCTGAAGCAAGAGCCCTGTACAAAAAAAAGGCAGATATAATAAATAAGGTAAAGGAAATCCCTTTAATTAAGTGCGATGGATGCACTACAAAAGAGGAATTACCCATAAATGATAAAGTACCTGAACCCCCTTCAACTAAGTGCGATGGATGCACTACAAAAGAGGAATTACCCATAAATGATAAAGTACCTGAACCCCCTTCAACTAAGTGCGATGGATGCACTACAAAAGGTGAATTACCCATAAATGATAAAGTACCTGAACCCCCTTCAACTAAGTGCGATAGATGCACTACAAAAAGGGACTCATCCATAAAGGAAGAGATACCTAAAATGCCCTTAAGGAACTTTGAAGATTCAGATAATGATAACATAGACAGTTCCAATTTGAAATCAAATCATTTCAAAAATATGAATTATCCTTACAATAAATTAGAACAAGATTCAGATATGCATCAAAGCAAAGAAGCAAATGAATCTCCAGGTAATCCACCAACAAAGTTTATAATAATGAGAAATGCCAAGAAATCCTTTAGAGATCCAAAGAATAACCGAATCATTAGATATGATTACCTAAATAGAAAAATATATCAAACAGTAACGGTTACAAACACCGAAATTTCTACGGCAACCAAGACTGTACGATGATCACATTGCAAAGAATGCATCTCAGGATGTTTATATTATAATGGGAGCTTAACTGCTCTTCATTTATATATTAATTTAACTTAACAGTTATTCAGCTATCTCAATGGATGTAGAGACCTTTGACAGGTAAAGCTGATTAAATTATTAAATATTGTTTATTCTACAAGTTCATGTTTTAATAATTGTTTATACCAGGAATAAGTGAATTGATGGCACACTTGCATTCTAGATTGGTATACTCTTGTTGCGATCCAAACAGAAGTTTCCAAGAACTCTATTATTTATAAAGAATAATACTAAGCCTTATGACCAGATATCTTCTTACATGAAATAACTCTGATCGAGATTGGAATCACCAACCTTGATCTATTAACTCAAGTTGAAAATACGATTTAATAGCAAATGAGTTATCATTGCTTACAAGTGCAAAATGAATATAATTCCATACGCAATGAGCTAGTAACGAACAAGTATAGTAAAGATATAGGAATTTAGCCTAAAGTCGAAGCGTACATCCAGTCTATCCTAGTCAAGAAGACGGACAACCATGTGAGTCATGAGCACTTAGTGCACAGATCATAAGGTGTAGACAAGAGGCTTGACACGGAATCAATCAAAGAGTTACAATTAGATTACCCATTAAATAAATCCTTTACTAGCCATATAATAATTTATTAAATAGATAGGTTTTCAATTCACAACTATTTTGATTGAATAGTGTCAATGTATTGGCAGAATCATAGTCCTCTAATCTCTCCTTTGTTCAAGCATCTAATCAGTGTCATAAATAAAACGAATAATCCTTGTACTTTCAGTGACACCATTTTAGAACAATGATTTTTTAATGTTTAATTTTTTACTCCCAATGAGCGAATTTAAAAATTTTTCGATCGTTTTAAATGGCGAAACCACGAGTTTTCCAGAAAATTACACCATTTCAAATACAATAAAAGACTTGAAGCAGTTTGATTTCATCGCCTGTAAAATAAACGGTGTTGCTTCTGATTTGAATGCGAAAATAACTGAAAATTGCATTGTTCAATTGCTGAAATTTGAAGACGCAGAAGGAAAAGATGTTTTTTGGCATTCCACCTCTCACATTCTAGGGTATGCATTGGTAAATCTATACAACTGTAAATTGGTCAACGGACCAGCTACGGAGGAGGGGTTTTATTATGTTGTTGACTGTTCTGACCCCATTTCTTCAAACGATTTCCCAAAGATCGAAGCTGAGATGAAAAAAATAATGAAGGAGAACCTGAAATTTGAAAAAGTAATTAAAACGAAACAAGAACTTTTGGAAATGTACAAAGACAATCCATGCAAAACATATTTTGTAGAAAAGAATGTTAAAGACCAAACAAGTGTTTATTACAATAAAAACTTCTATGACATGTGCCTAGGCCCTCATTTGAATTCTACAGGAGTTGTTAGCGCAGTCAAATTGCTGAAAACAAGCAGCGCTTACTTTTTAAATGACTCAGCAAAGGCCTCTCTGCAGCGCATTTATGGAATATCATTTCCTAGCAAGGAACAGTTGAAGGTGTATTTAGAAAGATTGGAACGAGCTAAAGAGATGGATCACAGGAAAATAGGTAAAGAAATGGATTTATTCTTCTTCCACAAATATTCGGCAGGATCGTGCTTTTGGCTTCCTGATGGAGCACACATCTACAACACTCTTATTGAATTCCTCAGAGGGGAGTACGTGAAGAGAGGCTTTTCAGAAGTCATTACACCCAACATATTTTCTATTGATTTATGGAAGGAGTCAGGTCATTACCAGAATTACAAGGACAACATTTATATGATTGAAAATTAAGATTTTGCATTGAAACCTATGAACTGCCCTGGACACTGCTTACTGTTCAGGACAATGGAGAGATCGTTTAGGGAATTGCCAATCAGATTCGCTGACTTCGGTGTTCTACACAGAAATGAAATAACAGGTGCATTAACAGGCCTCACCAGGGTAAGAAGATTCCAACAAGACGACGCCCATATCTTCTGTCAAAGAGATCAAATTCAATCAGAAATAATTAATTGCTTGGATTTCCTTGACTATGTCTATTCAGTTTTCAGCTTCAAATATGAAATTATGCTCTCAACTCGACCTGAGCTATTTTTGGGTGAAATCAAGGAATGGGATGAGGCAGAAGATGCCTTAGAGAACGCCTTGAAACAACGCAACCAACCATATATTTTAAATGAAGGCGATGGTGCATTTTATGGCCCTAAACTTGATATTATTTTGTATGATGCCTTGGGTAGAAAGTGCCAGTGTGCGACAATTCAGCTCGATTTTCAGCTTCCACAGAGATTCGAACTCAAGTACACTGCGACTGACGGATCTTCTAAAACTCCCGTTATTATTTATAGGGTAATTCTACGGTCTATAGAAAGAATGATAGCTATTCTCCTGGAGAGCTACGGTAAGAAGCTTCCATTCTGGCTTACTCCCAGACAGATAGCTCTGGTTCCTATTCACGCAGAGGAATATGCAGCATCTATCAAGACAAGGCTAAGACATTTGAAAGTTAAGATTTATGATGATAAAGGTCTTACCCTGAATAAAAAGATCAGGAATGCCCAAGTTGATGGCTATCGTTTGGTTTGCTTAGTTGGAAAATCTGAAGCTGAAAAGAATGAAATCAATGTCAGAAGTGAAGGTCAGCACCAGAATATGAATTTGGATGATTTTATAAGATTAGTAGATGAATTAATGAATCCAACCTCAAATTTTGAAAAGAAACTCTCTTTTTTAAGAAACCCAACAGGGTTGGACATGGAGAAATGTTCCTTATAAGGTTTTTAATGCCAGCTTTATTTTCTTCCATTCATTAAAAAAATTGGATTTTATTCTCAGGTTTTTTATCTCTATCTTTTTAATATTTCAAAGTCTTCCCCTGTCATGGAATATTGAGAGGAACAGTATCATTTTAAATCTTTTATTCATCCCTATCTTATATCTTGTAAGAAATTATCATTACCAACTGCTGAATTTGTTCTTTCTAAGCACCAGTATCAGAATGAACCTGTTATTTTTAAAAGAATCAATTATTGATTTGATTTCTACACAAAAACTTCTGGAAGTACTATAAAATCCGTCTATCATAAATATGACGCATATATCTCCTCAAAACTCACAATGCCTAAATTCGGAAGTCTATCCAGATTATACACATCTCATATTCCAGTGTTGTTAGTGAATGTTGTGTTCAGCCTGCCTGTAAATATCTCATAAGAATTTATTCTCATACCAACATATCATGTGAATGATCCATTCTTGTAGATATTTAGAGACTTTTCAATCTGTTTTTGATGAGATCAGTAATATGACAAATGACATTTCTATCAATCAGGTACGACTGATTATGACCTTCGAGAACTGTTACTGGTTTTACACACATAAATATATTATTTATCAACGCAACCGCTAATATCTTTTAGCAATCTGTCTCACGCAAACTCTGTTGATGAATTATTTATCTTTGAAAGCCTGTCAGGTCTAAGTTAAACTAGTATTCTGCAAGAAGAGTTTTAAACACCGATTTTCTTATTGAATATATAAAACTCGTCTTTGAGATAGTTATTAAACCACTTTTAGAAGCAAACTCACTAGCTTAAATGGTTGCATAGGACATCATCCCCAGATTAATACCTAAAGACACTTTATAACCTAAGATTCTATTTAATTCAAAGCATGACCGAGTTTAAGATTCTTTATGTCTAGTGATTTTTTACAATAACTGTAATCATTCTCCTTGTTGCATTTGCTTTGTATTCTTTTTAGAATAATCATAATGATTTCACACAACTTTGAATTGAATCCTAGGCTTTGAGTTTTCATAGCTACATCTTCTTTCACACCTGAGCCAGAAAATATCCAACTTAATGCTTTGTTAGTTTATCTGGTTGTGTTTCTAAATCTAGCATTGTCGACTGCGTCAAAAAAGACATTAAGATGAAAAATCGTACTTGCTCGGAGTTAGATTCATCTTCTTTATTCTCAGGTTAAGTCAAATATTGGATGTGCTGCATTTATTAATTCCTTCCATGAAATTGATCGCCTATGAACGTGTCATATTGTTTTGATCGGAGATCTATTGAATTCAATAGCAATAAAATTCTGACTCATTGCACATATTGATTTCGAATCTTATTAAAAAAAATTTTTAAATGATTTTTTACAATGCCATAATTACCGTTAAACTAAATGATCAGAAACTACCAATCGGCTTGATTTTTGTCAGAGATAACATTCAACGGGTGCAAGAAAAGTCATAACACGGTCTTTCCGTGTGGAATAATCTGCATTTTGTTTTAGTTCAGAAACTTAGGTTTCTATTAAGGCTCTAGCTATCTCTTACCTAACGTCTTGATAATTTTCATGAGTTATAAAAGATAAAGAAAGACCGCAGTTTCATGTTAAGTAAATACGCATCACTATTTAGTGGTAGAGGTGTAATATTTACGACACATAGGAGTCTTGTGCAGCGTGTGGTTAATATTTGTATATGAATATAAAATCATGCCAATTTCGATATAAGCATATATTTCCATTAGTTATCAAGGCCGCCAGTATATAGCAGGCTTAGTCTTGAATTTAAAGTGATTCATTTTGTGGTCTTCACCATCCAGGTGGAGTTTTTGACTACCAATTGGAAAATCAGGTTTTCTTTAATAACTCTTTATTAAAGCAAAATAGTAAAAATAAAATGTATTTTTAATCGGCTTGACTTCAATAAGTATAATGTACAGATACGAGAAATAAGACATTTCAACAGATGGATAAGAGCTTTTCTACTTCTCTTGTGTAGCTTCATTGATCATAAAAACATCCTATTAAAACGATTTTGATTCGGATTTTCAAGCCATTTTCAGTGACCGAGTTAATTTACTTATTCACATTTATTTGGCCTCATTTTATTTAATTGTCATAATTCACTGTTAAAGATCAAATTTAATAAAAATTTTTATTAATAATTTAATATTCTTGATTTATCATGAATTAGATTGAGATTTGGTTGATGAAACATAACCGCTCATTTTAAAGACCTGACCCTTTAATTCTTTCTTTTTAGGGAACTTGAACGAACCTTCTATGTACAAGCTCTCGTTCTGCTGGCCACCAGATGGCATTGTTTTCATCACATTAAATATAGAACCTAGAGAATTGCTGTCTGCTTTGGTGGTAGATGTTTTAGAAGCTGATTGTGGATAGGCCGTTGCTGATTTACTAAATCCATCTTGCTTTGTTGTTGAGATCTTGCTCTTGCTTGCTGCACTCTTACTATTAGTACTGGCTGTGATTGTGGGAGTTGATGAAGTAGTTCCCTTCAACGAACTGCTGCTACTCTTTGTCACAGGACTTCTAGAAGATATTGAAGATGCTGATGATGTTTTTGATTCTTTCTTTTTATCTGTCGATTTTGTCTTTGAAATGCTTGAATGAGATTTAGAAGTGTGACTTGAAACTGGCTTTGTGGATGCCTTTGTCTTTTTAGAATCCTTGGACGATGAAGGTAGTTGAATTTTAATATAAGGGTCTTCATTTGCAGCCGAGGAGCTTGCAGTCTTTTTTTGATATTCTTTACTGTTGGCATCATTTATTAATTCGATAATAGTTACTGTCTTAACATTCACTAAAACCTTCCTCTTTTTGTTATCCACATAGACATCAGTCCAATACGGTGAGTTGGTTTTTGGTTTTTCCCCTTTGCTTTGCTCTTTGAACGACTTCTTTGGCATCTCTTTCTCTTTATTCTTGACGGATGAGCTTTCCTGAGAAGATTCTTCTGAGTTTTCACTTGATTCTGACTCTGATTTAGACTTGTTCGACTTTGTCAAATTACTCGATAATTCTTCTGAGTTTGAATCAGCTTCCAAGAGTGTGTTGGAGAGGAACGGGTCTGACTCCTTGTCAACCAATCCTGAGTCGTTCTCTAAAATAACATCACTCATAAATATATTTGCCTGAAAAGCTATTAAAAAATACGCTAGAAAGGAGATCATGACTTCTCAAAATCATTTTTTTATAAATACAATCTGAAACTGTTTTATATTTCAGACATTCTGTAACAATTTAGCCACCAATCGTTTCTTTCATTCCATTGAAAAAAATGAAATATTAAATATTCCGTTTTATTGTTTTTAATCAGTAAAATTGACTAATAAAAATGTACTTAAAATAATTTGTTTTAAAAATTTTTGTAACCTTCAAATAAAAATTAACAAATTAAATAAAAAAGACTTGTGATTATGAATAAAATTTATTCTATTTGATGAATTTTGAAGTCTTCCTAGTTTACCTTATTCTAATTCCAGCTTTATTTTAGTAAATTTTGAAGGCTTTGTATTTCAAATTATTTGTTAATTGCAGTCTTGAAAGTTTCAATCAAGGATGGCTGGTGTATATTTAAGGAAATCTTAGATTGTATTTATAAGCAAAGCGGCTATTCTTATTAATATAAAAGCTGGAGCAAAATAGCTTTCATGGCATGGCAAATACATTCATGAAACGTAAAAAACAACGTATTTCATTGCAAAAACAAATTGAATCTTAGATCGTTCATAAAATTCAAGCAAACAACTGTTTAATAAATAGTTTCGCAAAAAATTTCAGGTTTTACTTTACTTTTAAGTATGGATAATTTAATATACGTAATTTTTTTAATCGATTCTAATTCTCTTCTACAAAAACTGGAACCTTAATTCATGAATCATGTACAAACTGAAGAGAGTTTAGTGTGTTTTTTGAGATGGCAAGAATTGATGGATTGTAATTTAGGTTTTCTAATATTTCTAATGTGTTTCTAATAAATTTCTATAATTAACTCATCCATTCTCAGTACAAATGAATCAAACAGAGTTCTAAATAAATACTATTTATTAATTAAATCATTTTTATTTATTTATTATTAAACTATCTCACACCTGATATCTGTGCAAGGATTATCACATTCCTCTGATCTCTCACAGGAGCAATCTGGAAGACATTCTATAGCTTTCTTGTGTATTGTCACTGTTTTATTAATAGTAACAACCTCGTCTTCATCATTCTGTTTTTGTTTTTGCTTTTTCTTCATTGATTTTTTAGTCTTCTTACTCATGGTCTTTATTTCAGGTTCTTCAGTATTATCATCGCTAGAATCTTCTTCATTGATTTTGACTCTTCGCTTCTTAACCTTCGTCTTCGTTACGGTTATAGGGCTCATCATCTTCACGCTTGTTACAGTCTTTGGCTCTGAATATTTTATTACAGTGTCCGGTTTTTCAGTTATGGTGACTGCATCTGCCCTGAGAATCTGAGTATAGATCGATTTAATAGTTTCATTCTTATTGGATTTTGTGATTGTCGAGTAAATTGTCTCGGGTGGTGATGATTTTTCCTGTGTCACTGTTATAGTTTCTTTCTGTGTCTTATCAGTATCCTGGTCATACTGCATCTTAATATTCTTAAAAACTATAGGTGGTGACGATGGTGCAGTTCTTTTGGATGATCTTTTTTTATGAATCTTTGATCGAGGTCGAGAAATGCTTTGGATTGGGATTTCCGCCTGTTCTTCTGAATTTGAGCCTGTGCTATTTGCTTCCGTTACACTATTTTGAGCTTGAGAAGTGATACTACTTGCCTGTGGCGAATTTGAGGTACTGTCTGAACTTTCTGCTTGCTCCGAATCCGAATTAACACTACTACCACTATCCAAACTGGCACTATCAGTATTTGTGGCACTTGCAGAGCTGGTAGCGCCCGTATTATTAGTAGAACTTCCACTATTAGAAACATTTGATGCAGAGGAAGACCCAATATTTGATGAATTCGAAGCCAACTGATCCATTAATTTTTTTTGCTTTGAGCATTGTGCTGGTTGAATACTTTTATTTTGATAAAGCCCGGTTCCAGACAATTTACCTGCTTGGGGGATATCATCTTTGTCACAACCGCAATCTTGCCCTTCAAATACACCGGTACCATCAACAATTTTCCCGCCTATCTTCGACATTGTGATCTTTCCAGAGTAATCTTTGTAAACATCTCCATCCTTATAAACGAGTACCTGGTCAACTTTGGCACAATCAGGGCAGGAAGAAAAAATGCTACTGATAATGCTTCAATCTAAATTGTTTATGATCTGGATTTGTGAAGCTACACTACTTGCGATGGAAGAAGATGGTGCACTGGCAGATGCACTCGCCGACTCATTGGCAGAAGCACTGGCAGACGCACTTGCCGATTCATTAGCAGAAGCACTTGCCGATTCACTGGTAGATCTACTATTATCAGAACTACTACTCTTATCTGAAGCATTCATAAAACTATTATCTTTTGAAGCGCCTGCTGAAGCACTGTTTTCTGACCCATCTGTTGACTTAGACTTATTGGATACGCTGCTATTTGGAGCCCCATCGGATTTAAGACTTGCTGATGCACTTTTATCTGAAGCGTCTGTTGATTTTCGTTTACCACCTGTGCTCATTGAGGCACCATCTGATTTTCCTTTGTGGGATCTGCTCATAGATGCACTTTTTTTCGATTTACCTTGAGAAGCGTCTTCACTTGCTGATTTACTTTTTTTACTGCCCCCTGAACTATTCGATTTAGATGAGTGTTTAGAAACCGATGGAGACTTTGTACTTGCCGAATCCTTAGATTTGCTAGAACCTTTAGACTTACTAGAATCCTTAGACTTACTAGAGCCTTTAGACTGTGTTTTTTTTTTGTTTCGCATCAGTACCTGACTTGCTTTTAGCTGATTTTGTCGATTTTTTTATCGACTTTGGAACGCTACTTTTTGATTTTGAAGCTGACGTGCTCTTTGATTTCGAAGCTGCCGATGTCTTTGATTTTACAGTACTCTTCTGAACTGTATCTTTCTTTTTAGAGTCACCAGAAGATTTTGTCTTGTTAGAACCTGATTTTCCTTCTGTCGTTGCTTTATCATTGGATTTCTTTGGAGATGATTTGTTTTCAGTCGGCTTGGCTTTATCAGAACTTTGCTTGCTGTCAGATCCCGAAGTTCCCCCCTTGCTGCCAGTAGCCTCAGCCCCTGCCAGATTTGAAGTATATAAATTCTTGAAATCAAACCCCAATGCTTCCGCCTTTTCATATATTTGTTGAATCAACTGTTTATTTGAATCCATGTTTTTCAAAGAAATCACGAATGCATTTTCTTCTTTACCTGAATAAGATTTGAGGAATAAAAGTACTAAAAGCCACATAATTTATGATTGATAGAAGCACAAATATAAATGTTTTATTATGAAACCTTTTTGTTTTGCATTCAATTCTTAGCGCTAAAATGATTTAAATCTGAAACTATTGAGAATTTTGAAGGAATTATAATTAATTTATGAAAAAGAAAGAGTCAAAAAAATAAATTTAATTTATGCAAAATGTAAGTCATAAAAAAAAGAATTTATTTAATGGGTAATCTAAAGATTATCAATTATTCTTTAATTGATTCCGTGTCGGTTCTCTTATCTCCACCCGATGATCTAAGCACTAACTGCTCAAGACTCACATGGTTGTCCGCCTCTTTAATACTTCGTCGTCTTTCAAATGAAATAGACTCGAGAGTCTTCTTGAGTACAATAGACTGAATGTACGCTTCGACTTTAGTGTCACAAAAAAAAATATTATTTTGTTCAAAAAAATCATTAATGTAACCGAAATACTTATGATCTTTAAGATCGAAGCTCTCAAATATTGTTAATTTCAAATAATATTTTTGTAAATATCCCAGACGTCCAATTAGATTTGATCGAAGATTGAGAATTTCACTGTTTGTAAAAGTAAGCATTCGTGTCATAATTTTATAAATAATTTTACAAACTTCCTTCAGGACTCCAAGTAAAAAAAACTCTAATACTGAAGGTACCAATATCCTCCATCGGATAGTTAGTAACCCGCTTTTTACAGGTAAACTCACTGTCCTAAATTCTGGGGACCATCCCAATCATACCCGATTACTGGAGACAAGAGGAACAATGCATGCTTTTCAAACTTTTCTATTCAATACATTCTACAACCACATTTCGCAACCTCTCTGTCTATTTAACCCTGGAAACAGTCCTCTCCAATGACTATTCGGCCAGCAATTTTGTAGTTAAGTAGAAACTGTTCTACTTTTATTGGGTACGCTTTATATGTTTTATGAATAGACCCAAATTATTTCCCTCAACGGGATTCGAACCCGAGTCTCAAGTTTTTTCGTTATTATCTAAGTTAACTTCGCACCAATGCGCTACGGAGGCTTCAGGACTTCAAGCAAATTTGTTTATATGTTCGAGTTTTGCTTTCTGTTTGCAGATTCGTGTGATCTAAGTTAATAAAGGAAAGTTCAAGTGTACCCTGGTGGGGTTTAATGATTCAGAATGTGAGCAGTGATTTATAAAATACATTAGATTTCAAGTAAATTGCCGATTTTAGAGGTATTTAACAAATCTAATGACTAGAGTAAATATGGGACATATCATTAGCTTTAATATCAGAAAATATTGAATACAAGTAACGATCAATATTATTGAATGAAAGATATTCTTCTGGTGCACTCAGTTAGAGCATCCGACAGAATCTTCATATTCCTAATGAACAGTTTTCAGATCTTTGTGTTCTAATTAAAACCAAACCCCAATTGATATGAATTTTCCAAACACTTAGCATATTTTAAATCAATTATTCCTGTCATGGTGATTGTTATGATTACATAATCTCTATAAGCAATTTAAAATTATACTTTCAAGGAAACTTCTTTAATAATTTTTAATTGAGAAATCTGATAAATTTTTTACTTAAACATTTTTTTATTAAATGATGTCAACAATCAATTAGTCGTATTACAATGATTACATCGATTTTAAAAATTATTAAATAACAGTGAATTCAGGCATATGAATATTAAGTTATATTTAAATATGAGATCATAAACACATAGATAAGGTTAGTGAACTTTTAGTTCTTTAGATTTCTCATACAAAGGTAGTTTATTAAATACTTTTACAGTGAATCTCTTTTCAATTATAGATATCTATTTTATCTCTTCGAGCCCTGATCGTTGATTCTTTGAAAATCTTACCGAAACAAATTCAAAAAAATATAATCATGGAAATATTTAATTAGAAAATAAATACACTTGTTTTTTGCAACAATGGATGTTTTTCTTGCTTATAAAAAAGGGGTTTGTCATCAACTGAATTTATATCTTTAATTGGTAATTTGTAAACATAGATTTTTCTGTTTCATTGGATAAAAGATGCTCCTATTTTGTTCAGCTTGAATTATTTTCTATTGAAACGCCTTCCGAAGCACTAGAGAATGTCTGAATTCCAATCACATCCACAAATAAATACTTAATACTGTTATATGAACAAAAAGATTTATTTAAGGGTAATCTAATAATTATCAATTAATCTTTCATTGATTCAGTGTCAAGTCTCTTGTCTACACTCGATGATCTGTGCACTAACTGCTCAAGACTCACATGGTTGTCCGCCTCTTCGATGCCCATCGTCTTTCAAATGAAATAGACTGGATGTATGCTTCGACTTTAGGCTCAATTCCTATCTCTTTACTATATTTGTTGTGAAATTTTGTCACCAGCCCTTCCCAGGTAATTACTTATGGAATTATATTCACTTTGCACTTGTAAATCAATGATAATTCATTTGCTATTAAATCGTATTTTCTAGTTTTTTTATTCTCAACTTGAGTTAATCGGTCAAGATTGGTGATTCCAACCTCGATCAGAGTTATTTCTTTTTATCATGTAAGAAGACATCTGGAATATCATGTTGTAATTCCTGTATCTACTCGAATCTCGACATTTTCATTTGCTACAACTTCTTGAACGGAATGGGATTTTAATTTTCTTGTCTTCTTAATTCCGAATCTTTTACACAGTGATAAATGTATGCATCGTAGTACTTCATTATGCCGTCTCATGTAATCATGACCAAGCATACGATCGCATTTAGTGGCAAGATGATCTACTGTCTTTGGCACAGCTTTGCAATGTGGGCACTTGACTTTTTCTCCAAAGAATATATTTCTATCCTGAAGGAAGCAATAAGCTCCTTCATCTCTTGGCTTCATATTTCCTTTGGTAAGCCATACTGAAGAGTCTTTAATGGAGGCAAGTTCATGATCACAGACCCTAAACAACCTTTCGTGGAGTTGTTTGCTTTTAATGTTTGTCATTAGGGATTTAATTTGTGATTCATAAAGAGATTCTTTGGTAATCTCGCCTTCTGCATTGTACTTCAGTTTTAAGTATTTGTCAATACTAGAGAGATGTGTCTTATTGTCTTCTTCAACCTTAATTATGGCATTACGCCTTAAGGACATATTTCTTGATTTTTCCAGGGAATTCTTCAATTGGAGGAGCATACTCTCACTCTTATGCTCAATATTGCACATTCCTCTTCCCATCATTTCTTTTGGCAAATACAGCCTTTCTTTGTTTGCTGGCTGTAAGTGAACTTTATATTCCATTAGTACTTTCCTGATGGATTCATCGAGTTTGATATATTCTTCTGGCTCAAGCTTTAGTACACCTACATGGTAATTCATCACAGACACTGCATGCTCATTTATTGCTTTGAATAAATTCTTTGCATTCAGTTTGCTTTCACACAAATTCTTGATTCTTTTTAAAATTTCATTTCTTACTTTTTCAAAAGAAACTTTGGATATTGTGCTACTAGCTGTCTCAATAATTCGCAGGTATTTACAACTGTTTTTGCCTTCCAAAAGCGTAGCATCTGCTTCACAAACTTTGCTATTGGTTACGGATTTGATCTTATTCATTTCCAAACCAATTGCATTAAAGAATGACTTTATCTCATTCATCGTTCTTTGAAGTTCTTCTTCAGATTCAGCAGGTAATTTCAAATCGTCAATGAATAAAAGGTGATTTGTAATATACATATCAGATTCGGTTTCAACACCGACTTTCTGATATTTGGCACTTAGCTTACGGCTTAGTGGATCCATGCATAATACAAATAAGAGAAGGGACAAGGTTTTCTCACTGTAAGATGCCTCTCTCCAACCTTTTCTCTAAAACTGATTCTCCGTTAAATCTGACATCAACTTTACACCTTGAAATAGTGGTCTTAAGGAAGCTTGTGATTCACTGAGGGAACTTCAGGCTCTCTATATATTTGATAAGGTAATCGTGATCAACCGAATCAAACGCCTTTTTGAAATCTATCCAAGCAGTCTTTAAAGAGTTGGAATGCTCTTTATTGATAGCCAGATTTAACAATGCTTGCCCTTTCGCACCTTGAACCATTCTTACAGTTCCGAGTTGGTTTTCACTCAAGAGACCTCTAAACTCAACAATATTTTGCTTTACTTGCGTAACACATTTGGTTGTGAGTTCATACAAATTTGACATACAGGTTATAGGCCTGAAATCTCCTCCGCTTTGTGGTTCTCCTTTGGGAATAAGGCATGTGATACCTTTGTAAAACCAATAATCTTCACATTTAGAATCCACACAAATGCCTTTGATTATCTCATATAGACTTTCATGAAGAGGTGTTAATTTCTTAATAAAGTAATTATAGACTCCATCTGGACCAGCAGCTTTCCAATTTGGAAGAAAGCTGATGTTCTTCTGGAACTCTTTAAGGAGGGGAAGCTGTCAAAATCCCTATCTCCATCTACATGTTCTCTTAGTAATCATCGAATTGATCTTGGCCTCTCTCAATCTCAGATTTGATCTACATATTAGACCAATAATCTTTAACTTCGAGGACTGGGACATTACTTTCCTTTGCAACCTCATCAGATAAACTTTTATAGAATTATCTTCTATATAGTTCAAAGGATCGGTTGGTTTTGGAGAAGTCTTTCTCTTCTCATGCATTTCAATCACTTTCTTGTAGATCAAGATTTTTTCCATGATTCGAGAAATTGCCTCAGTACAGTCCATTGAATTTCCCAGTTTGAGTTTTTCCTGACTCATAAATGTCAGACATTTTCTCTTATCCTCTCTGGATAGCTTCACGTTCTTTTGTAACTTACTGAGTAAATCACTTAGAACTTGAAGGTTTAATATCTTTTTATCGATACTATCTTTCCATTTAAAGGGTGCCTTGGTTTCATGCTCTCATATTCGTAGGTCATCTGTATACTTCTGATGGTTGCTGCGATTTCTGTCATTCTCGTATGGGGCTTATTTCGAACATAGTCGCATACTATTAGAATCAACGGATGACTATAACCAGTTCGTGGTTGCCCAGATAAGTAATGCACTTATGTGTTTGAAACCAATAACAGTTTATATCAGAACGTCACGTCACAGCCAGCCGACTCATAAAAAGAAAAACCACGAAAAAGGGGGAGGTGGGCCGGTGGCGTGTAGGAGCGGCATGTCTAAAAAAGGCTTGCCCGAAGCTCGAAAGAGTGGGCTTAGTATTTGTTCTAAGTGCCCAGGACCTCGGTAGGAGGTTTAAAATTTCCTCCTATAGAGGCACAGGCCTGGGCAGAATCTGTCGTGAGACGGATGACTGTAGCCTTTTCGTGGCTGCCCGGATAAGTAACACATTTATGTGTGTAAACCAATAACAGTTTATATCAGAACGTTACAGCCAGCAGACTCATAAAAAGAAAAACCCCGAAAAAAGAGGAGGTGGGGCCGGATGATTGCATGCATGTGTGCCGGAGCGGCATGGATAAAGGGCTTGCCCGAAGCTCGAAAGAGTGGGCTTAGGATTTGTTCCAAGTGCCCAGGACCTCAGTAGGAGGTTTAAATTTTCTTCCTATAGAGGCACAAGCGCTTCTAGTTGTTTCGTTTTTTTTACTATTAGAATCAGATACTCTAAAAGCTGGCGATCCACTTTCTCGTCCTTTTAATCATCCATCCTTCGATAGATGCATCTTCTTGTATGCACTTGAGAAATACATCCTTTAACCGAATTTCTGATTTTGAATTAGAATCAGGTTGCAGATTTCTAACGGATTTTCAATCGTTTTGACACGCTTGATTGTGTCCCCATCAAATCTATCAGGACGCCTTGAGGCTGCCATCCTTTTAAATTCCTCTAGGGATATGTTCTTCTGGAACTTACCACAGAAGAAAGTTATAGCTTTGATTCATCCAAATCTAGGTATCCTTCCAAATCTTCTTTGCATAGCTTCGAAAAACTCCTTTGGCCATCCAGGATCATCCGACCTGATATATTTGATTAGGATTTCCAAAGAAGTCTTGGGGTAGGCTTTTAGATCAGGTGATGTCTTTAGGAGACTCTCTACTTCTTCAATCTTCACTTCTTCTGTTACTTACTTACTTTCTTTGTTCTTCTCTTTCTAGTTCAAAGTATTCGTTATTTTCCAAATCCATAATTTTACCGTCAGTAATGATTAAATTTTCTTATCTTTATATTGGAATTAGAGGATTTATTATAATAATTATCACCCAATTTTTATTAATTAAAATGATAAATTAAAAACGACAACTCAAGTTAATAAATAAAAATGATTAAATTTAAATTAATCCATTCAACAAAATTTTTAACAATAATATCATAAGAACCATCGCCATTATATTACTTCTCATTAATTGATTACGACACCTGTACTGAAGATTTTTCACATGAATTTGATACAATGATGAATTATTCCTGTCAATTTCATCCCTTTTTTATTCTTTTAAATCAATCAATTTAAAAATTTGAAAATCCCCTAAAATTTTTAAAAAATTTGTGCCCATGTCCTTAAGCAACAACCAAGCTATCACGTTCAAAGGGTTGAAATACAGAAGCAGAAATAACATAGCATTCCTGTACGTCGTAACATTTGGGACCGCCTATGTTCTTTCCAGACTGATCTTGAAAGTTAGAATTATTTTACACACTGATCCGGCTTCCTTAGAAGATGCAGATGTGATTATCCTACAAGATCAATACGATGCAATCACCTTGGTTGATGTCGAGACCATCCAAACTAAATTTTCGTTGAATTTAAAGAGATACACCAGGGATGGTGTTTGCAAAATCATTGACACGGTCTATGGCCGATTTATTTACGATTACGTCCTTGGAAAATACATTTTCCCAAATTATATTCCTTCTTTAGGCGGCAAAAGCTTTGAAGAAATTTATCAGGAATCAATTTTACGAAGTAAAAATGAAGAAGCCTTAGAAATTTATGAAAAATCAATTATTTTCGGACGGAATTCGATTAATATTTTAATACTTTCAAACCTCGAGATCACCTTGAAAAATATTATTGAGCCGTTTTTTCTTTGGGAAGTGATGTCTTTGGTTATCTGGATTAGCATCAGTTACACTAAATACGCCACGATCGTTGGGTTTATTTACTTATACATGCTGATTAAGAACCTGTATATTGATTTTCTAAAGAAAAGAGATTTGATCAAGGCACAGCACAACGATTCAGTCATGGTTTTGAGGGGCGGCAGTTTTAAGCTGATCAAAGAAGAATTTGTCTTGCCTGGCGACATTGTGCAATTAAGACGAACAGACAGGTTTTTCTGTGATGCAGAGGTAATAAAGGGAGATGTAATCACTGACGAAAGCCTACTGACTGGAGAGTCGATCCCGATTTGTAAAGAGATTGGAAATATTGTGTATGCGGGTACAAGAATCATTAAGTCATCCCTCTCATACATGCCCATTAAGACCTTTGCAGTTGACAAGCTTGTTAAGGTAAAAAACCTGACTAAAGAAAATTCTGATGAAGGTTACAATGTCTTACCTGAGACAGGATCAGTTTTCGATGATTGCTCCATAGGCCTGGTGATCAAAACGGGGAAGCAGACAAAAAGGGGTACAATTTTCAGGAATTTGTCGGTGAAGCGTCCGTCAAGCAATGAGTTTGAATCAAACAGTAGAAGAATCATTTTGAATTTGATATTTATTGTTTCATTGATGTTTATTTCGTGCTTTGTGTATCTCTATAAGAATATGACTTTGAGAGCTGCTATAAAATACACCTTCGACATGTCCTTAACCTCTTTCTCCCCCAGCTTGTACACCTGTTTGCAACTTGGAATTCAATATTCAAAATCTGAATTGGAAAAGAAAAAGGTAAACACAACAGATCCGAATCGAATTAATACAGCAGGTGAAGTTGACCTGGTAATATTTGATAAAACAGGTACACTCACCGAGTTAGGAGTTGATATTCTCTGCTATGACACTTTAAACACCCTTGTCGAAAATGTTGAAGACTTAGATCAAATGTCTAGAATCGCTCTTAGCACCTGCCATTACGTTATTGTGCTGGATAATCAATATTCAGGTGACGTTTTGGACATGAAAATGTTTTTGTATTCAAAATCAAAGATTACAAATAAAGACAATAATAGAGTAATTGAAATTGAGGTTGAAAATAAATACGAACCAGTTTGCAAGGAATATTGTGAAAATGAAGGCGATGTGACTTTATTTTTTAATGCAGCTGATTTGCCGTCTGCAACGAGCACAGCAGTTTCCTGAAGACACCTTTGAAGTTTTAAAGGTTTACGATTTTGATTTATTTTTAAAGAGGCTAAGCGTTGTTGTTAGGAATCACATTGGAAAGCAGTTTGTTTACTGTAAGGGTGCTCCGGACGAAATAGTCAAAATCGTTAAGGTTGTTCCAAAGAATTATACCGAAGAATGCAATAAATATGCATTGAAAGGGCACAGGGTCTTGGCTGTCGCATACAAGGAAGTCAATGAATGCACTGGGCTCAGGGAAACAGATGAAAGTGAGCTGACATTTTTGGGTCTGCTAGTTTTTGCGAACAGGTTGAAGGAAGAAACCTTCGATGTCATCAAGCAGCTGAAGGATGCAGATCTTAATCCAAAAATGTGTACAGGTGACAATATCCTCACTGCCATCTCTGTCGCAAGAGAGTGTGGGATGATTGAGAAAACAATTCCAGTTCTTTTCCCTGTATTGGACGAAAATTGCAAGACCCAATACGACGTTGAATGGTTCTGCATTGCCGATGAAGATTATGTCTTCGACAAATTGAAAATGGAATTGTATTCAATTTATGATCGTGACACATCCTATGATTTTGTCATCGCCATAGAATCCAACGAATATTATTATTTTAAGGAAACAGTGTATAATACCCTCATAATGAATCAGGGTGTCGTGTTTTCAAGGTTTAATCCTGACGATAAAAAGGATCTGGTTGAGAGTTTTTCCAAGAACGGGTTGGTATCCATGTTCTGCGGTGACGGTGCCAATGATACTGCTGCATTGTGCTCAGCAGACGTAGGCGTTTCTCTTGCTTCCAATGAGGCTAGCTTGGCTGCCCCCTTTAATTCGCTGCATTTAAGCTCTGTTCTAGAAGTAATCAAGGAGGGCAGATCAGCCTTGGCTATGTCTTGTTCCCAATTCAAGTATATTCTGTTTTCTCAGGGCCTTGCTGGTATCCAAATTTTGGTTTTATTATTTTTCATTGCATTACCACACGATCATATGTCGTTGATCAACGATCTCATGAGCTGTTATATTCTAGGCTACGCTTTGGCAAATTTCAAAGCTTCTAAGGTGATTACAAAGAAGAAGTTCGATCCAAATATATTGAAAGGATCTCTCGAGATCGCCATAGAATTATTGATTGTTGCCACTTCCTATTTCTTAAATATTTACTATCTGTTGGATGAAAAGCTTAAATATGATGTGCCTCTCGAGATCGTATATTTAAAGTCAAAAAGATCGGTTTACATTTTTTTTTCTACTGGATATTTGTTAATTGCTAAGGTTTTCAAATTTTCAGGATTCTCTTCTTTCAGGCAGTCCCGTTGGTCAAACTGGGTGTTTCTGACTTTCATCGCCACTTGTACGTTGGTTTTCTCGGCTATCTTCGTTTCTTATCTTATCAATCAAGATAACGTTGTGAGTGAATGGTTTGACTTTGCAAAGTTGGCCCAAAAAGAAACACTTTACATGATATACAATATATTGTTCACGATATTTTTAAGTTTGTTGCCCTATAACAAATTGGTTGATGCAGTTGTTGGATAGTGCAAATGTTATTAATTAAACACATTGCCTATAATCTATTGTTTTTACAATATGTATAATACTTAAATATTGTAAGCTAAATTTAAATATTTTTTTACTAAAAATAAAATAATTTATTTACATAATATTTCTATAGCTAGTGAGTGATCGGTGAAACCCTTATTGTCGAACGGGTTGCTAAAAACTCCATCCACAAGGGATGGAGAAAACTTGGTCCAGGCAAGATCGGAAGAACACTCTATTCAGTGCTAAGCCCTATCATACCTGGTGGGCTTCAATAACTAGGAGCAGCATATATGTTTTATACCCAAAGTGGAATGGCTTTGTGTCCATTCCACATATAAACACATTCTTGAACTACCCGGTATTTTGAAACCAAACGCTACATAGGACCTCTATGTGTTGTAAATTCTCGAGCACGAGCTTTACACCTCCACCTCCTAAGTAGTGGCTGCATAGCTAAAATGCGGGAGCTGCTTGCACATGTAAAAAAGGGCTTGCCCGATGTTCGAAAAAATGGGCTCAGTATTTATTTAAAGTGCCCTAGCAGGACGTTAAAATTTCCACCTGTAGAGAACAGGCGCTTCTAGTTGTTTCGTTTTTTTAAGTAGTGGCTGCAGACTTGTTTTTAAAATTCATAAAAATTTTCACAAGGACTTAAGAAAGAGATTGCCAATCTCTTAATGGATGCACCAAGTTTCACCACTATAAAGTGCTTATTATACTGCAAGACAGTATGAAGATGCTTTCCCTTCTTGCACTAATTTAAAGTCATATCGGATGAACAACAATTTTTTTTACTAATTTAAATTCATTAAAATTTTACGAATACAATCTGATAAATGAAATTCTAATTACTCATTTATTTGCCATGGTACTATTGAAAGAGATCAAGATGTTAAAATTTAATTGCTTTTCAATGGTCAAGGGTGAAAATTATTTGATAGTGTTAAAAAGCAAAAAAAAAAGAGATTTATTAACTAAGAGTGCTTGTGCCTCTACAGGAGAAAATTTTAAACCTCCTACTGTGGTCTTGAACATTCAACACAAATCTTAAGCCCACTCTTTCGAGCTTTGGACATGCCCTTTTTTGTACATGCTGCTTCCGCATGTTGACCTCGCAATCATCATCCGGCTCACCTTCCCTTTTTTCGGGATTTTCTTTTTATGAGGATTCTGTGACGTTCTGATATAAATTGCTATTAGTTTCACACACATAAGCATGTTACTTATCTGGACAATCACGAAAAGGCTACAGTCATTCGTCTCACGACAGATTCTGCCCAGCTTAATTTTGAGAAGTTATCTAAGCTACTCAAGTTAGATTGAGAAATGCAAACGTCGAAGATAGAATCTCCTTCATTAAATGGTCTAATACATTAATACGACTATTCTAGATTCTGAGCAATGCCATCATAGCTAGATACGCTGTGATTATGAATCAAAGCAAAATATTAAATAGTTAGAATAATTTCACTTCTTAATAACTTTCTGTTTTATTCTGCGATGAAACGTTCTTTAAAGCACTTCCTTGCTTATTAAACCTATTAGACAGCTCTTTAAGATCTACTTTGTTGGCTATTTTTTTAATGGAGTAATGACAATTCTTAATTAATGACAAGCTCTTTACTGATAGACCTAAATTGGATTGCTCAAATGGAATTAATTCTGGAATTTGCGAGTTTCCATAGAGATTCCCCTTCGCTGAGTTAGATGCTTATTGAATATCATGGTAGATTTATGATCCATTTTTGTAATTATCATCTGGATGGTTTTCTATCACCATAATTGGAATCCTTTACGGCTTAAAGGCTATAGATCCAATTGAAAGCTTTCCATTTCATTGTAAAAGACTAAAAAAGTTCACAATTTGAATTTGAGATGCAGTTAAAATAACACAGGTAGAACATTTGATCAAAAAATTGAAGATTTAATTTAAACAATCATGTATATTAATTCTCAAAAGGTTATCGCAGATGACAATTTCTAATCTAAGAACCTTTCTCTGGGCTGATTTAAATTAATTTTCATTGTTTAGTTCAATCTCTAGTTTTGGTTGGAATAGGCTATGACCCTGTTTGAGTTCAGGTAAAGCATGGCAGGCAACATTCTTCTATTCAATCATGGCTTAGCATATATTTCAGTATTATCATAACATAATACGATTAAGATTGTGCAGATCTGAAGAATCCTCCTTTGAATTAAATAAATCATTTGATATCAACCGACAGGCATATTTTGCAAATGGCAAAAATCACCAAAATTTCCGTTACCTTGAAAATTTGGTGAATGGATTGATTTTAGAAACTTTCAAAAATCTATAACTAGAACTAGAGTCTTTGTGCATTCAGAGGATGATATCTTCATAGTGTATAGCTTAAAGTTTGCTATACAAATGATAATTCTGTAACCTAATTAATGATCAAACTTTGCTTTGCTTAACCTTAGTTTATGCTGAAAATTAAGGGAATACCTCAACAAACTTGAACCCTTCTTCGATGAATAACTATTATTCTATCGTCTAAGATTTCGAACCCATAGGCTTGGCATTCACAATTGATATTAGAGTGATTTAGTGTTCTACTCAAAATGACTTAAAATTTAAACGAAAGACTTAATTGACTGCTTGAATGAAATCATATTTATTAAGTTATTTTTAGAAAATATTTGAACCTTACAATACCAACAATAAATGAATATTCCAAGACTTGAGAGGATCGGAATAAATTGTTTATATACCAATGATGGCACACTATAAACAATCAAGAAAACATTATTTCTAAATATAAGTGTGTTCCATAAAAGTATAAACTGGTAAATTACAAGAATTCTCACAAGATCTGTGATGGAACTAAACTAGAGTAAGAAAGAATGACATCTTGAATGCTTTCCGATCTTGTCTAGGCTAACTTTCACTCATCTCGAGTGGATGGAATTATCAGCAATCAGTCTTCGATCTTTCACGCTAGCCGTGAAGAAAACAATTTTTCTATTATTCTTCTATTCATTATTTTAATCAGTAAATTTTGATTGTAAAATCTTTCCAAAACCTATTAGATGCCATGCAGAGCTATTACACCCTTAATTGTGCAAATAGGTATTCCTATCCTTAACTTTTCAATCCGAAAATAAATAAATCTATGGGACCTGATATATGACCTATCGTTATTATCGGTGTTACAGGTACCAATAATCTTTAAGCACAACAAATGTGATTTCATTCGGAGAGATTTGCAAAAACGTTATTCAAGATTGAATAAATCTTGTTTATCTAATGGATTTTCTATTTGGTGCTTTACTATTATACTTTCTATTAAGGTCTTCATACTTTTCTCATAGCCAGTTGTAAATTGTTTCTCATCTATGGCTGGAAGATTGATCCTGAACAAGCGCAAATACACATACCTATTGTACAGTTGTATTTCTGGATAAAAGATATTTTCTGAAAGAGATTTCTCTTTTTTTTTTGACAAAAGCTCTTATGAATTTTCATAAAAATTTTTCGTTCAAATAAAAATTTATCAGTTTTATTTTTTTAAAAATTTTCAAATATTTCATTTTTAAAATATCAGCCTTTTTTGCTATTTTTTTAAACTTTGAAATCAGGTCTATAAACGTTTGTGGTGACTCAATAGAAAGATTGTGAAGCATTTGTGGATCAAGACGGAAGTATCCAATTGTTTTTCGTTGTTCTTCGGATAAATATTCATCTTTTATTTCCAATGCCTCATTTTGCAATTTATCCATCAAAACTAGCATTGTTATTAAATTAATCTTTGTTAATCCAAATTGATCTAAACATTTTCTCGGTGATTTCAAAATCCTTTACAAATGCTTTTCCTTCTTGAAGTTGGAATTCAACAGTTCATGATAAATGTGATGAAAATAAGAAAGCTTTACTTTTATTTCAATGATTTTAATTTTGAAATTATAAACTGAAATTATTTTATTTCGAATCCGAATTGATTTTCTACTGGAATTATTACAAATCATTGAGGAGATGAAAAAGAAGATAAATAAAGGCTTGTTAAAATTGTATTGAAAAATTATAAATGCTTGTTAAAATTATATTGAAAAATAATAAAGGCTTGTTAAAATTATATTGAAAAATAATAAAACAGTATATAAAATTATAATGAAAAATAATAAAACCGTATAAAAAATTATAATGAAAAATAATAAAACCGTATAAAATTATAATGAAAAATAATAAAACAGTATAAAAAATTATAATAAAAAATAATAAAACAGTATAAAAAATTAAGAGCGAGTTCTCAACATTATAAATACCATTTGCATTGAATAGAGCGTCTCACCAATCATAGCCAATATATATATTCAGGCCCTATCCACACTCAACATTACTTTTTTGAAATAGCGAGTGAGGAATGTAAACTTCATAATCAAATTACTTTGATTGGCACAGCATTCTAAACCACGACAGTGAAGAATAAAATTATAACTTGCTTTTGTAGTGAAATTTTCATTTGTAAACTTGATGAGGAAGTTTCCTTTGACGGCCAAATCTGGATTGATTTTTAGCCATATGAACAGGTTAAATACCTTAAACACAATATTGATGAAAAACATTCATTTACATATTATTCATAGATACATGAACAGATGAATTAATCAATTATAATTTATTTATCACTCTATTGCTTTATAGACCAGTTAAAGTATGAGTTATTGAAACTCACTCGCTTTATTCCTATCCTAAACATCAAATTTTAAGAATCATTCTGATTGAAATAAAAATTTTGAAAAATCGTGGAAATTTTCAATTCTTTTTTCCCTCTTCAATCAACTTTTTGCAATATTCCATAACTTCAATCAATTCTCTACACTTCATATAAAGCTCATGCTCATTTTCCTTATTTTCAAAGATTAATTGATCTATCCTTGCAGCTAATCGTTGGTTTTCATTTATTAAACTGTCTCTGGATTCCAATAGATTGTTAATCTTCTCGTTCTGAATGTCTTCCGCTACCTTGAATGTTGCTCTTTCATTGTTTTGATCCCTTCTAATGGCCTTTAAATAGCTTCTTAGTCTCTCTTCCTTTGATTTTAGCTTCTCAATTTCCTTTCCTGTTGCTTTTCCATTTAAATAATTGTTGAATGCATTTTCATATTCTTGAATCAAAGTTTCATTTTCAGTTTTATTTTTTTTGTAATTTTCAATCATTTCATTTTTGCTCAAATTTCCTCAAAACAGCAGTTTCAAAATCAATTTTTTTCACTGTTATTTTTTCAGAGTCAAAACTCCATTCTGAGATACTTTCATTTTGGGATTTTGGTGGATGAGTGTTTGTGTTTCGAAACAATCTGGCAAAAATCCCTTTGAACAAGGAGGACAATCTATTCTGGCCTGCCATGGGCTTAGTCTATTTGAATAATTAAAACTAAGAATTTGTTTAATGGGTAAATCTAATGATTATTCTTCGATTGATTAACTTATCTAAGCCCGCTGATCTAAGCACTAACTTGGTTGTCCGTCTCTTTGATACTTCGTCGTCTTTCAAATGAAATAGACTCCAGCGTCTTTTTGAATTGAAATATAATCTTTTTTCTTACGATTTCAAATGAAAATAGAAATGAGAAACTAGATTGTATACTCGGGTTGTGAATTAGAAAAAAAAACGAAACAACTAGAAGTGCCTGTGTCTCTATAGGAGGAAATTTTAAACCTTCCACTGAGGTCCTTGGCACTTAAAACAAATCCTAAGCCCACTCCTTCGAGTTTCGAACAAGCCCTTTTTTATACATGCCGCTCCCGCACACGCCACCCACCTCCCCTTTTTTCGGGTTTTTCTTTTTATGAGTCTGCTGTGACGTTCTGATATAAACTGTTATTGGTTTCACACACATAAGTGTGTTCCTTATCCGGGCAACCACGAAAAGGCTACAGTCATCCATCTTACAACAGATTCTATCCTGAATGTTGTGAATTAGAATATTCTAAGCTAGTGATTATACAATTTGAGCCTGAAATAAGGAACTCTGAATTAAGAATGGATGAATTTAGCCACATTGTCCATGCAAAAACTTAAAAGTAGGTTAAAAATCCAAGAAGTTTTAAATATGTATGGATCTTATTAATTCATGTTTGAACTAGCCAATCAAACCAGAAGTTTTTGCATAAATGATTCTCTTTTAACATCTGTCATTTTTGATAGCTCGATATAAGTCTGAAAGAGATGAATTTTAACATTATAGTAAACTATTAGGATTGCAGATAAGCAACTTTAGAATGTAATATGATAATGACAACTATCATAAAAGCAATGATAGGTCAATTGGATAATCATTGCTCTATTCTGAACAAGAAATCTTATGTATAAGATGGGTTTAAATGAATAAGTTATACTTGACATGAATCCCATATAAAATATGCATATAAGCATCAGATTACAGGAGATCCAATATATCCTAGAATATCTATCAATAGTATTGCATCTTATAATACAATTTTTTTTCGATTTGATTAATTATACTTATTTGTTATGAAGTTGGGTTCCATTATCTAGGAATCAAAGCGGCTTGAGAAAAAACGATTGGTTCTTTTATTAAATTGGGCCACTACAAGGATAATCGATAGGTTATTTGTGAACCAGTCATTTTAAAGATGTATGACAGAAAATGATCAAGTGGAGACAGTTAATCCAAATGATTAATTAAACACCTATTTCAACAGCATTATTATTTCTTAAATCCAATTGTATGCCAACATAATCATGCATCATTAATGCTTTGAGGAGTCGACAAGAAAAGAATAATATAAATTTTGAATCTTGGAATCATCCAACCTAGGAAATTAAATTTTAATTATGTTTCTTTAATATAGTTTTTAAGGTTGCAAGTTTCAGCCCGTGAATAAGTCTTATTAAAATTGACTTCTCAAATTAACAGTACAAAATACAAATTCATAGTTCTTAGAAATTAAGAAAGTCGTGAATTGACAGATTTCAACCTTTATAAATCTCATCTTGCAGTGTAAATAAAAGGAGAATCTAAAAAACGAGATTTGTTAACTACGTGCACTTGTGTCTATGCAAGAGGAAATTTTAAGCCCCCCAATGAGATCTTTAGCACTTAACACAAATTCTAAGCCTACTTATCGAGCCTCGCCAAGCCCTTTCTATCCATGCTGCACTTGAATAATATTATACACTTAGCTATCTGAGTCTGTCAGGGAATGATTGAATTTTAAATTATTATGAATCATTCATTGGGCTGGTTTCGACATTCTCTTCAACAATAATATATTTATCGATCTGTAATTAGCTATAGAATTTAGTCAAAATCAATTATCTGATTTTAATCTTTAAAATATCGATGACATGTTCAACTAAATCGTAAATAAAAATAAAGATGGTTTGTATACATTTCTTCCACACCTCTTATATTTAAAATTATAAAAAATACATTTTAGTCTTGAGCAGTTAGTGCACAGATAAGAGACTTGACACGAAATCTATCAAAGAGTAACTATTAGATTACCCATTAAATAAATTCTTTATTGATAAAATATACATTTTTAAAATTTCTAGACCGCTAATAAATAATTTATACAAAAAAAAAGTAATTTATTTTCACTTTTTAATGGGTTTGGAAAAAAATGAACAATTTGAAGAAAATAGTGAAAAACAAAGAAAAACAAATGAAGTTACAGAAGAAGTGAAGATTGAGGAAGTAGAGAGTCTCCCAAGGACACCATCTGATCTGAAAGCTAGCATCAAGACTTCTTTGGAAGTCCTAATCAACGATATCAAGTCGTGTGATCCTGGATGGCCAAAGGAGTTTTTCTCTGCTGTGCAAAGAAGATTTGGAAGGATGCCTAGATTCGGCTGGTCCAGAGCTCTAACTGTCATCTGTGGTAAGTTCCAGAAGAACATATCCCTAGAGGAATTTAAAAGGATGGCAGTCTCAAGGCGTCCTGATAGATTTGATAGGGACACAGTCAAGCGTGTCAAAACGATTGATAATCCATTAGAAATCTGCAATCTGACCAGAGCAAAATCAGAAATCCGGTTAAAGGATGTATTTCTCAAGTGCATACAAGAGAATACGTCTACCGAAGAGTGGATGAGCAAAAGGACGAGGAAGATACCTAATGAAAAAGTGGATCGCCAGCTTTTAGAGTATCTGATTCTAATAGTGGGCGATTATGTTCGAACCAAGGCCCACACGAGTATGACAGAAATCGCAGCGACCATCAGGTGTGTACAGATGGCCTACGAATTAGAGAGCATGAAAACCCGGACACCCTCTAAATGGAAAGATAGTATCTATAAAAAGATATTAAACCTTTAAGTTCTTAGTGATTTACTTAGTAAGTCACAAAAGAACGAGAAGCTATCCAGAGAGGATAAGAGAAAATGCTTGACATTTATGAGTCAGGAAAAACTCAAACTGGGAAATTCAATGGACTGTACTGAGGCAATTTCTCGAATCATGGAAAAAATCTTGATCTACAAGAAAATGATTGAAATGCATGAGAAGAGAAAGACTTCTCCAAAACCAACCGATCCTTTGAACTATATAGAAGATAATTCTATAAAAGCTTATCTGATGAGGTTGCAAAGGAAAGTAATGTCTCAGTTCTCGAAGTCAAAGATTATTGGTCTAATATGTAGATCAAATCTGAGACTGAGAGAAGCCAAAGCGAATTCGAAGATTATCTAAGAGAACATGTAGATGAAAGTAGGGAATTTGACAACTTTCCCTCCTTTGAAGAGTTCCAGAAGACCATCAGCTTTCTTTCAAAATGGAAGGCTGCTGGTCCGGATGGAGTCTATAATTTCTTCATAAAGAAATTGACACCTCTTCATGAAAGTCTATACGAGATAATCAAAGGCATTTGTGTGAATTCTAAAAGTGAAGATGATTGGTTTTATAAAGGTATTACATACCTTATTCCCAAAGGAGAGCCTCAAACAGGAGGAGATTTCGGGCCTATAACCTGTATGTCATATCTATATAAGCTCACAACTAAATGTGTTACGCAAGTAATGCAAAACATTGTTGAGTTTAGAGGTCTCCTGAGTGAAAACCAACTCGGAACGGTAAGAATGGTTCAAGGACCAAAAGAGCAAGCATTGTTAAATCTAGCCATCAACAAAGAGCATTCCAACTCTTTAAAAACTGCTTGGATAGATGTCAAAAAGGCGTTTGATTCGGTTGATCACATCTACCTTATCAAATGTATAGAGAGCCTGAAATTCCCTGAGTGGATCACAAGCTTCCTTAAAGACACTATTTCAAGGTGGAAAGTTGATGTTAGATTTAATGGTGAATCAATTCTTGAGAAAAGGTTGGAGAGAGGAATTCTACAGGGAGACAGCCTGTCCCCTCTCTTATTTGTATTATGCATGGATCCACTAAGCCGAAAGCTAAGTGCCAAATATCAGAAAGTCGGTGTTAAAACCGAATCTGATATGTATATTACAAATCACCTTTTATTCATTGACGATTTGAAATTACTTGCTGAATCTGAAGAAGAACTTCAAAGAATGATGAATTAGACAAAATCGTTCTCTAAAGCAATTGGCTTGGAAATGAATAAAACCAAATCCGCTACCAATAGCAAAGTTTGTGAATCAGATGCTACGTTTTTGGAAGGTAAAGAAAGCTACAAATACTTGGGAATTATTGAGACAGCTAGTAGCACAATATCCAAAGATTCCTTTGAAAAAGTAAGAAATGAAATTTTAAAGAGAGTCAAGAACTTGTGTGAAAGCAAACTGAATGCAAAGAATTTATTCAAAGCGATAAATGAGCATGCAGTGTCTGTGATTAACTACCATGTAGGAGTACTAAAGCTTGAGCCAGAAGAATATGTCAAACTCGATGAATCCATTAGGAAAGTACTAATGGAATATAAAGTTCACTTACAGCCAGCAAACAAAGAAAGGCTGTATTTGCCAAGAGAAATGATGGGAAGAGGAATGTCCAATATTGAGCATAAGAGTGAGAGTATGCTCCTCCAATTAAAGAATTCCCTGGAAAAATCAAGAAATATCTCCTTAAGGCGTAATGCCATAATTAAGGTAGAAGAAGACAATAAGACACATCTCTCAACCATTGACAAATACATAAAACTGAAGTACATTACAGAAGGCGAGATTACCAAAGAATCTCTTTATGAATCACAGATTAAATCCCTAATGACCGACATTAAAAGAAAACAACTTCACGAAAGGTTGTTTAGGGTCTGTGATCATGAACTTGTCTCCATTAAAGATTCTTCAGTATGGCTTACCAAAGGAAATATGAAACCAAGAGATGAAGGAGCTTATTGCTTCCTTCAGGATAGAAATATATTCTTTAGAGAAAAAGTCAAGTGCCCACATTGCAAAGCTATGCCAAAGACAGTAGATCACCTTGCCACTAAATGCGACCGTATGCTTGGTCATGATTACATGAGACGGCATAATGAAGTATTAAGATGCATACATTTATCACTTTGTAGAAGATTCGGAATTAAGAAGACAAGTAAATTGAAATCCCATTCCGTTCAAGAAGTTGTAGCAAATGAAAATGTCGAGATTCGAGTAGATACAAGAATTAAGACTGACATTAAAATACAGCATGACAGACCAGATATCTTCTTACATGATAAAAAGAAAAATGAAATAACTCTGATCGAGGTTGGAATCAGCAATCTTGACCTATTAACTCAAGTTGAAAATGAAAAAACCAGAAAATACGATTTAATAGCAAATGAGTTATCATTGATTTACAAGTGCAAAGTGAATATAATTCCATACGTAATGACCTGGGAAGGGCTGGTAACGAAATACCACAATAAACATAGTAAAGAGATATGAATTGAGCCAAAAGTCGAAGCGTACATCCAGTCTATTGTACTCAAGAAGACTCTGGAGTCTATTTCATTTGAAAGACGACGGAGCATCGAAGATGCGGACAAACACGTGAGTCTTGAGCAGTTAGTGCTTAGATCATCTGGTGGAGATAAGAAACTCGACACGGAACCAATCAATGAGTAATTGATAATTATTAGAGTTACCCATTAAATAAATTCTTTCGTATTTTCACTTTTTTACTATAGCAAGTGAGTGATCTGTGAAATCCTTATTGTCAAACGGGTTGCTAAAAACTCCATTTGGATGAAGGAAACTTAGCCCAGGCAAGATCGGAAAAACACGAAACGGTTCCCTCTAAATTCAGGGCTAAGCCCTATCATACCCTGGCGGGCTTCGATAACTAGGAGCAGCATATATGTTTTATACCCAAAGTGGAATGGCTTTATGTCCATATATATAAACACTTTCTTGAACCACACGGCATTTTGAAACCAAACGCCACACAGGACTCCTATGTGTCGTATACATTACACCTCTACCTCCTAAGTAGTGGCTGCTGGGCAGAATCTGTCGTAAGACAGATGATTGTAGCCTTTTCGTTGTTGTTCGGATAAGTAATACACTCATGTGTATGAAACTAATAACAGTTTATATCAGAACGTCGCGTCACAGCCAGCCGACACATAAAAAAAATCTCGAAAAAAGAAGAGGTGGGGCCGGATGATTGCATGCGTGTGCCGGAGCGGCATGGATAAAAAAGGGCTTGCCCGAAGCTCAAAAGAGTAGGCTTAGGATTTGTTCTAAATGCCCAGGACCTCAGTAGGAGGTTTAAAATTTCCTCCTATAGAGGCACAGGCGCTTCTAGTTGTTTCGTTTTTTTTTACGACAGACTGAATAAATATTTCAGGTATTTTGAAAATGAAATATAGAACCTTAAGGCACGATGTAATGAATAGCTTGATCCACTGTATTTTCTGATTCTTAAATTCCACCATAGTATTTAATATTTTGCTACATCTAAGCTCTAAAGTTGCCTCCGTGATTATATCTAAGCATTTTATTAAATTTTAAATACTCTTCCCCATGATGGACTTAAGAATTGTTTTTTTGATCCCATCTTTGGCAATTTCCGTTCTAATTTTTTATTTGTCACGAATAGTAAGAAAACAGGCATTAAACAATTCGAGTGCTATCCATTTCCATATCCCTCTGACTTCGATCGTTGTTCCGAACATTTTTCAGATAGTTGCGAATTTCTCATGTGATTCCCTGAGTGGCATCAGTATTCTTTTTACAACTTATAGTTTCTTTGATATTCCATTCTGGAACTATTTTTCCTCGTCATCGGTTAAAAACTGGTTACACATTAATTTGATCTTAAACAAGAAATCGCCTTCGTTTTTCGTTTACAAGAAAAGCGTTTCGCTAAATCATTCCGGTAAATCCTTGTCTAAGAAGTTTCTTCTTAATCAAACCAACTACAAGATTGCAGGTGTAATTTCGGATTCACTTAACGATTTCTGTAAGAACTATAATTTCGAATACTTTTATTCCAGCTATTTGCCTCAGAGCTTTGCTAGCCAGAACTTAGAATTCAATCATGTGGAATTGAAAATTGATTCAAATTTGGTCACTGAAAAATTTTTAAGTGATTTTTTAAGTCTCTTTAAAGATTTACAAACTGAATCAGAAGGAAGATTTCAAAGAATATCTAAGGAGTATGAGATACTGCGACATCAGGACAAGGAGAATGAAAATTTAGAAGAATTTTTTGATCAGATGGCTGAGCAAGCTAAAAAGAGAAAAAAAAAGTAAGATTATCAAGCCTTTTGACATTTGTCAAGGCTCAACGAATATGAAAGGTTTGCATGGGCAGGATTTGAAAAATATTTATTAAATTGATTTTTTCAAACTTTTTTATAATTAATTAGATTAGGAACCTTACTCACAGCAACAATTTATTAACAATAGAAGCGCATTTACTTTTATAATTGATTGGATTAGCAACCTTACTCATAGCAACAATTTATTAACAATTGAACCGCATTTGTTTTCATAATTGATTGAATTAGCAACCTTACTTATAGCGACAATTTATTAAGAATTGAACCGCATTTATATTATTGATTGGATTAGGAACCTTACTCAAAGCAACAATTTATTAACAATAGAAGCGCATTTATTTCTCAAGGAGTCAAGACATATTATAGTACAAAATCGTTCTAAGAGACAAATGTCATCTATTGGTGTTTGTGTCTTTAACACTTTCCTTGAACATTTTATCTGATAGGTAATGGGAGATATTAATCTTTTCACCCCTCTTTTTATAGTTAGCGGCTATTAAAGCAATTGATTCAAAATCTGGATTCTTGGCAAAAATTAATATAGTTTCTTTTTTAATTAACTCCCTATACCTGTTTGTGTAGAATCTTATTGACTGTTCACTAATACGTAAACCTTCCGTGTCCGAATCTGCAACTATAAGTTTAAACAAATTCTTCTTTTCATCAATATAGGCTATTGAAACTGTCTCCCAATAGCTTGAGATATTCTTTACCTTACCAAAGTATTTTAAGGTGTTTCCTTTTAGGATAGTTGCATTTATCAATGGAGATAGCTTGTAAGTGATATCCCCGTTAGAAATAAAGATTCGCTCTGACTTCAGAATATTATTAATGAAAGATGAAGAATTGTAGATCTTTCTTATTTTAATTGTTTCGGAATAGAATATCAAATTGTTATCTTCATAGATCTTATTAGAATCGATCAATGGTGTGCTAATGCGCTTTAAAATGATGTTACTTAAACTTAAGACTACATCAATGAAGAAAATAACCATAAAAACGACAGAAAAAATAATTAAATAAATATGTTTCATGTGTCATTTTAATTATGACAAAAGGCTGGTCAGTCGGTAAGCCATTAAATTAGTTAGTATCAACCGTGATAACAGCTTGTAACAAGAAGGGAAATCATGTGAATAGAATTAATTGGCCGACTAAATCAAAAAGTAATAGACGTATACATTCGGATAACAACACAAGGGAAGAATGATTCAAGACCTTATTTCAGATGATTAATGGGGTGTTGGATGTAAGGTTTGACCATAAAATATGAATTTTGGATTAGTTAGGGGTCATTAAACCCCACTTTTGCTACCCAAATTATTAATTATAGTGTAACATCAGGCCATAAAAGAAGAATCCTTCCAACATGAAGATGCATTTATATTGACTAAATATTAAACAACTATTAATAAATTAAGCTCAGACCTTAAAATGTAAAACTTTCAAATTTGTACTATTTATACTTTTCAATCTTTGCAGGTGTAAAAACAAATTTTTAATACTGAAATTAATATGAAAGACTGTTAGTAACTCTGCATTTGAAAATAGTGAGATCTTTAGTTGTTAAACTTACAATATTAATAAACATTCGAAATCTTTTGAATAGACCTTAATACATATTGATCAAGTATAGAAGCATTAATACTACCTGTTCCAACATCATGTACTGTGATTGTTTTGTATTAAACAACCAGTGTATCTATTTATTTGAGAACATCGATATAAGCAAAGTAATTCCGATTTTACTAAGCAATATATTTCATGAATATCAAATCAGGACATAAGAATTTATTTAATGGGTAATCTAACATTTACTCTTTGATTGATTCTCTTATCTATGCCCGCTGATCTAAGTACTAACTGCTCAAGACTCACTTGGTTGTCCGCCTTTTCTATACTTCGTCGTCTTTCAAATGAAATAGATTCCAGAGTCTTCTTGAGTACAATATACTGGATATATCCTTCGACTTTTGACTCAATTCCTATCTCTTTACTGTACTTATCAAATCACGGAAAATATCATTTAACAAAACGTTAATAAAAGTCTCTCAATGTTCAAATTACAAATAATTATCAGTCAAATTCATCAAGACAGACTTTGTATCTTGTTTGCAATACTCCTGCTATAGTCCACAATCCAAATATAAAATGAAACTAGGCAACTCATGAAGAAGAGCATTCTTGCTAGTTTCCTTTTACCAATTTCAGAAAGGTTCGCATAAGAAATGAAAATATTTAATTAAATTATAATATCGTTAATTAACTGAATAAAAATAATGAAAGCATTTATTGAGTTATTCTTGGAGAAATTTGTTTTTCTGAAAATGCACCGTTTCTAAATCTCTTTTGAATTCTCTTGATATGTCTCATCCTTCCAGTTCCTTGGCCAGTCCTCCTAGCAGCCTTTAAAGAGGCCGGGGTTCTTCTCTTTGCCTCTGGAAAAGCGCAGGATGCACATCTCCTGATTTGTTTATGATAAGCCATATTCCCACATCTTGGACACATTAAATGATTTCTTATTCTCATTTTTCCCATACTTGGTGTACCTTTAGACATCTTGGGTAAAATTTTTTTTAAAAATTTACGAAGAAAGAAAAAATAAAATTACAGGAACGGAAGTGTCAGAGACAAGCTCATTGAAATATTTGTTGAATTGAATGATCAATAAATTTACAGGAACGGAAGTGTCAGAGACAAGCTCATTGAATGATCAATAAATTTACAGGAACGGAAGTTAAGTGACAAGCTCATTGAAATATTTGTTGAATTGAATGATCAATAAATTTACAACATAAAAATTCAACACTTAAATTGCTCTACTTGAATGAAATGCTTGAAAATTTTGTCTGAAATCATCTAAAACATTTCAATTGTAAGAATAAATTCAATCAACAATGTTCAGAGACCATTGCATTCACATAAAGCAATTCAATTCTAATTGTATAATGTGTCGGAGTAAGTTTCTCATTAACGGTTTAATTAAATTTCAATACTTCTCTTTTGAATCTTCATTTTATTATCATAATACTTATTTAATAGATCCATGCAATAACACTTGCATTTAGTTTGAATGAGAACCTATTGTTTTCTATGCTTTCCTGTCTTTTTATTTCCTTAGCTGTATAGTATGGCATTTTATATCTCAAAATCTTGGATTTTCTATTAAATGTCTAGCCATCTCTTTTATAACTCCTTGAAAATTTTTATCAGCAATAAAATATGGAAGACTGTAGCTGTCTATATTCACTAATTATGAAGTCAAGGTGTAACTCTCGAGTATTTATAGCACACATTCTTATCTATTTGATTTACAAATGGTGGATGTTTGTATATGGCTTCATTTCATGAAAAGATTATACTTTGCCTATAAATCATATATTTTATTCTTATTATCCAAGCCTTCTATGATGTGATTGTGTCTTTTAGATCTTGTATGGGCCAAGTTTTCTCTATTCCTAGTAAATGAAGTTGTTAAATGCCCTGTCGGAAACAGGGTTTTCTCCAATAATTACACCGTTATAGATATAAAAGTAAAGTAAATCAGATTTTTTATTGAATTAAACATTTGTATTGATATTTAAACTACATTACTACATATTTAAACAACATCAGTATTATAATAAATAATTTAATTATATGAAAATATCATTTCATCTGTTCTTAAGATTGCCCTGTGCTTCACAATATGAAATTTGAAAGGGATCGCTCAATGCATTGATTAAAATAAAAATCCTTACTGAAGAATTCACAATACTTGATATTGAAAAGACTATGGATTGAAAAGGTTAAAAAAATTTTAATTTAATTTAAAAAAATTTCATCAATAAAATGAATTTCCTAAATTAAAAATATGCTTTAAATAATCTAGGTTTTTATAATAATCCATGATGATTGCATTCCTTTCATTTGATATCTTTAAAATGTCAGAAACGTAATAATTATACTGCTTGTTTCTTGTTCCTTTAAAGATTACAGTTTTTACGTTTATGCATCGGTATTTCTTTATCTCCTCGATTGAGCAAATTAGCTTAGGCTTTGATGCCGTTTTGTTAGTTAGTAGGCAAAAGTTTTTGTTCAAGTTTCCAACATCTTCAAGATTGCTTAATATATTCAAGGCTTTCAAGGTTTCTCTAGCGTCATTAATGTCTGGGCAAACTACTAAAACAAAATCCAATTTCAGGCGCAATATTAAATGATTCATTTTATTTTAAGCTTCTCGTAGTAAATGTCTGAATCCACGTCAAGAAACTCAACGTTGATTTTAAAATTATCAAATAAAATATTGTTAAAGGTTTCTTTCTGTGATAAATCCAATTCTTTAAAATCTTGTACTGGTTTATTCAAAGCCAAGTTTAAGCCACGTCTGAACTTCTTGTTAAAAATGAAGTCTGAATTTGATAAGCAATTCTCATCTTGAATAGAATGATCTCCCTCGTTGAACTTATGTTGTATACCAGATTTGAAATGAATACCTTCACGATGACTATTCAACAGTCTAGAATGATCTCCCTCGTTGAACTTATGTTGTATACCAGATTTGAAATGAATACATTCACGATGACTATTCATCAGTCTGAATCCAGAATCACATGTGTGAATTCCGTACTTTAACAGTCCATTTAAAGAGAAATCGTATTCTTCCATTTCATAAAATTTTTACTTTCATTTTTTCATATGAAAATTGAATGATGTCACTAAAATTGTTCACTGGGATTTTTAATATGTTGCAAATTTTGCTTTTATTGAAAATCAAGGCAATAAAAGGCTTAAAATTTTGAAGAGGAGTTTTTGAATTCGTGTTTTTTCATATTTTCACATTAACAAATTTGGAATTAATTCTGATCATTGAAATATTCCAGTTATTCGTCTCCTTTGATTTGTGACGATGAATCCTTTTCTCCAACAGGAATACTTTATAGAATAAATCATATTCTCGAAGGTGAAGCAGTATTTCTCTGAATGCACTAATAAGTCTCTTTAAATTGTCTATTATGTATTCAGTATCACAAGATAATGAAAATTATAATTACCCTGAAATTTATATAAGATATTAAAAGAATAATTTTTTTGAGTCATTTGATTCATCAAATTCAAAGTCAATTAAAGATCTAGTTAATAACTCGTCGTGAACCTCGGTTAGAGTCTTTACTTCTTCATTTCTAATAGTTATTGAATCAAATTCCTTTGATTTTAATAATAACTCTAACAATGAAAGTTCATTCATTTCCTTAATATTACCTAACCAAGCATAAACAGTTTCATGTTTTAAATAAAACAATGAAGCAACCTGACCATAAAATGAAGAATTAAATGTCCATCCAGTGTAGTTATCGGTTTTCCTGTTGATTTGAATTAAGCAGCATTCTTCCAACCTCAACAAAGTCAAATAAACATATTCACTAAGTGCTTGTTCTTCAAGCCCTACCTCTTTAGGCAAGACCCCATAAAGGGTTGGATTCTGCATCATCCTAACACTGAGGAATGTTCCCTTGAGCCACTTCAGTGCTTCAGGTATGTTACTAACATTCCCAAGATAAATCTCCGCATTAAAATGATCCGGAACCTGAAAAAGCATGTGGCTTTCTATATCCTCGCTTCTTTTTAATAACTGAACGTATTTCTGTATCTTATTTGCCTTTGTTATTAAAATAGCTTCACCCTTCACATCAAATTGTGGTCTTCCTGCTCTTCCAAACATCTGTAAAATGTCTAATATCCCAATGTCATCAAATTTAGTTTTGCTTGGATTATAGAAAGATGTTCCATTTATTATTACAGCGTATGCAGGTAGATTAACACCCCATGCTAATGTTGATGTACAAACAAGAATCTTTATTTTATTTTCCATAAATAGCCTTTGTATCTCCATTCTATCAGACCTGGTCATTCCAGCGTGATGAATTCCTATGAGATTTTCTGCAAATTCTGAAAGGTCCCCTTTTAAATTATTCTCAGGTGTTTTGCTATCCTTCAAGCTTATATTTAAGTTTTTCATTAAATACCTAGCTAATTTGGATGTCCCCGCCCTTGAATGCACGAATATTAAAACCTGTTTTGATCTTCTTGTAAATTCTTCAACTGCTTCTTTGATATATATTAGCTCATCGCTGTACCTTGATATATTCGTGAACCCTGTTATTTTCATTCTGAGAGGAATGGGCCTGAAGCTTGAGTCAAATGAGTGAACAAATTCTGCCTTTATAAACTTAGCAACATCTTTATAATTTGGTAAGGTTGCAGACAACCCCATTATTCTTGTTGCTGATTGATTTATCTCTACATTTCTAAATAACCTGGACACTATGGCTTCCAAAACAGGGCCCCTCTCATCTTCTAACAGGTGAATTTCATCTATAATAACTAATTTTATATTTTTAATTACACAGGAAATCCTCCTGGAAGCAACGTCAATCTTTTCAGGTGTGCAAACAATTATCCTTGCTTTTGCATCTGCCAGTGATATTTCAGTATCTCCTGTGTACTCCAAAACCTTTAGATCTTTAAACAGTAAACTAAACTTATTAAATATTTCTGTAGCTAAAGCCTTCATAGGAACAATATAAATAATCGTGGAGTCATCAAATCTGAGTGCCCTCAATATTGCAAGAGTAGCTATTTCCGTTTTCCCGGCACCGGTTGGTGCCGAAATCAAAACATTTCCGTCCTTGTTGTAGACATTGTCAAAAACAGCTGATTGAACCGGATTCAAACGTTCAAACCTGAAATATTTCATGTTTTCTTTTAAAACACAAGTTGAAACCAAATCATGTTGTATCCTTACAGTACTTGGTTCTGGAATGATATGTTCAATGAACAAGGGTTGAATGTTTTCGTAGTCTTTATCTAACAGTAAATCTTTCATTAAGAAAATGTCATAGATTAGCTCTGTGTTCTGCAACCCAAGGAGATCAGCCAAATTTGAAAATGGATCTTCTCCTTCGAAACAGTTTTTAAGTATCTCTTTTATTGAAGAAATCGGAAGATCGAGAATTTTGTTTAGCTCCAGTAAAATTTTATCGCATTCCATCAGTTTTTGAGAAAAAAATTTGAAAACATGAAATTTAAAAAAAAGCAAAGGTTTTCTTGAACCAATAAGAATTCCGTTAAAATAACAGCTTGAAATCAGAAAATAAAAAAAGCAAAGGTTTTCTTGAACCAATAAGAATTCCTTTAAAATAACAGCTTGAAATCAGAAAAAAAAAAAAACAGCTTTTTTTCTTCCAAGGAATTACCTTTGAAAATTACTATGTCTCATGTTACCTCGAATTATCAGGTTGAGTTTAATCAATCTTAAATACTATTAAAATATATATCCATCTCAAAATTGATTCAAACCACTTACCTTATACTAAATTATTGATCCCTGAAACTTTTATTAAGAAAAAATTTATTTAATGGGCAATCTAATAGTTACTCTTTGATTGATTTCGTGTAAAGTTTCTTGTCTACACCTGATGATATGTGCACTAACTGGTCAAGACTAAAATGGTTGTCCCCCCCTCGATACCCCGTAGTCTTTATTAATTTTATTATCAATAATTATCTATCATATTAATTATTAACACCGAAAAGATTACAGTAAATTTCAAATTAAAAAAATCGTTTTATTAAATAAAGGCGACACAAGTTCCATCAAGGTTAATTCAGTATCTCGTACAAAAGCTTTCCTATCAAATAAAACAAGTTCCATCAAGGTTAATTCAGTATCTCGTATAAAAGCTTTCCTATCAAATAAAACAAGTTCCATCAAGGTTAATTCAGTATCTCGTACAAAAGCTTTCCTATCAAATAAAACAAATTCCATCAAGGTTAATTCAGTATCTTGTACGAAAACTTTCCTATCAAATCTGGATCAACGCCCATTTGATATATAAAAGATTACTACAAAATGACTGCACCTATCCTAATAGGGTATCTTCTCAGAAAATACATGTGACTTGCTCTAGGTTAACAAATGTGTTTGTTCCCTGCTCCATATAGGATACGAGCCGATGTTACTTATCCGGGAAACCACAAAAAGGTTACAGTTATTTGACTCATGACAGATTCTGTCCGGAGATTTAGCATTAATTAAGGAAATGGTCTTGTGATAAGTATGCCATATACTGTAATAGAAATGTTTGACCTTCTATTAAGAAAATAGCTAGCTCTTTCTTAAGACGTCCATTGGTGCAATGCTCCAAGCCAGCAGTCCCGTCAGGAGATGATAAGACTTAGCCCTGAATTTAGAGTGATCCATTGAGTGTTTTTCCGATCTTGCCTGAGCCAAGTTTTCACCATTCCTGGTGAGTTTATAGTAATATTGTGAAAATAAATTACTTTTTTTTATTAGATCCTTTCAAAAAATGAATACTAAATTCTTGAAATTCAGCCTGTAAAAATCCCCAACAATTAGAATCCTTTAAATTAAACTATTTATAAAATTCAAGTGAGCTGCTTCAGAATCATTCGGAATAGCATTTTCAGTCTTCTGGGAATAATAAGAATTAACATTGCTGAGAAAGGATGAAATCAAGTCCCATCGGGTATTGTTAATCATTGCCAGCAGGTTAGAAAGTTTCTCGTACAGCTGTGGACTTATTTTATCAAGCTTGATGTCTTGTAACACAAGGGAATTTAAATGCTTGAAATAGGTGTGGTTCTCCAGGAATAGAACCTTAAATTCAAAAATGGTAGAATTAGTCCACATGGCTATATCCACAAACCTGATCATTTCCAAGAACAACTTAACGTCTTTCAGGTTTGAACCACCGAGAAAATCTTCTATTAAAATCGGATATAAAGTCTGTAAATAAAAATGATCAATCTTAAGAATCATAGCTGTACAAACTCTTAAGATTTCTGTCTTTAAGGCAGAATTGGCATTCAAGTTTGAGTTAACAAGCTTTATTAGAACATCACTTTTAGTAGCGAACTTGTTCTGTGGCTGAGAGTAAATTATCTATCTATAATCTATTTTAGGAGCCATGGAAGAGAACATGTTTGAGTAAATTAATCTAGCCAAGTCAGTGAAAGGGGTATCAACAAATAAAGCAAGCAAGAACAGCATTGAGTCAGTTGAGAGTAAATTCAAAGCAAAGTAGTTTTTAAGTAACTCCCCCTCCCAAGAGATAATCTTACACCTGTCTTCGAAAGAGAGGGTGTGACAAATGATTCTCATGTATTTGGTTGGGAATCTTTTCTTGATCTTTGATAAAAATCTTCTGAAGACACTCGCTTTGTCTCTGATAGCACCGAAATGATAAAAGAAATCAAAGGAATGTGGAATAGAATCAATGAAGAGGGAATGGTCCTTGCTTATTAGGAGGTCAGTGAGAGTGAGGATGGTTTCAAGAGATCTGGTCTGAATAACAACAAGAGACTGGTTAGGATCTAAAAGATTCAAAGAGTGATTGTGAAGTATCATCTCTGTGTCTGTCATAACTTTCTTCCAGATGGGATCATCCAGAGGGGTGGTGCGGTCGAGAGAGTGAGAGCTGACAGAGGGTGACCCGGATTCTATCTTGGCTAAGTTTGTAACAGAACATTCTACAAAATACGAATCATCCACCAATGTCTCTTCAGGAATCAATATCCATTCCCCTTTATGCCTTTTATAAATTAAGCTTATTTTTTTACATTGATCCATGAGTTTTAAGACACATGTATTAAAATATTCTTCAATGGCAAACTTTGAAAAATCTTGGTAAAAGGGGAAGGCATCCAGCAAAAGCTGAAGGGATGCCTTCTCACCATTTAAGTAGATGTGCTTGAGGAATGAGACATTAATACTTGAACTGCAAATCTCCTTCAAAATATTTGAGTTGTTAACAACATAATTTTCAAATATAAAATCAATGTCTTTGGTAAACATAAATAAAGATTGCTTTAGAATATAAAAGTCATTCCTGTGATTGATGATGACAGTTTTAATCTGGTCTAATTTCTTGATGTTTAATTTTATGCATTTAGCCTTTAAGGAATGTAAAATTTTAAAAGCAAATCTGACATTGTTGTACTTGGAAGATGGCTTATCAACGAGATTGTTGGAGTTGTGAGCTTCGGAATAAGAAACAAAAACTGGGTTGTCTTCAGTATGCACCAGTCCATCTTCTTGGATGAGAGAGGAAAACTCGTCCATGTAAGAACTTTGCTTCATCTTGGACTCAACACCACTGGTGATCAACACAGTGGGGTGAGAGGGATCTTCAGGATTCACAACACTGTCGTCTTTGACAAAGGAAAAGGATCCAACTTCCTTCCTTACGATGTTCTCTTCTGTTATTATCGTCACCAGCACATCAATTATTACTTCCAGTACGGAGATGTCTCCGAACTTTCTTACTTCTATAGTCTGTCCCTCATTCAATGCTGTAATGAAATTCTTGTTGTCAACCATAAGCTTAAGAATATTCAAGATGGCAGATACTTCGTCCTTGCTCTCATAAAAGGTGTTTGCAATGTATCTGACTATATCTATTGGGTTACGAGTGTTGATGATGAGATTGGTGAAGTCCACCGACCTTATGTCAGCAACCTTTGCTACTTCAAATAGTATCTCAATGTACGATCCAGATTTGATTGCCCCATCCAGGAATAAAACCATGTCATTCAAAGGGACTGACATGAGGATCCCCTTAAGAAAGTCTGAGAAGCGTTCTTGGTTGTAAAAAATGATGAAGCTGTGATTCTTAGAGATTATGAAATCATTCCACAGATTTATAAACAAAATGGTTTCATTCATATAATATTCCAGTGTTTCAATAAGACCAATGTATTTATAACAGTAAACGAGAAAGTCAGCAAGAGCTTTTAAAAAATCGGTGCTGAAATTCTTGTGACCGAACTTTCTCATGTAAACAGAAAGGAGGGCAATGTCGTGATCGTGGAAGTTGAATGCGGTTATTGCTCTTCTGTATCTGAATATTCCCTTCGAGTCGGTCCACTCCAATTTTCCTTCTTTGTTAAGCAGCTCTGAGGAAGTCCAGTAGATCCCATCCACTGTAGACGGTGAATATACATCCATGTTACTTAATTCGCTGCCAAGTTGGATTCCAAGTTATAAGCTGCTATGTCCACCTCCCCTTCGCCATAACCGCTTCGACGGGTATAGAAGTTCTGGACTGTTTCCTCATCAATACTCTTCCTTAACTTCGTCCTCTCTACATTTGATACAGGAATTCTATGCATAAAATATGAAATATATTTTATGCTGTTTTCATTAAGCTTTCTTTTATTTCTAATTAATAAAGCACAAAGGAGGGGTAGATGAATCTGACTAACGGTGTCATCAAATGCACCCAAATTTTCAATTGCATAAACAATTAGAGAAATAAAGTTTTCGGCCTCTGTAGATCCCTCTGGTTCCATGAACGTATCAGCTGCGTTATTTTTAAGAATTTCTTCAAGCTTCAAATAAAATACACGGTACAATTCATCCAGAGACAGACTTATAAAAAGTCTGGCATTCTTGTTGAGGGAGTTCATTTCCTCTGGTGTCTTCTTATTCTCCACTTCCCTTAGTTTTCTCAATCCATCAATAAAAATCCTCATCAAATAGCTTATTAGATATTCTTTGTATCCCAAAGTATTTATAATCTTTTAGAAGTTATTCAGTCCATTCTCGTCTTCAATGTAACTTCTAAGTCCCTTCTCTATGTATTGGTGATAGTCCTGGATTGACATTGTCTCTGTTATCCCAAGCCATTTATATGCCTTCTTGTTTATACCAGCTTCCTTCATCAGAAATATTTTCAACACGTGTTTCAACAACTTTTCATTGCACTTCTTCATCTTGTTTATTAGAAGCTTTCTGTCTTCCTCATCGCAATTCAGGAATTCTTCAAATGCTAAATCTTTTATTGTGTTCTTAGCTTCGTGGATGGAGATTTCACTGAGTGGCTCCAATAAACTGTCATTCCCTTGATAAGATTGAATTTCAATCTCCGTGTTTGTACGAGATTCCTCTTTGGTTAAGGTATGTTTGCTTATTTGTTCTTCCATCTGAATCAGTTGTAGCTTTTCCTTATCTCCTAACTCACCTTCAATCAACAATTCCTTCTCTCCCAATTCACCTTCAATCAACAATTCCTTTTCTACACTCTGATATTCCTGTAATCTTTCATTCATTATTGCGAAATACTGCTCCTCGTCCTGAAAGGGGAAGCATCTGTTGCTTATGTCTAATACGAATCGGAGTATATAAGCGTTCTCACTGTCCATTCCTATGCATAAGGCAGAGGTGTATAGGTCATAAGATGGTACAACTATCTTCCTGCTTCTTGATATATAATTGATCACTGGGATTCTTACTTCTGAATAATTTACAAAGTTGGAAAACAAGCTCTTGTAGAACTGTCTCTCTCCGATCGTGTTGCAATAGCTTTGCAGGATCCTTAATGACTTGTCGAAGAACTCGGAACTTTCCGTGTCCAGGAACGGAAGCAGACCGAGTGTGATGTAAGTGGAAAATCCAGTTGTCTTGAGTTTTATCTCGTTGATTATTTTTTCTATTAATTCGAGGTAAGCCTGTGCTACTCCTATTCGGCTTCGCAGGGAGAAGTTAAATAATCCAAGTGTAAGAACATCGAAATCCTTCAAAAAATGTTCTTCTGAAATCGTGTTCATTATTGTTTTGTAGCATTCAAAGGCCTTTAAATGGACTCCCCCGGGGAGAACTCGGTAAAGAAGCTGGTTCAGTCGTTTTACCAGAACGTTTATGCACATGATGTGGTCTTTATTGTGTTTCTTAATTACGGCGATGAAGGACTCTGCCAGACCAAGAAAATCAGACCATTCGCTGGCTGTCTTGAATTCGTCTAACACTTTTTCTACTTCCTGTTTGTAGTTATCTGTTGCCATGGATAAAAAACAAAAATAAAATAAAAACAAAATGTTTCATGGTCTGTTTCAGAACAGGAAGATGTTTATTTCACTTGGTTCAAAGAGAGGCTGATGACTAAAGCAAGTTAAATAGAAAAGCTTATTTAAATTAAGTTTATGCAAATAAAAGTTAAAATTTGTGTTAGGGTGCATAAACTTAAAGAAGGAATTGTACTTAAAGTTTTTATCAACAAATATATTTATTTAATTCAGACTGTCTTTATTGATAGGCAATCATTCCTATTGTAATTCAGTATTGCTTTACAAAGGATTAGACTCCTAAGGAGATGAAAACCTGTTTACAACTTGGAGATGGAATAGGATTTATTCAAGTGTCTGTGAACTAATTAATTTTTGTTGAATTTCAGAGTGACATGTATAATATGTAGGTGTTGTATTTGATATAAAGAAATTCAGTGTATCGAATTAAATTTTCCTATTTAACATTGTTCGAGCATATCCAGTTGGGATTTGATTCACAGTCTACACAAAATATGTTAAGGGACAACTTTCGCTGAAAAATAGTTTAATGACTTAAGACTAGTTGTACGGTAGTCTCCTCCTCTGTATACAAATTTGATATGATAAAATTTTTAAGTAAAATTTTTAACTGGCTTGACACTTTGAAAGTATTGAAAAAATTTACTTGAAAGTAGATTTCTTAGAAATCACCAGTCTCTATAAACGGAGAGGTGTTTCCAGCACTTTAGACATGTAGGAAGAGTAATTCTTCTGTATCTGAGATATGGCTATATTACTTATCTACAAAAGATGAGAGTCATCTGTCTCATGATAAATCCATATTAATTCAATCAATTGGATTCGAACCTAAGTTTTTCATTATTATCCGAAGTCAATTTCACACCACTGTGCTAAGGAGATTTTTCTTGCTGAAAGAATTTCAAGATCTGCACTTTTATCAGTACTCATTTAATTTGTAAAGTTATTTTAATAGGATGCATAATGTTCTACTTCTTAGAAAGCCATCTGATTTGAAATAGTATTTGATTCTCGAGTTCACTTCTTTTTCAAATGAAGCTTTTCAAGCAGGTTGGAAATATAAGGCTTATTGTGTGTCAGAACGTCACAGTCTCCTCATAAAAATAAAACCCCTAAAAAAGATGCCAAGAAGGTAAGCCCGCCAAGATGCGGGAGCAGGATGGATAAAACACGCTTGCTCGAAAGGGTGGTCGTTGGATTTGTTCCAAATGAATGCAGGATGTATAATCTATTCTATGCTCGAAAGGGTAGACATTGGATTTGTTCCAAATGAATGCAGGATGGATAATCTATTCCATGCTCGAAAGGTTGGTCATTGGATTTGTTCCAAATGAATGCTGGATGTTAAAACTCACTCTTGCAGAGACACAAACGCTCCTAGTTAATAAATTATCTTCCTTAAAATGATATTTATATTTAAAAATACAAGAATTAAATAAAAAGTTAAGATTAATGTTTTTATTGAAGTAAAACATTATAAAATGCTTTCTCTGGAGTCACCAGACTCGTCAGTAGATTCAAGGTCAACTTCTTCTGGAGCTGTACTAGGCTTCTCTCCCTCTGTCTCGGAATCATCGGCAGATTTAGCAGGTAACTCTTTGTCTTCATCCTTAACTGCATTTTCGTCTTCGGCTTTCTGATCAGCATCCTTCTCATCTTCACCCTTCCCTTTTTCAGGTTTCATCTTAGAGAATAGTTCCCTAAGCTTATCAAGCTTCGCCTTATCGAATACCTTGCTTCCTTTTCCGTCACCCATCATTTCTTTCAAGATCTCATTGGGGTCTTCTTCATCAGGCTTGGGAGTCTTAGATTGCTTCAGATATTCTTCAAAAGCTTCAAACACCTCAGTGGGGTCTTCTGGAAGATCTTTCTTTCCGAAATGATTAGTAAAATTCTCAAAAGTAGGATCCAAGGGATATTTTGGAATTTCATCATGTTTTTTAAGATACTCAGGAAATTTAGAATCAAATTCACGATGCCTTCTTTCTTCATCCTTCTTCGCCATCTGCGTTTCCTTTGCTCTAATATAAGCAAGGAGCCTGTTGGCATAGTTTTGGATGTTTCTTGTTATTTCATCCTTCTCTCCTTCGAAGACCTGTTTGGCCTTGGAGAGTAAATCATTGGCAGGTTTCAACTCTTCAGGGTTCAGCTTAGGAAGGAAAAGTTCGAAAGAAGAAATTGCATCTTCGAGATTCTTCGAGCTTTCATTTCTCATTAATGAATTTACCCGAGCTGTATTTTCTTCTTTCGAAATAGAAGCAAAAAGGTGGTCCATGGCCTTTACTTCCCTGTAACAGGTAGGAGGTTGCTCCATGAATTCCTTCAAATTTGCAACAGCATCGGAATCTTTTGTGAATTCGAGAGTTGAAATAAAATCATCGATAGTTTTTTGCTTGTTCATACTGTCAGACATTAATTTAAGCTCATGTTGAACTGCGCTGTAGTTACAGGGAACCACAGGTGAGGTGGTCAGAATTCTGCTGTCTTTCAATATAAAATTATTTTGATGCAAATAATCTAACTTCTTAGCAAGGTGTATGAAATCCAGATCTACAACATTTCCCCTTATTTCCGTGACTAGAGAAGGGATAAATTTACTGTCACTCAGAACATACAAAGTGTCTTCGACTGATGCAGTAGCTGAACGGACATCTCCCAACTTGTTCTTGATGATTCTTCTCAAGGCATTCAAGTCAAATACTGATCCAGCAATAGGATGCTTCTTCGTGTCATTCTCTTTCAGGTAATTTATCTCAACGATTTTCAACTCTGGCTCCGTACTGCTAAGAGCAACGTAGATGGACCTGAGATGATCTCTTAGATCGCAGTAGAATTCCTTCTCGGCACTCTCGTATGGGAAAAATGTGACTTGCGCAATTTCGGCAGCATTAGAGCTTTCGTGTCTGCGGATGGTCTGAATCATGAAATCAGCAACGATCATTTCCATTTCATAATCACTCAGCAATGGAACTTCTTCCATATGCTCCATCGTGATCGTGTTAGTGTTATTCTCTTTTGGAACGGTGAATTTGTTCAGAACAACCTTAGATCCCTTAAAGTTAAGGACAGAATATGTCTGCGTGGGGTTGCTGTTGGACAAAACATTCTCTACAATACTGCACAATGAGTCTGGAATAATCTTAGGGGTGTAGCCCAAGTTCTTGAACACTTGAAAAAGTTTTTGATTCGCCTCTGCATCGAAGTAATCTCGTGTAGTTACATTGATCATGGCCCCATCCTTTGGGCTCAGCTTCTCTAACAGCTCCTTGTAAAATAAACTCGCTATCGTTATGGGGTCGAGTTTCGTTTCTAGGATCGAGTCGGTTTTGGCTTCAAAATTCTCTTCGAAAAACATGTGGAAATCATACAAGGATCGAGGCGTGATGTTTTTCTTGGCTACGACACTGTAGTCTCTCAAAATCTCAATGCAGCGCTCCTTATGGAACTTGTCATCAGAATGCCTGAGATGAATTCCCGCCTTGGAGTTAATGGAATTAGAATACTCAATGGATATGTGAGTAGATGTTTTGGTATTGACTTGCTTCTCAGGCTTTGGTGCTGCCTCCTCCTCATGGACTGACTCGGCAACGCAACTGCAACCAAGAAGGAAAGAAAAAGTTTTTATTCCAATCATTGGGGTAATTTTTCAGTGAATAATGTAAATTTATTTTGGCAGTTAGGAAAGCCGAATAAAAAATAACAAATTTTTCAGTAAGCAAAATTTATTTTGGAAAATTTGGTCAACTAAATAATTTTGAGCCAAAGACCGATTTTCTTGTTTTTTGGGTGAAAGACGCTTTAAATTATTTTCTTTTCACGCTGTTAGAAATGATTTGTTAAATTCATTTTCCAACTCTTTCTTGAAAAAGAGTCCTGCTTATTTGATAAACATAGAGAAATGAGTTGATGAAGATTCAATTGTGTGTAATGAATTTTATATATTAAAATTAGTTATAAATGTATCTAAAGGAAATTTATTTAAGTAAATGTGATTAAAAAATGGTTTATTAATGTTAGTAAGGCACGAGATCGACGAACTTAAAAATTACATTGCTCATCTAAAAACTTCTCATCTCACTATTCAAAGGTGTTGTATCACACCTACCATAATCAGTTAGACTTTGGTTACTAGAGGTATTTATTACTGTATACACTTGAGGTGTATAAAGACGATGTTCACTGAGAACAGTGGCATGCAATATCCCCTCTAATGACCTCTAACCCTTTGTCTCTAAGAACACGGATTGCACTTCCACTACTTTAACACATGTAGGAAGAGGTGATCCACCCGTAGCTGAGAACTGACTGCATCTATGCGTACAGGATATCTCATCAGGATCAAAATGTGGCTCGCTTTATGTTCACGAGTGTGTCTGTTACTTGTTTCGCACGTATAAGCATATTACTTGTCTGAACAACCATGAAAAGATAACCGATCTTCCTAATGAAGTTACTTCAGGAATTTTATTTTCTTCGGGTTTAAATACAGAACTTAATCTGCAATTGAATTTTTGAAGGATTTATATTTCTTGCCCTTTGGGGATTGGTATTTTCTTGTTAACCCTTACTTCCCTACACTTCTTTATGAATTCTTCTTCAATTCTCTTTTATATAAGGCCTTATTGAAGTGTCTAAAAAGTTATCACTTTGAGAATTGAACTCTGGCAACCCCTCATCGTTATTTTTAAATGGTAAAATTTTTTTACTTTTTTGATCTGAAATTTTTTTAGAATTTGCATAGGCAACAGACTAAGAATTATTAAATAAATCACTATTATTTTATTCTTTGCAGGAATTTTAAATTTTAAGTCTCTTTATAGAAGGAAGACATCATCTTCTTCTGTATATGTTACAGAAAGTTGAGTTGGATGGAATCGAACATTTGTACTTCGTATTTTGTGCAAATTCTTAAATCTACAGATTCTATAGAGTTTTATGCTTTGGAACTTTCCAAGCACAAAGATTGCTTATACACATTTGTACTTTTTTGAAAATTTGCTTAGAATATCTTGGATATTAGAATGGAGAGCGAGATATCAAGAGAGAAGTTCGAATGCACTGGTTTATAAATATCATAGGATGATTAAATAGCATAGAATTATCCAGAATGATGTTTGATACCAGATTACAACCGAAGGTCTAAATAAATGATGTCGTCATGAAAGGAAAGAACCTTAAGTTTATTCATACGTATGATATATGCGAAAATGGGAGGTTGTTAAGCAAACGAGTTATCATTGAATCATGGTCTAAACCCAGTAGGAATGTTGCTTTATCAAAAATATAACATGTCGAAGAATTCGAAATAATATTAACTATCAAACGAAGAAAATTGATTTCTTTAATCGGATAAGACTTAGAATAAGAGTCAATGGCCATAGGAAAGACGTTAATCGAAAACCATTGACACTTGAATCGGAATCATCCTCAAACAAAGAGAAAAGAAACCGAAACTAATTAAAATCAAATACAACATCTGCAATTTCAAATCTAAATTAATTAAAACCTGAAACATTAACAAAAAATACTATTTAAATGAAAATTATTCCTAACCCATGAGTATAATGACATTCATTTTGGCTATTCTCATCTGCTTAAGAGGAGAAACACAAGCTGAGAATCTAATGTTATCATTCGATGCTGACATTTCAGTATCAACTGAGAGCTACATAACCAATGACAACCAATGTTTTATTTCGATCTTTTATCAAACAGATAAAGCCTGGAGTGATACTCAACAAACACTAGATTTGCCTGTATCTAAACTAGATCTTATTGAAAATATCCCAGGCAGTCTACAAAGGTATGAATCCCCAATTGATACACCAGTAAATTTGAATGTGACTTACACAAACCTCGGCAATTTCCCAGCAGCAATGACTAATAGAAATGAAAATGCTTCTGATTGGACGCTGGTTTCAGTTGCAGACGAAGAAATTACCTACAATGGAATTGCAGGTCCTATTCGAGCAAAGTCACAAGAAATTCGTAAAGAAGTTATTAATGAAGAGGCTCATGGGAGGAAACCCCCTAATAAAAATGGACTTCACAATCAAACCTTGAATAATGCAAGTAATCCTCAAATAGTTAGTCTTCAGAATCTAGTGATCAAAAAGGAAAGTGATGGCTCGAATAACCAAATTTGTAAAGAAGATGGGACTGGGTTTAATTTACCTGATCTGTTAAACCAAAACTCAAAGCTGTACAGTAAAAGAGTAGAGTTGAATGCGAAAAAATACAAGAAACAAACATATAGTGAAGCTCTTGAAATATTCAAGAATTCTGACATTTCTCTTTCTATACTAATTGCATTGTTCAGACTTAGAAGAAAATAATCAATAAATGACATCCTAAAAAATTCCTATCTATTTCAATCCTAAATGTATATGTTTTTAGATTTCTATAATTTATTAGAGGCTGTCATTCCCAATGGAGGGACCGAATGTTTACTAAACAGGAATAAATATCGAAAGAATTTGTTCAACCTCGGCAAACAATTAGGTATTTCTGAAAGAATCATTGCTTGAAAAAAATGGTTTATTTATATTATTTTGACACAAGTTGACTAAATTCAAAAATCAGATTGCTCTTCTTAAAGACAAAATTTATTGAACTAGAAGTGCACGGTCACTTGAAACAAATCCTAAGGTCATTCTTTCAAGCTACGGCAAGGCCTTTTTATGCATGCTATGCTTCCAGTCCCACCTCACTTTTTTCGGGATTTTGCTTTTGCGAAGAGGCTGTGATGTTCGGGCAGGAGCTATTATTGGTTCAACACATAAGCGCGTTGCTTAACCGGCAACCACAAAAAACTTACAGTCATCTATCTGACGACAAACTAAAACCAGTTGTTGTTCATATCTTAATGATATATGATTGATCAACTTATTAAAGTATTGAAATTGATGTAAAAAAACAAAACAAATAGAAGAGTCTGTGCCTCTACAGAAGGAAATTTGAACCTCCTACTAGGATCCTGGGCTGTTAAAATCAAACTCGAGCCCTTTCTTTCGCGCTTCGGACAAGCCCTTTTTTATACATGTCCATGCTGCTCCCGCATGCTGAAATAGCTGAACAACAAAAATCTTCACTCAAATTAAACCAAAGCCCATTGAAAAATGTATCAAAAACTGAAGGATCAAATAAATATAAAACATGGTTTACATATTCCAATTCTGCAGATAAAATAGACTCTTGTGTTTAAGATTACTCTGAAATAATTACCCTATGATTCAAATATATCAATTTTTATTGTTAATCTGTTGCAGTCTTCGAGCTCTAAAAAGCCTAAAGCTTAAGAAAGAAGAGTTCGTGAAAAAAAACGAAATTTATTCAACTAGAAGCGCCTGTGCCTCTATAGGAGGAAATTCTAAACCTCCTACGGAGGTCCTGGGCATTTGGAACAAATCCTAAGCCCACTCTTTCGAGCTTCGGGCAAGCCCTTTTTTATCCATTCCGCTCCACACGCATGCAATCATCCGGCTCCACCTCCCCTTTTTTCGGGGTTTTTCTTTTTATGAGTCGGCTGACTGTGACGTTCTGATATAAACTGTTATTAGTTTCACACACATAAGTGTATTACTTATCCGGGCAACCACGAGAAGGCTACAGTCATCCATCTTACGACAAATTCTGCCCAGAAAAGAGTTCGTGAATTAAAGATAAACACCCAATCCAATATTTATTTAGGTTTAGTAATTAATAAGTTAAATAACAGCAAGGGATTATTTAAGGCTCGAATTGATAAATAAGTATGGTAGCAACAACAAGCGTATTTCAAGAGGAAGCTAACAAAATTATCTTTTTAATCTTTAGATCAAGGGCAAATTCCGGCGCTTTAAATTGTCCCCCCCTCCGTTTTTTTTTTATGAAAATAAGTTTTGATTAAATGTCAAAGAATTTATTTAATGGATAAATCTAAAGATTATCAATTATTCTTTGGTTGGTTCCGTGTCGATTCTCTTATCTATGCCCGCTGATCTAAGCACTAATTGCTCAAGACTCACATGGTTGTTTGCCTCTTCAATACTTCGTCGTCTTTCAAATGAAATAGACTCCAGAGTCTTCTTGAGTACAATAGACTGAATGTATGCTTCGACTTTTGGCTCAATTCCTATCTCTTTACTATACTTGTTGTGGTATTTCGTTACCAGCCCTTCCCAGGTCATTACGTATGGAATTATATTCACTTTGCACTTGTAAATCAATGATAACTCATTTGCTATTAAATCATATTTTCTAGTTTTTTTTATTTTCAACTTGAGTTAATAGGTCACGATTGGTAATTACAACCTCGATCAAAGTTATTTCATTTTTCTTTTTATTATGTAAGAATTTCAATATTTTCATTTACTACAACTTCTTGAACGGAATGGGATTTCAGTTTTCTTGTCTTCTTAATTCCGAATCTCCTATACAGTGATAAATGTATGCATCTTAATACTTCATTATGCCTTCTCATGTAATCATGACCTAGAATATGGTCGCATTTGGTAGCAAGATGATCTACTGTTTTTGGCACAGCTTTGCAATGTGGGCATCTAACATTTTCTCGAAAGAATATATTTCTATCCTGAAGGAAGCAATAAGCTCCTTCATCTCTTGGCTTCATATTTCCTTTGGTAAGCCATACTGAAGAATCTTTAATAGAGGCAATTTCATGATCACAGACCCTAAACAACCTTTCGTGGAGTTGTTTGCTTTTGATGTTGGTCATTAGGGATTTAATTTGTGATTCATAAAGAGATTCTTTGATAATCTCGCCTTCTGTATTGTACTTCACTCTTATGTATTTGTCAATTGTTGAGAGATGTGTCTTATTGTCTTCTTCAACCTTAATTATGGTATTACGCCTTAAAGACACATTTCTTGATTTTTCCAGGCAATTCTTTTATTGAAGAAGCATACTCTCACTTTTATGTTCAATATTGGACATTCCTCTTCCCATCATTTCTCTTGGCAAATACAGCCTTTCCTTGTTTGCTGGCTGTAAGTGAACTTTATATTCCATTAGTACTTTCCTAATGGATTCATCGAGTTTGACATATTCTTCTGGCTCAAGCTTTAGTACACCTACATGGTAATTCATCACAGACACTGCATGCTCGTTTATCGCTTTGAATAAATTCTTTGCATTCAACTTGCTTTTACACAAATCCTTGATTCTTTTTAAAATTTCATTTCTTACTTTTTCAAAGGAATCTTTGGATATTGTGCTACTAGCTGTCTCAATAATTCCCAGATACTTGTAACTCTCTTTACCTTCCAAAAGTGTAGCATCTGATTCACAAACTTTGCTATTGGTAGCAGATTTGGACTTATTCATTTTCAAACCAATTGCATTAAAGAATGACTTTGTCTCATTCATCATTCTTTGAAGTTCTTCATCAGATTCAGCAAGCAATTTCAAATCCAAAATAAATAAAAGGTGGTCAGTAATATACATATCAGATTCGGTTTTAACACCGACTTTCTGATACTTGGCACTTAGCTTACGGCTTAGTGGATCCACGCATAAAACAAATAAGAGAGGGGACAGCCTATCTCCCTGTAAGATACCTCTCTCCAACCTTTTCTCCAGAATTGATTCTCCGTTCAATCTGACATCAACTTTCCACCTCGAGATAGTGTCCTTACGGAAGCTTGTGATCCATTCAGGGAACTTCAAGCTCTTTATACATTTGATAAGGTAATCGTGATTGACCGAATCAAAAGCCTTAAGGACATCTATCCAGGCAGTTTTTAAAGAGTTGGAATGCTCTTTGTTGATAGCCGGATTTAATAATGCTTGCATTTTCACTCCTTGGACCATTCTTACAGTTCCGAGTTGGTTTTCACTCAAGAGACCTCTAAACTCAACAATATTTTGCATTACTTGCGTAATACATTTAGTTGTGAGTTTATATAGATTTAACATAAAAGTTATAGGCCTGAATTCCAAGCCCATATCAATATATATGTATATTCTATATTTATGTAATGACCTGGGAAGGGCTGGTAACGAAATACCACAACAAGTATTGTAAAGAGATAGGAATTGAGCCTAAAGTCGAAGCGTACATCCAGTCTATTGTACTCAAGAAGACTCTGGAGTCTATTTCATTTGAAAGACGACGAAGTATTGAAGAGGCGGACAACCATGTGAGTCTTGAGCAGTTGGTGTTTAGATCATCAGGTGGGGATAAGAGAACCGACACGGAACCAATTAAAGAGTAATTGATAATCTTTAGATTACCCATTAAATAAATTCTTTGTATTCTATATTTTAAGAAAATAAAGACGAATTTAGTTAAATATGAGAAATAATAGAAAATTTAATTCGAAATTTGAGCTATCATTTATTCCCTTGAGTAAAGAACAGTGTAAGGGGCAACTCCGTCACTGCTAATGTTTATATGCAAGAATCGTGCCCTCCCAAAAAATAAGCTTAATAAAACATTTTTTAGTCTTTCATTTGTGAAACAAATAGTTAATTCAGAAGACTTTTTAGAAATATAGAACCTCACAGGATTTTCATCACAAATACCCGAAAGACGAATATTCAATTTTTGTAAATGTTGACTATGTTTTAATAGAACCGCAAGGAATTCTTTGGACTGTGTTCCAGCATTTAAACACAAAGCTCTGATCTTAGTATTCATCCCGATGGTTTCGGCGAGATTAATGGTGAGATTCTCATCGACCGAGGCCGAAAATACGGACAAATTTTCCAATTTGGGTAACAAATCTACTAAAAATTCAGAGTTCTGCAATTTATTACAGTTTTGCAGATAATTGATACTTTCAAAAATTTTCAAAATTTTCAAATTTGGCAGATTATCGAAAACAGGTAAATTGTCATTTCTTAGTTCATTACAAGAAATAATTAACACAACCAAAGAAGTTAAATTATCAAATTTCTCATACTTACCAACATCAAATATAACAGAAGAATTGAATTTTCTGATTAATATTAGAATTTTCAAGTTTTTGAGGGGTGACAAAGCTGAAAAAGTATGATGCAAGCTATAACTGTAAAATAAAGCCAGCTCCTCAACATTAGGGATGCTTTTTATAAAGTCATGCAAAAATGAATCATTTTCAACGAGTTCATTCAACACGAACTAATACGAATTTCTTTACATGAGGCAAGGTAGGCATATTTGATATTACAAAATCTAGGCCTTCGAGCGCAGATGTTTGTAATCTACCCTGAAATTCTACTATATTAGGTAAATTCTTCAACAAAGGAATAAAAACAGCCTTTCCAAATATCATTCCAGGAACTTTCAATCTTTTAATTTTCGTAAAGAAATGGTGGCAGAAAAAGGATTGAGGATCAACCGGATATTTTTGAAGATAGGTATTCAACTTTTGCAAAGAAATTTCCAAGTCAATAAAATGTTCAACAAAATGAAATAAAGCATTTAGAAAATTAACATCTTGAAATGCTCCACCCAATCTAAATACTTGAAGAAGTGGGAGTTCTCTTAATTCTCTTGCAATTTTAGGATTAAGCTCACCAACTTCAAGCTTCAGAGTACGAATTTTAGGAATGGCCTTCAACAAAGCAGAAACTACATTTTCAGATAATTCTTTAGACACACAACTCGGAAAACACCATTCTCTTTGCTCATATATTAAATCTGTGTTAATTTCTAATATTTCTAAATATTTTAAACTCGAAAACTTTGTTGCTGTCATCACGGTGAAAGCGACGCATTCAAATCGTAATTTTTTTAGAAACACCAAATTTTTTAAAATTCTTCTCAGCGTATACTCAGATATTTCGATGTTTTTAATTGTAAGCACCTTTAATCCTTTACAATTATTAAATAATGGTTTAAATTTAACCGCTGCACCTTTAACAAGTTTAACTTCTAGACCTTTAATTCCACCCCTAATTGTCGTAGCAATATTCGTTAGTTGGTTGAATCCATTTGCGTCAATATCAAATCCAGTGAACGAAAAACTACTTAATTTAACAACATGGCGCTGCTTTGTGATATCCATCAGCATCGTTGTCGACTCGAATTCTTGGATCATTCTTATGTCCTGACAAAGTGTCTTGAAGTCATCTCCATATAATTCCCAATCACAGCTTATCTCCAGTTCTTCAACTTCGAAAAAAATCAAGAAAAACATTAATTTCCTGATATTTCTAGACTTTCCAGGGATAATGAAAAGTATAGTTTTAACAGTCCATTTTTTACATGTGAGCAAGCTATTAATGATATCCGATTTATTGGCTTTACCCGGTCCAATATCAATAATCAATTCTTTAGAATCCTTTTCTTCTCTTAGACAACACCCAGAAGTATTGATTAAATAAATGAACATGTCAATAATAATTTTTCTAGTAAGATCTATTTCATGTTTATAGTTCTTGAATAAATAAAAAAGTAGTAGGGGTGTAGCCCAAGTTCTTGAACACTTGAAAAAGTTTTTGATTCGCCTCTGCATCGAAGTAATCTCGCGTAGTTACATTGATCATGGCCCCATCCTTTGGGCTCAGCTTCTCTAACAGCTCCTTGTAAAATAAACTCGCTATCGTTATGGGGTCGAGTTTCGTTTCTAGGATCGAGTCGGTTTTGGCTTCAAAATTCTCTTCGAAAAACATGTGGAAATCATACAAGGATCGAGGCGTGATGTTTTTCTTGGCTACGACACTGTAGTCTCTCAAAATCTCAATGCAGCGCTCCTTATGGAACTTGTCATCAGAATGCCTGAGATGAATTCCCGCCTTGGAGTTAATGGAATTAGAATACTCAATGGATATGTGAGTAGATGTTTTGGTATTGACTTGCTTCTCAGGCTTTGGTGCTGCCTCCTCCTCATGGACTGACTCGGCAACGCAACTGCAACCAAGAAGGAAAGAAAAAGTTTTTATTCCAATCATTGGGGTAATTTTTCAGTGAATAATGTAAATTTATTTTGGCAGTTAGGAAAGCCGAATAAAAAATAACAAATTTTTCAGTAAGCAAAATTTATTTTGGAAAATTTGGTCAACTAAATAATTTTGAGCCAAAGACCGATTTTCTTGTTTTTTGGGTGAAAGACGCTTTAAATTATTTTCTTTTCACGCTGTTAGAAATGATTTGTTAAATTCATTTTCCAACTCTTTCTTGAAAAAGAGTCCTGCTTATTTGATAAACATAGAGAAATGAGTTGATGAAGATTCAATTGTGTGTAATGAATTTTATATATTAAAATTAGTTATAAATGTATCTAAAGGAAATTTATTTAAGTAAATGTGATTAAAAAATGGTTTATTAATGTTAGTAAGGCACGAGATCGACGAACTTAAAAATTACATTGCTCATCTAAAAACTTCTCATCTCACTATTCAAAGGTGTTGTATCACACCTACCATAATCAGTTAGACTTTGGTTACTAGAGGTATTTATTACTGTATACACTTGAGGTGTATAAAGACGATGTTCACTGAGAACAGTGGCATGCAATATCCCCTCTAATGACCTCTAACCCTTTGTCTCTAAGAACACGGATTGCACTTCCACTACTTTAACACATGTAGGAAGAGGTGATCCACCCGTAGCTGAGAACTGACTGCATCTATGCGTACAGGATATCTCATCAGGATCAAAATGTGGCTCGCTTTATGTTCACGAGTGTGTCTGTTACTTGTTTCGCACGTATAAGCATATTACTTGTCTGAACAACCATGAAAAGATAACCGATCTTCCTAATGAAGTTACTTCAGGAATTTTATTTTCTTCGGGTTTAAATACAGAACTTAATCTGCAATTGAATTTTTGAAGGATTTATATTTCTTGCCCTTTGGGGATTGGTATTTTCTTGTTAACCCTTACTTCCCTACACTTCTTTATGAATTCTTCTTCAATTCTCTTTTATATAAGGCCTTATTGAAGTGTCTAAAAAGTTATCACTTTGAGAATTGAACTCTGGCAACCCCTCATCGTTATTTTTAAATGGTAAAATTTTTTTACTTTTTTGATCTGAAATTTTTTTAGAATTTGCATAGGCAACAGACTAAGAATTATTAAATAAATCACTATTACTTTATTCTTTGCAGGAATTTTAAATTTTAAGTCTCTTTATAGAAGGAAGACATCATCTTCTTCTGTATATGTTACAGAAAGTTGAGTTGGATGGAATCGAACATTTGTACTTCGTATTTTGTGCAAATTCTTAAATCTACAGATTCTATAGAGTTTTATGCTTTGGAACTTTCCAAGCACAAAGATTGCTTATACACATTTGTACTTTTTTGAAAATTTGCTTAGAATATCTTGGATATTAGAATGGAGAGCGAGATATCAAGAGAGAAGTTCGAATGCACTGGTTTATAAATATCATAGGATGATTAAATAGCATAGAATTATCCAGAATGATGTTTGATACCAGATTACAACCGAAGGTCTAAATAAATGATGTCGTCATGAAAGGAAAGAACCTTAAGTTTATTCATACGTATGATATATGCGAAAATGGGAGGTTGTTAAGCAAACGAGTTATCATTGAATCATGGTCTAAACCCAGTAGGAATGTTGCTTTATCAAAAATATAACATGTCGAAGAATTCGAAATAATATTAACTATCAAACGAAGAAAATTGATTTCTTTAATCGGATAAGACTTAGAATAAGAGTCAATGGCCATAGGAAAGACGTTAATCGAAAACCATTGACACTTGAATCGGAATCATCCTCAAACAAAGAGAAAAGAAACCGAAACTAATTAAAATCAAATACAACATCTGCAATTTCAAATCTAAATTAATTAAAACCTGAAACATTAACAAAAAATACTATTTAAATGAAAATTATTCCTAACCCATGAGTATAATGACATTCATTTTGGCTATTCTCATCTGCTTAAGAGGAGAAACACAAGCTGAGAATCTAATGTTATCATTCGATGCTGACATTTCAGTATCAACTGAGAGCTACATAACCAATGACAACCAATGTTTTATTTCGATCTTTTATCAAACAGATAAAGCCTGGAGTGATACTCAACAAACACTAGATTTGCCTGTATCTAAACTAGATCTTATTGAAAATATCCCAGGCAGTCTACAAAGGTATGAATCCCCAATTGATACACCAGTAAATTTGAATGTGACTTACACAAACCTCGGCAATTTCCCAGCAGCAATGACTAATAGAAATGAAAATGCTTCTGATTGGACGCTGGTTTCAGTTGCAGACGAAGAAATTACCTACAATGGAATTGCAGGTCCTATTCGAGCAAAGTCACAAGAAATTCGTAAAGAAGTTATTAATGAAGAGGCTCATGGGAGGAAACCCCCTAATAAAAATGGACTTCACAATCAAACCTTGAATAATGCAAGTAATCCTCAAATAGTTAGTCTTCAGAATCTAGTGATCAAAAAGGAAAGTGATGGCTCGAATAACCAAATTTGTAAAGAAGATGGGACTGGGTTTAATTTACCTGATCTGTTAAACCAAAACTCAAAGCTGTACAGTAAAAGAGTAGAGTTGAATGCGAAAAAATACAAGAAACAAACATATAGTGAAGCTCTTGAAATATTCAAGAATTCTGACATTTCTCTTTCTATACTAATTGCATTGTTCAGACTTAGAAGAAAATAATCAATAAATGACATCCTAAAAAATTCCTATCTATTTCAATCCTAAATGTATATGTTTTTAGATTTCTATAATTTATTAGAGGCTGTCATTCCCAATGGAGGGACCGAATGTTTACTAAACAGGAATAAATATCGAAAGAATTTGTTCAACCTCGGCAAACAATTAGGTATTTCTGAAAGAATCATTGCTTGAAAAAAATGGTTTATTTATATTATTTTGACACAAGTTGACTAAATTCAAAAATCAGATTGCTCTTCTTAAAGACAAAATTTATTGAACTAGAAGTGCACGGTCACTTGAAACAAATCCTAAGGTCATTCTTTCAAGCTACGGCAAGGCCTTTTTATGCATGCTATGCTTCCAGTCCCACCTCACTTTTTTCGGGATTTTGCTTTTGCGAAGAGGCTGTGATGTTCGGGCAGGAGCTATTATTGGTTCACACATAAGCGCGTTGCTTAACCGGCAACCACAAAAAACTTACAGTCATCTATCTGACGACAAACTAAAACCAGTTGTTGTTCATATCTTAATAATATATGATTGATCAACTTATTAAAGTATTGAAATTGATGTAAAAAAACAAAACAAATAGAAGAGTCTGTGCCTCTACAGAAGGAAATTTGAACCTCCTACTAGGATCCTGGGCTGTTAAAATCAAACTCGAGCCCTTTCTTTCGCGCTTCGGACAAGCCCTTTTTTATACATGTCCATGCTGCTCCCGCATGCTGAAATAGCTGAACAACAAAAATCTTCACTCAAATTAAACCAAAGCCCATTGAAAAATGTATCAAAAACTGAAGGATCAAATAAATATGAAACATGGTTTACATATTCCAATTCTGCAGATAAAATAGACTCTTGTGTTTAAGATTACTCTGAAATAATTACCCTATGATTCAAATATATCAATTTTTATTGTTAATCTGTTGCAGTCTTCGAGCTCTAAAAAGCCTAAAGCTTAAGAAAGAAGAGTTCGTGAAAAAAAACGAAATTTATTCAACTAGAAGCGCCTGTGCCTCTATAGGAGGAAATTCTAAACCTCCTACGGAGGTCCTGGGCATTTGGAACAAATCCTAAGCCCACTCTTTCGAGCTTCGGGCAAGCCCTTTTTTATCCATTCCGCTCCACACGCATGCAATCATCCGGCTCCACCTCCCCTTTTTTCGGGGTTTTTCTTTTTATGAGTCGGCTGACTGTGACGTTCTGATATAAACTGTTATTAGTTTCACACACATAAGTGTATTACTTATCCGGGCAACCACGAGAAGGCTACAGTCATCCATCTTACGACAAATTCTGCCCAGAAAAGAGTTCGTGAATTAAAGATAAACACCCAATCCAATATTTATTTAGGTTTAGTAATTAATAAGTTAAATAACAGCAAGGGATTATTTAAGGCTCGAATTGATAAATAAGTATGGTAGCAACAACAAGCGTATTTCAAGAGGAAGCTAACAAAATTATCTTTTTAATCTTTAGATCAAGGGCAAATTCCGGCGCTTTAAATTGTCCCCCCCTCCGTTTTTTTTTATGAAAATAAATTTTGATTAAATGTCAAAGAATTTATCTAATGGGTAAATCTAAAGATTATCAATTATTCTTTGGTTGGTTCCGTGTCGATTCTCTTATCTATGCCCGCTGATCTAAGCACTAATTGCTCAAGACTCACATGGTTGTTTGCCTCTTCAATACTTCGTCGTCTTTCAAATGAAATAGACTCCAGAGTCTTCTTGAGTACAATAGACTGAATGTATGCTTCGACTTTTGGCTCAATTCCTATCTCTTTACTATACTTGTTGTGGTATTTCGTTACCAGCCCTTCCCAGGTCATTACGTATGGAATTATATTCACTTTGCACTTGTAAATCAATGATAACTCATTTGCTATTAAATCATATTTTCTAGTTTTTTTTATTTTCAACTTGAGTTAATAGGTCACGATTGGTAATTACAACCTCGATCAAAGTTATTTCATTTTTCTTTTTATTATGTAAGAATTTCAATATTTTCATTTACTACAACTTCTTGAACGGAATGGGATTTCAGTTTTCTTGTCTTCTTAATTCCGAATCTCCTATACAGTGATAAATGTATGCATCTTAATACTTCATTATGCCTTCTCATGTAATCATGACCTAGAATATGGTCGCATTTGGTAGCAAGATGATCTACTGTTTTTGGCACAGCTTTGCAATGTGGGCATCTAACATTTTCTCGAAAGAATATATTTCTATCCTGAAGGAAGCAATAAGCTCCTTCATCTCTTGGCTTCATATTTCCTTTGGTAAGCCATACTGAAGAATCTTTAATAGAGGCAATTTCATGATCACAGACCCTAAACAACCTTTCGTGGAGTTGTTTGCTTTTGATGTTGGTCATTAGGGATTTAATTTGTGATTCATAAAGAGATTCTTTGATAATCTCGCCTTCTGTATTGTACTTCACTCTTATGTATTTGTC